>CAXIPT010000008.1:3171618-3219212 GCA_964030475.1 Tethya wilhelma | reverse complement strand
CAATGGAGGATTGATTATTTGACCTTTGACTCTGTGCCGTTCTATGGCTTCGCTAGGCTATCGGTATGAGTGAAAGTTTAGAAGTAAGAGGACCTCCAAAGCCTGTTAACGAACGTTATTATACGAAATACTATTACAAAAATGATTCTGTAAGAGGTAACAGTCTTCACACACCTAGAGCTAGTTGGTACACACCATCCTACTTACGTAAATTAATTATGATGATCTCCATTTTCTTCTACTTTACAGAGAAAACTCTTGACACATGCGAAGATCAGTGTGTTATGCAACACTCAAACAGGTTTGAAGTTTATTGACAATGTTACCCAGGGCCTTTTATCTAATATGACAGTGCGGCATCAGTCAGTTATAGAATGTGGATGGGTCCATGTTTTACTGAAACATAAATCAGAGGGAACTAATTTTTTGGGGGTCCAAATTTGCTTCACAATACTATTAAAATTTTACCATAAAACTGTAGTAATACTTTGGACTATGCCATAGGTATATTTCAGAGTGCAGTGCTTGGCTATACTGCATATGTACAGTAACACTGATGTTAAAACGATTCACTCTTTATTCCACTCGTTCACTCTTTGTACTTTGTACTTTGCAGAGTGTGTGTTGTGTGCTTGGCACCTACACATTGCCTAGTCAAAGATCCTGCTAAGTACAAGATAACTTCTATAGAATTCAAACCAGACATCATGGAATCTTGGAAGCAAGTTTCTGGAAAAAGAAAAAATAAGTACAGTACAATATTTGCTATAATTACTTCTCTCTGCTATTCAAGAGTTACAAATTTTCACAGAACATTGGCCACACTAGCCAAAAGCCTATTAATCCGAGAAGAAGCTATGTATTATATCCAAAGCCTCAGCTGAAACCAATGATGCAATGTAGCCATCTTTCATCTTGTACGTACATGTATCAATCTTTGTATCATGGTAGCCAGTCAAACAATCAAACAGGTAGATACTGCATAGCAGGAAAGGAAATCTCGTACTAAAATCTGATTGGTCAGAAGAAATCAATTTATGCACATGGGATGTTACCTGCACATGGTAATATTTACATTGAGGTTGTTCGCACCCACTTAGTTTTGACCAGCTTGTCAATTTGTGAGCTTTAATGATATTGCAGTTGCAGAGCGACCTCTGCTAGACCCATTTTTCGCCATGTCAGTCATAGTGGAGCGAAAAATGGGTCTAGCTCAATAGACTAGAAAGTTTTGTGAGGTTAAATTTTTGTGGTTTTCACAGATCATGATCCATCTGTGAAAGTTTTACCCACGAAATTCTCTGTCACCTATGGTCTTCACACAGCTCATCCACAAAAGTTAAAACACAAAATGTTTAAGAGAGACTTCCACAAAAGTTAAACCCCATGAAACTTTCCCGCTATACAGTACATCCTCTGTGTTTTCTGGGTAGCTCAATTATCCCTTATACTTTGAAGCTGTCAACTACACTGCTATCTATAACCCTGTCCCCCTATTTTATGATTAGCAAATCTGATTGGTCCATGGTACAAGTTAGTTGCATCATTCAGTTCAGTGTCTGTGTGATTTACAGAACCTCGTATAAGTCCACTTCATGATGTAAGTTCATGTAACCTATAATAATAATTGTTGTACTTTCATTCAGCACAAGGTGCACAGTTGCTTCTTCCTAATTCTATTTTGTGTCAAGTGAATTGTGAAGATGGCTTGACATTCTACTTGCGAAGGTATAATTCTAGGCACATGTGCATAATAACGATGCCATTGAATGCCCTATATTATTATTGTTTATAATATAGTCTCCTATAAAATACGCATATGTACATACCATATAGCTAGAAATTTTCGAGGAATAAAATTTTCGCGGAAAGGCGATCGCCAAACTTTTCGTGATTTAATTTTCGAGGATCGATCAGCCAGCCTAGCCCCATCCATATATTGCAATACGATCCCGAAAATTTCGCGGGTATAATTTTCACGAATTGCGAAAACAGCGAAATTTATACTCCTCAAAATTCCTAGCTATACGGTATATACTCCCTAACTGACTTACCCTAAGTATGAGTAGTGAATGAACTTCACAAACATTTTAGGATTCAACACATGTTTAGTATTAAAATACTTTGATACATACTGTATAGTGGGTAAACTTGGTGAGGATCGAATTTGCGAATTATTTTTCAAATCACCAAATTAAAAATCATCAAATAGTTTTCTTTGCACGTGTACACATATAAACAATGCAGCATGCGGAGCTAAATTACCAATCATGCTAAAAATTAATGTGAATTCGCCAAATTTTAAGCCCACCAAATTTACCCGCTATATGGTACATTACACATGTTGATACAAGGTTGTTTAATGTTCTATCATGGTCACATAGAATGCAGGCAAAAGACTAGTTGGAAAATTGGTACAAAATTGATTCAAAGTGCATTGAGAGTCTGTTTGTTCATTTATAGTTGTATTAAAGGATATTTGATTGAAATCAATGAGAGTTTGATTAGTTCTAATCAACTACTAACCAACATGGTAAGTCATGGGTGAGTGTTTATAAAATACAATACAAGATTTATTGTGGTATAATAGTCCGACCTTGGCCTGCATGAATAGTAGTAGCCTAATATTTGTAACTATTGTATTGCGATAAGATTTGTATACCATGCATATTCATAGTGCTTTTCATAATTATTGTTTTGTGTGTTTTTGTGCAGCCATTGAGTGAAGGGTACATTGCTTTGCTATTACCCAAGCTTGAAAAGGTGCAAGGACATAATTCCTGTGGTAATCTGTTAACACAACACCAATATGAAACATTGGGGAATTAATTCTTTTGTAGGATGAATTAAGCAGTACAGTACGTAGTTGCACCAAGTCTTTCTTTTGTAGGATGAATGAATCTCCACCCTTGAGATTTACAGTGTTTAAATTAACTTTTTTGGGGTATGTTTATTATAATATACACAATAAAACAACCATTACATGTACTCTGATTCACCATAATAATTACATAATAATTATTAAGTTATTGTTATACGATAGTGTATTAGTTCTACAACAATTAATTTTGTCTATCATTAACTGTTAGAGAAAAACTATAAGGCTAAATGTAAGCTTTTGAAACGAGCTACCAATTAATTGTAGTGAAAGTACATGGCAATAAATTTTCATAAACCAAAGTATACTGTATGAATGGGGCTACAATTATTATATTAATTATTTGCTTAATTATTAATTTTAGAGACTGCACAATCATGTACAATCACACAATTAAGTATGCATGCACTTCAAATTCTGTACAAATATTATGTATTTGCATGCACATGTAAATTAAGGCTCAACAATGTACAATCATGTAATGCAGCTACAACTCTAGTGATTGATTGCTACTTGAATTGATTTGATTGACAGGGTTGTTTAAAAAAAATATTGATGTTGCAATAATTGGCATGGACAAGGCAAGTGTAGATGGTATGAACGTAAAAGGCTGAAAAGCTAAGTAGGCTGTATTATACTCAGACTTAATTGGAATCATGATCAGGACATTGTGATTTTTTTAGTGTGTGAGTATAACCATTAGCATAGACATTTGACAATGTTGTGTTGAGCCTTAAATGAACCAAAGCTTTCCATCCTACACTACACAGTTCCTACAGTAGCATTATCAATGCATTAGCAATACTGTAATGCTGTACTAAACAGAATAATAATTAAGCACAAGTTACTTAATTGTTACAAGTGTTGCAAATATTACATGTCTTCAACACTCCACTTGTATGCTTCATCAGCAGTTGCTCTCTGATTTGATTGTCGTTGAAACCAAGTCTTTTCAAAACCATTTGAACGGTTGACACCATCCCATCTATAGCCTGGTTTGATATCAAATCGATTGGGAGGCACAGACCCCTGATAAGTTGGCTTCACTACAAAGAGTAGACCAAAAGATACAGACATGGTGTACACACACTACTGTTGAGCAAACTTACAGGTCTTTACTTTTCCAAGTTGCTTTTGCTTCAAATCGGATTTCTTCTTCAAGAAAGCTAGCATAGGGTCCCCTTCCCTCTCCCGCTCCTTTAACATCTTCTCCAAGTCCTCATCATCAGCGTAACGGGCAAGAGGTTTGGACATTTCATACATCTCCTCTGTTATCTTTTCATGGGCACTCTTTGTCTGTACAAGTCTGAATCAAAATGGTGGGTAAACAAATTCATTCCATGTTTGTAGTGCTCCAATAGGTGAATTAAGTTATGAAATTCTATGATTAAACTAGCAAAAGAGAAACTTACAAGGTGCTCATAATATACCATAGTGGTACTCAAACTTTTTGCAAGGACTTACTAAGTCCCTGATATAGTCTCCACACTTTAGTGTTGAAAGAAGTGAATGACCAAGTATAGTAAAAAAATTCATAAAAATTAACAGTGTAGGAATGGGCAGTGCGGTAAAAAGTAAGGAAACAAGGCCTAGATTGCCTGCTTATATACTTTGCCACACTTAGCAAGCTAACAGTTTAAGTTCCACACCTCAATTAATCCACTGGCACTCCCTGTCGGTATTCAGACCATAAGGTGGCACACTCTGCAGCATATTGATTGGCATGCATGATCTATGAATTCAAACCATTATTTTATCCAGGCATGTACAACATTGTTTGTAGCATATCAATATTTATTTCATATGACAGGATGTATGAGGAATCAAAAATGAAAATGAAGTAGTCATGTGTCGAAATTGCGACATGCATGCCTTGTTTCTTTACTTTATACCACACTCCCCATTCCTACACTGTTAATTTTTATGAAATTTTTACTATACTTTATATAATTTTTTATATGGGTTCAACAAAGGTAACATGATCACACTACACTAAAGTCTATCTGGTTTTAGAATGCCGGTAGAAAAGAACTTTCTTATTATCCAACCGATTTCAAAATTTCAAGCACCAGTGGGAAGCATTCGTTCTCCCCATTCTTTTAATTGCTTTTTCAGCTTCTTACACCTTACCAGTCAAAAGTTAGCTATTTTGTCCCAAAGGAAAAGTATGGCATGAATCTCATTATTTCACTTCTGATGGCATTCTCAAATTAGATGGACTTTAGTCCCTACTACATAGTAAAATTCTACCTAACCTGTGTCAATACATTGTTTAGGTATCATGATAGCCATGGTCTGGAAGCTAAGCACTGACATAAGTCTCAGATGTCAGTGACTCAAGGAGTGGCAACCGTTAGTCACTTACTACTTGCATCTGCAACCATGGTCAAGATCTTGACCGTCCAAATTTCCATTTTGACCACTATAAAATTCGATTTTGACTGTTGACCGAATAGTGAAATTTCACCCTTGACTCATCGCTATGACATCAACGGTGATGATCTTTACTGACTTTGGCCCTGTTGTCACGGGTGCAAGTACAGAGTGAATGGCAGTTACCACCCCTTGTAACTATAACACTTTGCACAAATGTGTAGGTGGAGGTAGATGGAGATAGACAAGCTTAACAGCTACCAAGAGTACATAATCAGGGTATGTACTCTCGCAACAAAACTGTGACTTACCCTCTTCCCCATTTCATAAATTCTTCATTAGCATCTTCTTTCTTTCTCTCTTCTTCCCTTCTCCTGATTTTTTCCAGCTTTAAATCGATCTTCTTTCCATGTTTGTCTCGATAGATTGTTTCAGCATATCTACCAAATTGTTCTTTGCTGGATTTAGATGCTGTTTCCCTTAACACTGATCCTTGAGTAGAATCTTTTCCTTCTTTACTGCGTGATAATTCTGTACTAGGAAGATTAGATATTCTGGGCGGACTTGCAGAATCGTGACGTGATTGTTTCAACAATGGAGACTGACTTCTGGTTTTTTTGTGCTGATGGTGTTTTCCCCTACAAACAATCTTGGGTTGTCTTTCTGAAACAGTATGTTTTTTTCTTCTTGGGCTCAACTCTTTTCTACTTCTAGGTGGGCTTAAATCTGAATTGTTATCAGAATGAGAGCTTTGAGAAGGTAAATCAAATTGCCTACTGTAATCTTTAGATCTTGTCCTTATGGGATCTAAATCTGATTCAGATGATGAGTTATCATTACAGATAGCTTCTTTTGAGGTCTTAGGTATCTTTGCTTCAGAAACATCGTCTTTAGCTTTTTCAACAGGCATCCACTTTCTAACACTTTCATCCTTGAAAGAAGCCACTACAGGTGCAGCATCCGCGTCATCTTCTAATTCACTGTCTTCAGACACAACCTTAATTGAGCTCCAGTGAATATCATCGTCGTGAATTGCCAAATTTGTTTTTCTTTTCTTCTCGGGCACATTTTTATCTTTACGATTAAGATACCTTTTCAAGTACTTCTTTTTCGAAGACATTATTTCTTTATGTTGCACATCAAACTCCACCCCTCTAAGCCTCAAATGCGCATGCGCCCGGCGCCCCAATTAGGCTGGTTGCCATGCAGCTGCAAGTCATTATAGGATCTCCGAAACTGTAAACAGGTAATGACAGAGTAAAGATGCCAGCCTTGCAAGCGTTTGGTCGTAAGTGGAGGATTGGAAGTGATGACTTTGTGTTTCCTTATGTTGGGTCTGTCGCAATGAGGATGATATGGTAAAATTAATAATTGAAAATTATTATGTTTTTGACAGCTGCAAGCAGTTGGCATCAAACGTCAGCTACACAGTATCTTATGATCTTGTAGAGTACATTTCTGTTGGTGTGTGAATTTTAACTCTTCAAGCAGCTGCTTTCCACATTCGAAATGATCGCATCTCACAATATCAAACTTCAAATCTAACACAAAACTATAGCAGTTATATACTATGCAGAAAATAGGGAAATGTGATAAAAAATGACTAGTTACACAAAAGGTATCAATGAATGGTCTGAGACTATTTCGTTTTGCATCCTCCCGGCTGCCAGCCTCGTAAACCGGGCCTTCCCTGCTATGCTTATGGTATGCTTAGCAATAGAGCTCTTGCAATTGACATCATCAAAAGCGAAGCATTTTGAAGTGATACTCGAAATAGTTATTTTTGCCATACAGAAGTAAATGACAGCTGCCTGTTTCTCCATATTGCTCTGTACATTTTTGCCATACGGAAGTGACTCATTTTACGTAATTGCAAAAGCTCTATAAGCATAGCAGGGAGGGCCTGGTTTACAAAGCTACCTGGCTGCTGTATGGCAGACCTTCGAAGCTTTGCTGTAAACAATAAGCCAACAATTTGAAATTGCTCCGCCTTACCTTAATTAATCCTTTGAATTTAGTCTCACTGGCTATAATAAATTGTAGTGAGGGCATTATAATTTTGATATTATTTCTCTATTATTAATGATGTTCAGCCAATATTTTGTGGGGGCAGCCAAACCAAATCGCCAAATTAAATTAATGCCAATATTTCCTTGTTTACGGTATAACAATTGCTTGTGTCAATTGGAAATAGGTGGGGGACCAATAATATTGCCAAGAAAACCCTGCATGGAAGTGTTATGATTTCTATGATTTACCAAAATGAGGGAGCAGCAGCTGAGCAATACAATCCCAGGCAATAAATAAACTCCAGTCCTTTCTGCTAATTATATATATAATCTGTATGTACTGAAACAATCATAATTTCAAACTTCCCACCGTCGTTTAATTTTTGAGCTGTTTGACTATATTGCTGTTACATGGTATTACAATTTACTCAAGTAATGGCCTGGCAAACTAATGTATTGGTATAATGCATTATATACCAGCTTCTGCAGTATCTGAGCTTCTTTTCCACTTAATTAACCTGCCTGTTGCAGGTAGAGCAGGGCAATTTTGGGAGTAATTCTGACGTTGTACTAATAGTGTTAGCTAACTTCTCTGCTATGACCACTGTTAACTTCTGAACAGCAGATCTGGTATTATAGATTCAGTTGATAGGAAAAAGTTTGAGGCGGTTGCCAACATATTCTGAACTGTTTTGAAAACTTACCATCTACTAATTAGAAAATTTGAAGCCTACTTGGCCGAGAAAAGTATCTTAGTACTTCAAATAAGTTATATACAATTACTGTTTCTTACAAAAGCGTACAAGGATTGTAAAGCAGTCACGTGAATGGGAAATAGGCTACTTTGCGGAGTAGTCCACGGAGTTTGTTTTCACAATAACCCAAATAGCCAGCTGCTCCTAGAACATCTACTAAAATTTGTTCAGAAACTACTCTAGCAACTAGGAATGGCTTGTAAGACTAAGATTGTGTGCTGGTTGAGGTCATTTCTGGACAATAATATATTCCAACAATAATATACAATGCAGTTGAACCTGCATAGGCTTATGATGTAAAATAATAGGTACTTGCATTGAAGTGTTATGTATTGACTATGAGGAGATTACAAGTGTATGTTGCTGCAAACAAGACTACAGGAAATACAATTTACTATAACCCTCTCATCAAAGATAAGTGAGCTGGAAACAGCTGGTATAGTGCCACATTGATTTTTAGCATCTAGATCTGTTGTTTAAGAGCAACTTATTTACAGAGTAATCCATACGTGATAATGCAAGCAGGCCAACCCCTGTCTTACCAAACACTACTGACAAATAATAACGGCTTCAATGAGTATGTATTGGAGATAACAAACACAGATTATATCTAGATCAATAGAAATGGCCTGGAAGCTGAGCACTTCAAGAAGCATAAAGAGTCTAAGACCTCAAATCCCGGTAACCATAATATTTTGAATAGAAAACTTTATGGGACAAACATACAGAAAAAATGACTACCATAATCCTCTGCATCGATATCGCGACTTGCCTGTGCAGGGCATATGGCATGTGCCCTGCACAGGCAAATGATATGTAGCACAAATCAACTCTAGATCTCTATACTTGCAAGCAATTTACATATTTTGCATAGACCCCTTCATGTGCTTGCTTATGACAATCATGACACTGAATAATTACTTAAGTTTACACCAGTTTTATGGTCATGTGGTGTAAGAAATTCCAGAATGTGGCATTTATTCAAAATCAGTATTTAATATGAGATTTGTGCCAGCTACCCCCTGTGAATAAAGATAACAAACACAAAATGTATCTAGATTAATAGGCATTGCCTAGACCCCAATTGCTTGATTGCTTGCTTGCTTATAACCTGGTCATGACATTAAATTTTGGAGTCACATGTTTCAAGCTTAAACTATGCCATTTTAGTGCCACCATTTGTAGAGCCCAGTTTTCTGCAATCTAGATCCAGAAAATATAGTTGATTGGCTAGCCTATTCAGGCATGTACAGAAGGACTTTCGATATTAATTCGATATTAAATTAATATTAATTTTGACATTAATTACAGTGATTTTGCTTCACACATACATTACATTTTATATAATAACCAATCCGTTTAATTGTACGTACTGATTATTGAGATTCAAAATCAAACCAAAATTAGTCTTGTGGTGAGTACCTTTTTCAATAATTCTTATAATTATTGTATTTCAGGTTTGTTCTCATTGGAGTGATCTTTCTCACCTACAATAGGAGCTATCACTGTAATGATGAAAAGCTCCTTAAAGTGTATTTGTTGGTGTTGACAGGGATTCATATCTGCCTCGTCATAGTGGAAGTGGTTGTTGTCATGATAAGTGCACGAGGAACTATTAGCAATTCTGAACCACGAAGGAATATTTATATTCCATTGTACATTCAACTTGCCTTGTTTGTGCTGGAATTTTCTTGGGATATAATAGGAGTTGTGTGGATCTTTGATCCGTCTATAGACTGCCATAAGTCTCATTCCGTTCTTCTTCTGGCTCGTTCTATCTTGGTTTGGAATATTGTCATGTCTGTGTCTGTTGGAATCTATCTGTTATTGAGGATAGGTATGTGTACACTTATTCACGATTCAATTCATATAGCATTTTGTTTCTCTGCATTTATGGTGTAAAAGTTTCTCTGGTCCAAGTGTATGTGGTATTTGCTGTTTTAGTTGAAATTTCTATCCTTAAATTATTTTTCAAACTTTGAGTAATATAAACCAGAAGCCTATTGCAAAATGCATGTGTTGAAATTTAATCAGTTTTTCTTTCTAAGATTTGAGTTTTGTAAGCATGCTCAAGGCCGAGTCAAGGGAGCCCCAACCATGCATTGAAACACTGATGAAAGTGTGATACATAATATTCACCCATTTTCATTGACTACTTGAGTATTGTACTGTGATTTTGTGATATTGCAACTACTCTCTGTGGGTTGTTAGAAAGTTATTGCATGAAAGTTTAATGGATAAAATTTTGAGACCTAAGTTTCAGACTCAGGTCCTAGTCAAATGCTCTTACCCTTGAGCTACTGGTACTAGAGCTAACAGGAATTGGAGCAGAGAATAGTACTAATAGTGTATACTACTATTCATAGACACCATTGTGCTTCTGAACTAGATCTCAAGGCTTACATGTAATGGCCTACATCTAATGGCAATACATGTATTTCTACGTGTGTGAATAATAGGACGTACAAGTATGTTATAAATATGTGAGGATGAGAATTCGAGTAGCCACATTGAATTTTGTTGCTTATAAACAAATGCCGTAGATCAGGAAATTTCATGATTCAAAAGTTTTCATATGACACTGCATTTACGAAAATTAAAATCTGCGAAAATTTTAAAGGTGAACTTTTGAACATGATGGCCTATTTCAAATTTTTTTGTATGTACGTATTTAAATATCCGAAAATTTTATCACGAAATATTTTGAACACAAAAATTTCCCAATCTATGCTATATCACACAGTATTGAATGGCACAATCGTCATGCTAGCTTCCTGAGTGGAATACAACCTATCTGAATGTTAGTTTGTACAAGCAAACTGCTATAATCCATTAGCTTCTAAAAAATTCAGGACCAAGAAAATTATTTGTGTGTATAAAAGCTTAGTTATTTATCTACATGCATTGCATGATGGTGCCTTCAATTATATACAAAAATACACCAAAGATGACTTCACCATAAGAGAGGTAAATTGTATTAGTTTGATATGGTTCAGAATAATTATAGGTACCAAAATTCATTTTATAGTAAGATCAACCAATGCATCATAATGAAGATAATTCAGCTGCAATTCATCTTGATTTGTGTACATTTCTGTATTATAATGCCCTCAATCATTTTTGCCTATCGTTAGGTTTATGTCGTCTACCATGGTGCTGCAAGACTCCTAAGAAAATGAGGTACGAAACTACCCTTCCTTCTGAGACATATGGTGGTAGGCGATTATCAAGTGCAAGCAGTGGGCAACTAGTACATCACAAACGACAAAGAACTTGGCAATGGAGGCTGCAATGTCTTTTTTGCTGGATGTCACTAAAGACCAATCAACAATCTGCTTTTGCTGATGTTTCAGCTACTTTATCAGATGGATTTAACTACTTTAGAGGCTACGTTCCTTCAGATATACTTGCTGGAATTGCTGTACTTGTTATGCAACAGTCCAAGTCAGTAGTAAGTAATTTCATGTTTAATGATTTTAGTTATAGCCAATCCAATTGGTCAAAAGAGATAGATGGCAATTGACATAATTATCATTGCTAAAAGAGGTTGGTAATATACTGTACATACCTCCGGTAAATCCATATATAAAAATCAGCATCCTGTGTAAATTGTCACAATCACCATACCAGTACCCATGCTTGATAATTTTATATATATATATATATATATATATATAACAGGTCAATGGTGCTAGCTTGTTAGCCACTGTTTTGACTACCGTATAGCGGGAAAGTTTCGTGGGTCATGATCCATCTTTGTAAGTCTTTATATGCAATATTTTCCATAATTTATATGTGCATGGGCTCGTGCACAGCTCATCCACAAAAGTTAAACTACAAAAATGTTTGACTAGAGACATCTGCAAAAGTTTGACATCACGAAACTTCCCCGCTGTAATGTATTTATGATTTAGTAGCTGACTCTTGAAACTTGCAACACGGTGCCAGCATGGCATCAGATTTCTACTACTCTCCAAAAAAAGTGTCTAATTGTATTGCTATGAAGGACCATTGTCCCTTTAGTTTAGACTAACCAATATCTATATGCTTGGGTGTGTACCGCTTGGTATAGTTTTGTGCATAAACTTCCACCTCACAACATAATATATATAATTTACTTTTAATGTTAGTCTTATTTTTTCTAGGAAGAAGAGAATGAGTGTATAACTACAAGAAAACCCCTTGATTTTCAAAGCAAGGTATTTATGTATTTTTTTAATTTGTTTTTTTGTTTGTTTGTTTGTTTTTTAAATACAACATCTGGGGAATGTACCCTGATCACATTCCACATATTTTGGTCCCTAAACAAGATTCTTTCCAGATAATGCCTTTATTTCATAATAATTTCCTGCCCAGTTGGTTATAATTTCCTGCCCAGTTGGTTTAAGCAAACCTATGTAGTAGTTTTTTTCAAGAGCACAAAATTTGTTGTTAGAATTTTAATGTAAACTCACTATGATATTATTGCTTAACTCTCACCAAGTTCAGCAATATCCATGATTGGTATCAATGTAGTTCAGTGTTTTCTGGATCTATAGATTGTGTGTAAGCACTTCAATCGAGCTGTTCACAACATGAAGTTTGCTGTGTCTGCTTATGGCTACCTTGCCTACCTGCATAGCAAAGGATTTATAGTTGGACTTTTTCAGTTGACAGACAAGTTCAAGTAAGCAGCATTCCTTACTGTGTTGTGAGATATAATCTAAACAATAACAACATGAGTGTAGTTGACTGCTAGGATAACATTGCTACTTTCTTAGCATTCCCTTCTTTAGTCAATCTGTGATGCCAGTCTTGTATGAATGAACTCTCACCTACATTGCCTGGATCCGTTTTGAGTCATCACTTATTGAGTATTATCGTGATTTTCACAAATTTTTATTTCAAGGTGTTTCTCCTGTCAAAGAAATCAGGTTCCCAGTGAAAATGGAATTGAACCACGTGATTGGAATGTCAAGACTGTCAAATTATGCACTGGAATTGATGACAAAGATTTTCTGTATGCCTCCTTTCAAAGCAAGGTACATAAAACTTTTGAAAACTTTTTGTATACATAATTTTTACTGTAGGAGTCAATAAACTGTATTCAACATAGTGCGTAGCCTCATAAAGCAGGCCTTCCCTGCTTTGCTTATTGCTAAGTGTGCAGATGGCAAGTGTTAGCCTCATAAACTAGGCCTTCTCCACGCTTAGCAGTAAAAGCTCACAGGAATGTCTTAGCCTCGTACCCAGGCTCTCCCCTCTGAGTATTTTGATCTTTCACTTACGGAAAAGTAGGAGAGAACCTTGGATCTCACGTCACGCTTGAACCCCAAATAAATAAGCATGGGTGAAATCAACCACAGTCCATATGCTGATCCAAAATTTTTTCCCTTGAGTTTAGCAGCAAAGAAACAGAACTGATACTTTTTTTAGTGCTCAGCTACAGCAATCTAATTTTGCTTGCTAGCTCCTATTTAGTATCTAAATGCCACTTTGTAGCTAACAGCATGCTAATAGTGCACTATTTAGAGTGAGATTACTGGTACGATTCAGTCGACTAAGTCATACAAAACAAAGATGCAGGTACATTTTGTCGTATAACTTACTCGAAAAGTGTCTTGTTATTATGTATGGTGGCGACCTTAGACGGAAAATGCACGGGCAGTATGATTTCCTGGACATGATATGCCCACACTCAATTAACTGTGCTCCACCAGCATTCTACCTGTAGAGTCACGTACATGACGTGGGATCCCATGCTCTCTCTCTCCTTACCATTAGTGTAGGTCAAAGGGGAGAGCCTGGGTACAAGGCTGCATGGTTTATGAGGCTAACACTTGCCGTCAGTACTGATTCATCTGTTGGGTTACAGATAGAGAGACTTGTTTGCTAGTCTACCATCAAATTGTTCTGTCATAGCATTTGTAGGCTGTCTCCCCTAATTTATATTTCCATCTTGTTATATATTAATCTAAAGTATAATTGCTTTGTTCAATGATGTCTCATATCTTAATCTTTTGCCAAGGTATTCTGTCCAGCTTTTTTTGTTGCATTTGATCATAAACAACAAGCAGTCGTAATATCCATTCGAGGAACCCTGAGTCTTCACGTAAGTAATCTATTTATTTATTTATTCACAAGCAACACACAATTCAATCTACTTTTAGGATGTTTTAACAGACCTAAGTGGTGAACCTACCCTTTTGACTACATGCGAAGATGGAGATATATATGGACATAAGGTATGAGCTTTCTCTATCCTAATCAACAGAGTGGTTGGAGCCTGGTCTTCTATAACTAAAATACTCTTATAAGCAGTATAGGGTCTAGGAGCTAAAAGTATAGAGGAAATGCCCATAGGATAGTTTGTATGCACTTACTATATAGACCCATTGCATGTGACATCACAGGTCACATGACATAAAAAAGTCAGCCATTTTGGAGAGCAATTTTGTACAGCGAGTATAGGAAGATCAGGAAGATCAGAAAGAATCGTTTTTAAGCTCTTGGTACAGTCTGTTGTAACTTATAGTATACCAGTGGCGGATTTAGGGGGAGATCCAAGGGATCCATGGATCCCCCCTTTCAGCTGGAAACCCATACAGCTGCACAGCTACACAGATGAAAAAGTAGCGTCAAAGATCCCCCCTTTCAATTTGAAAAAAGAAAAATAATTCAAAATTTCACTGAAAATCAGTTTTTTGTGGAAAATAGAAGAGATTCTGTCTATGTCTTGCCGTTTTTTCGCCTGATCTGGCAAAATTTTAGCTGCACGCACGCAGAAGGGGTGGAGTGGTTACCCAAAAATTTTCCGCACGCTCCGCGGGCGCATTGGTTAGATCCCCCCTATATAAAATCCTAGATCCGCCACTGTATACACTAATAATTAGGCAAACATGTGAAAAATTAGAATTTTTGCAGCTGCTGCTACAGAGGCCGTAATACAACTACCCATCTCCGTCCTCCAATGGGCGTGGCTTATCTTCGTATACTCTAAGTTTTTCCCATAAATTGTTTGTAATTTTAATTCTAGATCACGTGATTCTTGTACATGCAACGGGTCTATACTACAACCTGCCATTGGATGTCACACCGTATTGTTAATTTAATATCTGATACACTCTATAGGGAATGATGACAGGTGCACATGCTGTCCTATTACAACTAGAAAGTAATCAAGTATTGGAAAAAGCATTTCAACTCTATCAGGTACAGTTAACAACATACTGCCCTGGCCTTGACATCATCATGTGAAGTATATATGGTAGATGGTAAAATAGACGTTAGCTTAATTTTGTGTACATTACTTGTGAACTATAGGATCTTACTATCTTGCGAACATAATTGTACTGTTATTAAGCCTCAGCACATGTGTAGCAAGTGCAGAGGATTACAACAGTGATTAAGCCAGCGGTCCACTCGCAATACAAACATTAAAAATTCAGGAAGCACTACGTAAATGCATTCCACGATCTATATCTCACCCCAAACTTCCAATATTTTCACAAGTCTGTAAAAATCTTTCAGGGCAAGTGTGAGCTTTGCATGTGTAACTTAATTAAGCACACCAAGAGTTTGATACCTTTGTAACATTACATATACCGTATAGCCGGAAATTTTGACGGGGTTTTTTATTTGACGGTTTGACGGTCAAAGTCCAAATCGTCAAATTTAAATCCGCCAATATTTTGGGCACCATATATGAATGTATTAGGCGCACACACTAATCATCAAATATAAATTCATCAATATTTTTATTTTATGTTCTGCGGAGCAAGCCGTCAAATTTTTTGACCATCAATATTTCCGGCTATACATAATATTATAATCATTATAGTTAACTTAGGTAAGAGCTGCAAAAAAATACTATAACCAAAATTGTGAAATATTCCCTCCATGTAGCAAACTGGCGGCGAGGCCAGTTCACAACATTTCCTGTTGCGTCATGTAAAAATCATTCGCATGCAGATAAGCAGGAACGCAATGTACATTTAGATACTGTGAACCCACCCTTAAGTAAGAGGTATTTATTGATTACAGTTCACCAAGCATAAACTTCCTTTATGTTTTTAGTCATTTTCAATGCTAGTTATTCAAAACATTTGAATGCTAACTATACCTGTATTTTAAAAGGTGATATGAAGCATAATTTGGACTATAGGAGTGAAGGGTAATACAGAGAACTATACAGTAACTTTTTTTGTAATTTTAGTTTAGCATTTTTTTGCAGTTTTCTCTCATCAACGTTTTACAAATTGAACTTTCACTGATGATCAATGTACGCATGCAGTATACATTACAGATAATTATAAAAGTTAAATATCCATGAAACTTTCTGGTTGTACTGTATTTGATCGACAATTTATGCTACAGTATTTGTTGGTATGACTTGCACACTTCTTTGTACTTTGCAACAATAGATATATACTTATCCATACAATCATAAATTTTGGTATCTTGGTTTTTCCACTTTACTAGGACTATCGCTTAGTGATAGTTGGACACTCATTAGGTGCAGCTATTGCCAGTTTACTGGCAATTGTTCTAAAGTCCAAGTATCCAAGACTTCATTGTTTTGCCTATTCTCCTCCAGGATGTGTAATAAAGTATGTCAATTAGAAATCTATTGTCATAATCACTTTCAATTATGCTGATTCAATTATCACAGCAAGGAGGCTGTACATTACACAAGATCATTCATTACAAGTATCGTAGTTGGCAATGACATTGTACCAAGGTATTTACTAGCTACTTTAATGTTCCAATAAATATGATATTAATAAGTAGAGAGAATTAAAGCCTGGTATCAACAAAGTTCAACAGATATCAGCCACTGCTACATTACCATCACATCCACAAATTTACTTGCTCAAGGTTTGTTTAAGAACTAGGGGTGCGGCAAATATGCAGGCACGGAATAATAGTACCTTTGAGCATAATGTGGAATAATTGATTTTAGGAGGAATAAACGGAGGAAAATGTAGCTAGATTACAAAAAATCACTCGTACCTTGGCCTCAGACTTCATGGACAGTCGCAGGAGGCTTCGAGTTCGAGTTCAGTTACACTTAGCATCATTTGTACAGACAGAGCGCTCTTCAAAGATGACCAGAGAGGGTGTGGCAACTCATACTGAATGGGTTTAATAAAGGTCATCTCAGAGAGGAAATAATGTTGTTATTTCAAGGCAGTGCTAAATGGAATAATGCTCAAATTTTTGAGCACATTAGCCTCAAGCCTATCAAGAACTGGTGTACTTCTGTCTTCAGACTCGTATAAGGCTATAGTCTTACAATCATTGAAAGTTAGACCAGATATGCTGTAGAGAAAATCTCTCTTTAAAAGAAAAATTAATTACCAATTTTAAAATTAAACCCAGATGATGTCAAGAGTGATGGTGTGTTGCTATATTATGACAGTGGTGAAAGCTACTCAACAGCATGATTGTACAGTCAGATGTTATAATATGATTTATATGCAAACATCCTCATAATTTTATTTTGGGAAATTTCGTATTTTTCATATGCCGTACATTCAAACATAAAGTTAAAGCTGCAAAATTCGCAATATGTGCAACGACCATGCAGTGCATATGGGAAACTAAAGACTACAAATTTTCTGACCTTTTGAACGATTTATATGAATTTTGCAACAACGAAAATTTTCCTCTATAATTATATGGTACATCCCTCATACCTGTATGAAAATTAACCTTTGGTGTGACTGTTTGCGCATGTTCAGGGGCAGTTTGTGTGTGTTGGTCTCTGTTACAGTGAAAATCGAATGCTTGCAATAAAGTCGAAATAGCAACATGTAATCAAATTAGCTAAACAGTAACTTTTTTCCTTATAGATGGTGGAAAATTGTCCCTTTTCACACTTTCAAATGTCCATTTTTATGCCAGCCTTAACATTTAATGTTCACAAGCCAATGATCCTAGCTGATATATATCCCATGAGGAGTAGCTTGTCTCAAGAGAAGACTAGAAAGAAGACAGTCCACATGGCTGCTTGAGTTTAAACTGCTGACTGAATTGTTATAAATGCTGTTTCAATGTGCATCTACTGCTAAGCTACTCAGCATATGTAAGTTTTGTCTTTTATTTACCTGTGGAGATATGAATATAGTCACAGCAGATGTGTTTACTTCACTCAGTGGACTGCTAGGTATGATTACACTTGTTTATGTATATCTATTATTAGACTAACACTGATAAATTGATCACAAAACACACACATGCTGAGGGTTACGCACATTTATCATGATTGTTCATATGATGTGACTACCGTAGATTGGGAAATTTTCGTTGCTAAAAAATTTTCATCGACCATTACCACCAAAAATTAAACTCGGTGAAATTTATTTTGTATGGCAATATTTACCGAATCATCTGCAATAACGAAAATTAAACTATGCAAAAATTTAACACGTGAAATATTTTACCAATGAAAATTAATAAACTTGGACCTGCATGTTTTCATGACTATTATATTGTTTTGCAGGCTTAGTTACGAGAGTTTTCAAGCATTTAGTTTGAATGTCTTAAACAGCATGCAGACATCCAATGTGCCAAAGGTATTATGTTGATCAATGGTAGATCTAATCGCATATTGACTAATCACATACTTGATTTTAATTTAGTATCAAATTATGTTCGAAAGCTTCCTATACTGGATTGGGTGTTGCAGATTCATACTCCAACGCAAGAAACGTACAATATCTACAGCTGAACTAGTTATTAGAAAGGACTCCGACATGCTGAAGGACTTCAATGCTGATTATGATGAGGTTCGTTGCTATAATAGCGTAATTAATGTAACTATGTTAGTCACACAAATTGGGGGGGGGAAATGAACTTGGCAATATTTGCTAAAGAATACAGTATAGCTGGAAATTTTCGTGGGGAAAAATTTTCTGCGTTTTCGCCTTGAATAGAAATTTGTGGGGAAAATTTTTGTGGATTGCGTCTCAACTATACGTGACGACCACATACCTTACAAATTTCGTGAAGGAAAATTTTCGCAGAAAGCTGCCAAACCGCGAAATTCTCAAAAATTTACCCCCACGAAAATTTCCCACTATACAGTAGATTATGTTTTCAGTTCTTTGCACACACTATACAGGAGGACATTTATGATGTAGTTGCTGATGCTAAACTGCTGAGGCAAACTGATAATACAACTGGTAAAAAATGTTACACTCCTCGCTCAAGAGTTGCATTGGTAATTCCTGGTAGAATCATTCATATTAACCATGGAAAGCCTAAGAGAAGGTACACAATAATAATTATATATCATTTTATGCTTCGGATATTATTATTATAATTATATGTAACACTGTATAGAAGGCTAAACATTGGCTGTTGACTTTGCACTGTGGCCAGCACCAGTACTCCAGTCTCAAGTATGTTTTTGAGTTTATTAGAACGAGAAAAAGCTAAATGCCATATAGTGGGAAATTTCTGTGGGGTGCAAATTTTCGATGTTTTCGTGACTAATCCCTGAGTCACGGAATTTTCCCTCCCACGAAAATTTTTACTGAGGTCAAAGGTCACGATACTCGCCACGCGCACGTTGTCAAAGACTTCAAATTTCTGTCTCTTGCCAGTCTTTTCAAGAAGTTTGTAGTCTAAATAGCTAGTTTCTGGCTAGAACAGTATTCTACATGTATACCAAAGCAGATAAACCGTCACAAGACTTTCAAGCGCTGTAAGTTGGAGATACGCAACAGTTGGCTCATAAATATGCTAATCAGTGCATGCTAGTTATTTTAAATGCGGAAGAAGACAGTTAATTTCATCCGCCAAATTGTGCAGAGCTAGCAAAAATTCTAATCGTATATTGGCGATTAGCGAACTGTACAGTCCCAAGTAAAGGGTTATTAGATTTTATTTACTGCTGATAAACAGTTTATGAGGGTAAGAGTTGGTATACAATCAAAACTTGTCTTGTAGCAGTCGATGAAATTTCAATTTCTACCTCACAAATAACTAATATAGTCATGAAATTCACCCCCTCCAACAATACATTCAAAAAAAGGGGAAGCTGACAAAACTATAGCTTACTGTATATTTCAGTCCAAGTAGAGTGAAGATAACAATCCAGTTTCACCAGGAAAACTCTTCTTAGAATCGCATTCTTTCAAAACATGGAGTTTGTCTGCTTTTTGGACTGTATCTCAACTCGAGTAGTGCTATAAACCTCAAACAAGGATGAATAGCTTCAGTAAAGACGACAGGCATGTGTACTGCCTTCACGTGTTTTTACCGTATTCATAAGGCGCACATGTGAAGCTGAACTAGCTTTTGCTATGGGCAAACGGAATACAGGATACAGAATGAAATGCCAACGCTTGAGGGATAGGCCAGCTGTAGTGCGCTATCTAACTTAGGCCCCCGTTTACAGGTATGCGTTCAGTACTAAATGATGAGGGTGTTTACACTAGAACACAGTAAGCGGAAATGGGCATTTACACGTATGCAGTTACAATACACGTGCAAACTGCCATCTGTCATGAACACAGTTAGCTTGCTTGATTTCAAGCGAAAAATGCCTCCAAAGAAGATGAGAAAGAGTTTCAGTAGACAGATGGTGATTGTAAGCTAAGTTAAAATGCAACAAAACGGCCCACGAGTTCAGTTAACATTTTTGAAGTCAGCGTTTTGCTCGTGCACACGAGACTGCTGCTGTCTTCGTTCACCAATGTCTTAACTTTCATGAGTGTGTCAATAGTATCTGTTTATGTGATCATTTACAAAGGTATTGTGTAGATGCATACTGTATCCATATACTTTAGTTTTGTGTTTCAAAACTAAAACACACACATGTAAACGGGGTCTATGAATAAATTTATGAACACAACCGCACTGAACCTCAAATTTCATTCCAACCCCCACCCCAGGGCATATGATTGATAATATAAGCCATTCCCTCCATTTTGATTTGGTTGGTCCATGCAAGTCAATTACATCACNTATCTACAGCTGAACTAGTTATTAGAAAGGACTCCGACGTGCTGAAGGACTTCAATGCTGATTATGATGAGGTTCATTGCTATAATAGTGTAATTAATGTAACTATGTTAGTCACACAAATTGGGGGGAAAAATGAACTTGGCAATATTTGCTAAAGAATACCGTATAGCTGGAAATTTTCGTGGGGGAAAATTTTCTGCGTTTTCGTCTTGAATAGAAATTCGTGGGGAAAATTTTCGTAGATTGCGTCTCAACTATACGTGACGACCACATACCTTACAAATTTCGTGGAGGAAAATTTTCGCAGAAAGCTGCCAAACCGCGAAATTTGCAAAAATTTTCCCCCACAAAAATTTCCCACTATACAGTAGATTATGTTTTCAGTTCTCTGCACACACTATACAGGAGGACATTTACGATGTAGTTGCTGATGCTAAACTGCTGAGGCAAACTGATAATACAACTGGTAAAAAATGTTACACTCCTCGCTCAAGAGTTGCATTGGTAATTCCTGGTAGAATCATTCATATTAACCATGGAAAGCCTAAGAGAAGGTACACAATAATTATTTATCATTTTATGCTTCGGATATTATTATTATAATTATATGTAACACTGTATAGAAGGCTAAACATTGGCTGTTGACTTTGCACTGTGGCCAGCACCAGTACTCCAGTCTCAAGTATGTTTTTGAGTTTATTAGAACGAGAAAAAGCTAAATGCCATATAGTGGGAAATTTCTTTGGGGTGCAAATTTTCGTTGTTTTCGTGACTAACCCCTGAGTCACGGAATTTTCCCTCCCACGAAAATTTTACTGAGGTCAAAGGTCACGATACTCGCCACGCGCATATTGTCAAAGACTTCAAATCTCTGTCTCTTGCCAGTCTTTTCAAGAAGTTTGTAGTCTAAATAGCTAGTTTCTGGCTAGAACAGTATTCTACATGTATACCAAAGCAGATAAACCGTCACAAGACTTTCAAGCGCTGTAAGTTGGAGATACGCAACAGTTGGCTCATAAATATGCTAATCAGTGCATGCTAGTTATTTTAAATGCGGAAGAAGACAGTTAATTTCATCCGCCAAATTGTGCAGAGCTAGCAAAAATTCTAATCGTATATTGGCGATTAGCGAACTGTACAGTCCCAAGTAAAGGGTTATTAGATTTTATTTACTGCTGATAAACAGTTTATGAGGGTAAGAGTTGGTATACAATCAAAACTTGTCTTGTAGCAGTCGATGAAATTTCAATTTCTACCTCACAAATAACTAATATAGTCATGAAATTCACCCCCTCCAACAATACATTCAAAAAAAGGGGAAGCTGACAAAACTATAGCTTACTGTATATTTCAGTCCAAGTAGAGTGAAGATAACAATCCAGTTTCACCAGGAAAACTCTTCTTAGAATCGCATTCTTTCAAAACATGGAGTTTGTCTGCTTTTTGGACTGTATCTCAACTCGAGTAGTGCTATAAACCTCAAACAAGGATGAATAGCTTCAGTAAAGACGACAGGCATGTGTACTGCCTTCACGTGTTTTTACCGTATTCATAAGGCGCACATGTGAAGCTGAACTAGCTTTTGCTATGGGCAAACGGAATACAGGATACAGAATGAAATGCCAACGCTTGAGGGATAGGCCAGCTGTAGTGCGCTATCTAACTTAGGCCCCCGTTTACAGGTATGCGTTCAGTACTAAATGATGAGGGTGTTTACACTAGAACACAGTAAGCGGAAATGGGCATTTACACGTATGCAGTTACAATACACGTGCAAACTGCCATCTGTCATGAACACAGTTAGCTTGCTTGATTTCAAGCGAAAAATGCCTCCAAAGAAGATGAGAAAGAGTTTCAGTAGACAGATGGTGATTGTAAGCTAAGTTAAAATGCAACAAAACGGCCCACGAGTTCAGTTAACATTTTTGAAGTCAGCGTTTTGCTCGTGCACACGAGACTGCTGCTGTCTTCGTTCACCAATGTCTTAACTTTCATGAGTGTGTCAATAGTATCTGTTTATGTGATCATTTACAAAGGTATTGTGTAGATGCATACTGTATCCATATACTTTAGTTTTGTGTTTCAAAACTAAAACACACACATGTAAACGGGGTCTATGAATAAATTTATGAACACAACCGCACTGAACCTCAAATTTCATTCCAACCCCCACCCCAGGGCATATGATTGATAATATAAGCCATTCCCTCCATTTTGATTTGGTTGGTCCATGCAAGTCAATTACATCACTCAGTTTGGTTTCTATGTGATTTACACAACCTCGGGCATCTGACCCTCGGTGCGTAAACGTAGAATCATGAATTTATTAGCACAAACAGTACAAACCTCAAATTTCATTGGTTATCTAAACTTGTAAGTGCATGAGGGATTCTATATAGCAGTCTTTGGATTGTAAAAAACCTCCAAAACAGTGTCTAACTAATATTATATAGTTATAGGCTTTACCTGCATGCCTGCTAATACTTTATCCCTAATAGTCAAGTGATTGATTGACTATTGACTCAGAATCACGACATTTGCTAACTGAAAATGAAATTGTCATGTACCAAAGTTCTGAGTCTTAAGGTTACAGGCTAGTAATTGAATATGAATAATTCATGAACTAGAAAATCTAACCACACCTAGGCTTTTATAGCCACACAACTTCCTGGACTAACTTCTACTGCTTGAAAATCAGAGTCTTCACCAGCTTGTTCTTAGATTATGGAAAATCTGGACTTTTACAGGGCATCTGTCAAGTGCTACAGTGATAGCTTGGCTTGAATAAAATTTTGGCGTCAGTTTTTTCCAACCTAGTAAGTTGTTATTTCTTGATTGCTATGGCAGAGAAAACCTACGTTGGTCCTCGAGGGCGGCTCGACGAGACTTTCTTTCAATTCCGGCTACAAACTGTCTGAGCAGCTAAAAAGTGTTCAGCAGAAGCGCCCCGGGCAGCTGCCATGCAGCTACTCGAGAGCGCTTCAACGATCCAGCTGTTTTTTTTTGTAAAAACTCTTCGAGCTGCCCTTTACCTTCGTCTGTGCGTTGCATCAGTCGCCAATATGCGGTAAGATTTTTTGCAAGCTCTGCAAAAATTGACGCAAAAAATTAACTATCTGCTTCCGCATCTAAAATAACTAGCGTGTGCTTATTAGCATATTCATGAGCAAACACTAGCCCATAACCTTGAAGGCACGCAAGTGATTTCAGTTTGATTTCGTGGCCCAAATATCAATTTTCAAATCTGATTGGTCATGTATACATCATCAGAATGCAATTACTTCGCATAATTCTAAACGACGCCGTTCATTGTCGACGTCCACGTGTCTGGTTTCAGTGAATAAAACAATCGAAAGCCAAGGAATAAAAGCGAAGGGCTTGATAGCTCAAGAAGCAAACATATTCAAGGAATCGAGTTGAGAGCATGCTGGTGCTACCTTAGTCTCGTTCCCAGGCTCAGAACTTCTCATGGTGATGCGAACTTTTTTGCTACAGACTGTCTTTGAGATAAATTTGAAGCAGTTACTATCTGCTGCTGCTGTGAGGAATCTAAGCTGCCAGCAGTCTATGATTTTTGTCCAAAACTGCTGTAGTCCATGCAAACTTGTATGCATAGTTAATTTTTGTGCGTACTTGTGATCTGTTTGTGGCTTCATTACATAATGTAATTTTGAGTTTAATTCCGCTTCCTTGACAGAGTGCTTTTAATTGCCTTGTTTCACAACTGCTTATTTTTTTTACAACATTTTTACCAATTGTTTTTCATATAGATGCTGTGGTGCAAGTAAATTGACTGCAGATTGGACAGCTCAAACAGAATTTTCTGAATTGAAGTTACAACAGAATATGGTTAATCATCATTTGCCATACACAGTGTTGCATCACCTGCACAAACTTCAAGTTCAAGAATGCACACTTAATGGATATAACTAAAACTTATTAAACTGACACCATTAATATTATAATTATTGTAAGGTTAACCGGTTATGATGCACACTTGGTACTTTGGTCATGAATATGATTATAGTCTGGGCACGAATATGATTATCAATATAGGACCGAATGGCAATGCATGATTTTTGAACTCAAGAGCTGGCAAAACTTGCAACCACATAATATTACAAGCTACTGACTCTACTCAAGGGTCAGACTAAGAAAAGAACTACGATAGCCCTGGAGGTCGTGCCATGTGCCATGTTAACTCATAGATTGTATAGACATACATACCCGGGATTGGAAACGGAGGTCACATGACACATTTTTGTGATGCACTTGGCATTGTCAATTTTGCAGCTTATTTTTTGCTAGACAAATCAAGAACCAACAAACAGCAGCTACAAGACAACCCCAAAAGATAATAAGTCATAAGTAGCCACTATGTTTGCAATTGCGTATTGCGTGCGCTTAAGAAGTTTAAAGCTATATCACAACAGTACATGACATACTGCTCATTTTCGACCCACAGTTCTTTCTCTGATAGATATATTCGTTCAAACTGCCCAGAAGGGCAAAATAGTTTGTATTAAGAGCTTGAGTTGATAGGGCACAAATCGGCTCTACTGTGTTCAAACAGCTGGGAGAGGGATGATAAGTTTTGATAGCAAAATTAGCCAAAATATGGCTTTGTCCAGGCTTAGCTGACAAACAGCAGACCAAGAGAATATCTACATGTAGTATGGTTAAGAGCATAATAGTAAGATATTCTCGAAACATGGAGACTGCTGATAAAGCATACAGCCAACAGGAGAGGGAGAAAAAAAGTAGTGTAAGTGTTCCACCTAGAAATTTGTTAATAAAACCTGTAAAGCAGCATTTATTTACGAAAAAGCTAGTTCAAGTAACTGACTTTACTTCTACAACTTACTTTTTCTCTTGGCTTGTACGAGGAATGAGTTTTTTGAAAGAAAAGCAGCCATCCTTGTATGAAGTTTAACGAAGTTAACCGTGGTTAACGACGAGGAGCTTGGCTCCTCGCTAATTCAGTGGTGGGTGGTGGGCATGCACATATCCCCGGACTAGGCCACGTGCAGAGAAAGTCAAACATAATCTATCCCCACTATTCCTGCTATACCTGTTTGAATCGGGCTCATCTTCGCTTATCGAGGTGGAATCATGGCGAGACAATCCTCCTGTCGACCCTCCCCCACCTGATGGGTCGAATCCAACCCTGTCTTGAGAGGATGTTATGGTTAGTGTATTTTGAGTGGGCGGTACTTTTGCTATTGCTAATTTAATTAGTGAATTGTGAAGGGGTGTGTCTATATCAAAATATACAATTGAAAATAAAAGCGTTCAGGAGGTGCTGGAGATCATTTTTGTGCAAAAACTAGCGACTGGAAGTTGTCTTCGAAAAGTGACCGGAAATTAGACCACATCAAAGCATTCTTTGAAAACCGTGGACCGCAGGCACTTTAAAAAAATAAAAAAAATAAAAAAAGCCCAAAAAATTACCTCTAAAATACTCTATGGGTGTGTCTTGTGCATGCAATAGGATGTGAACATGTGCAGCAAGTTTAAATTTGCAGGATGGCTAGCAGAGAGTGTGTGCTAGCTGTGACTTCAAAGCTTGGTGAGCGTATCCAACCAAGCGTGTGTTGAGTGTGATTGACTTTTGACCCCTCTGCCACCTAGGTGAGCTCAAAGTGAGTCTGTACAGGAAAAGTTGAATTTGACAGGGCTGTATAAAGTCCATTTTTCTTCCCTGGTGGAGAGGAGAAAGAGGCAGTGAGGTATGTGAGCTTGTAGGGTGTTTGTGTGTCTTGAATATCATGTTGAGTTTTTGACTGGGTGGGACTCAGTTTTCCTGTTTACCTGTTATACATTTTGTGAGAGAATGTGGTTGTCAAAAGTGTATACATAGTATAAAAAGCCTTCTACAGACTTGATGAGCATTTTTTGCTTTTTTTCAACGTACATTTTTTCGTTCATCTGTTGTCATTCAAGCCGCCCGATTTTGTTTTTTTGTTTTTTTTTTTAGTGCCCCTCCGGGTTTACCACAATTGTGGCTAACGAGGGCCTGCAAATAGCCTAGGGCTAATGAACGCAGGTCCCCTGGGACCGACGGCTTTACATCCCCTCTGAAGGATGCGGTGAAATTCACCTCCTCATTTTTTGGGGTAGAGCTGAGTTAACTCCTAGGCAGAGTTTGAAAGAGAAAATGGGAAACAAATACCTGTGGCACTGGAGGGACTCGAACCACCTACCCATGGGTTGGGAGTCAGAGTCAATGGTGAACAAGCCACCAGGCCAGGTTGTTGTTCCCTATAGCCCCGTTTACACGTACAGATAATTCGGTTTAAACGGATGCGCATTAATGCGCTTTGGCCCGTTTACCACAAACCACACTCATCTTTGTGGCGTGTAAACGCAAAACTGGATTGAAACCGGATTGATGATGTAACTTGGTGTGCATTAATTAGAGTGGAAACTTTAGCGAGCAGAATTATTCTTTTTTGCAAGCTAAACAGACAAAAGTAAGAGTCAGAACAAGTTCCTTGAGAGTTTCTTGTGACAGAAAACCATCATTTTTCATTTTCTTGGATTGGAGCCTCACTGATTCAGGTAACAGCACTAAAGTTTCAGCATGATTCTACAAACTTTTACAAATGATAGCTGCCTAACTAGTAGCATTTTGCCCACTAAGTATATCTAGCTAGCTCTAATTCACTTCTCAATTCGCTTTGGACTGTTTACACGTGAACCGGTTTAGCTCAATCCGGATTCAAACCGGTTTCAATCCACCTCCAGATGTGGATTGGACCAATGCGCATTGAATGCGCATTAGAGGGCGTTTACACACAATTCGCATTGGTTTTAATGCGCATTAGAGGGTGCGTGTAAACGGGGCTTATGAGTGAGTGGCAATGGATCCATTTTAGAGGGCAACTAAATTTGACCTTTGACCCTTTTGAGCAATAATCAGCCATTTTGAGACCAAATCCTCTCGGCTTTGAGATAGTATCATGAGTTTCTATGAGCCTATGAATATCATTACTGTTTTAGTTTGATCCCCGCCCACTCAAAAACCAATAACCTTAAACGAGGAGGTCGCGTATAAAAGGGGCGTGGCCGGCCACAAATTCGCGATGTCAGAAAATGGCGTCGGAATTTTTTACTTTAGAAAATTGGTAACTAAGCAAGGGACTTACTCGCATGGGTCTTACACTGTGTTTTACTGAGTTTTACTAACCAAAACAGCTGCACAAACTTAGAGCGATACAGAGAGCGCTACAAATGAACAATTGCTGCAGTTTTTGAAGAAAACTACGTGTATTTTGAGAAAGAAGCGTTCTTTTACCATGCCAAGGAATAAACTTCTCGAGTGAAAGTGAAAAGGACTCCTTTTTGTGTGTCTGAAGACTGATACTGACCGTCAATGACACCTAGAGTCTCTCAAAGTCTCAAAAATGAAGCTTGCACTGCTGCTTGTAGCTGCTATAAATGTTTGGAGACAGTCCATTGGCTCTGAGCCATCTAGTGACTCTATTTCTCAAGCTCAGGTCAGTACTTACAGAGTTATAAAACAATTAGACACAAATTTTAGTGTAACAGTTCTTATTATGTGTGGTAGGGGTGTATACAGGTGGTGTTGATGGCCGAATGGTGAGGGTTAGGATGTGTCGATGGTGGCTGTGTTTGCAAGACCCCTGTGTTAACGTACTGTCGCTATAATTTCGTAGTCAATCTGTCAGGTGTAGTAGAGTTTCATCCGTGCTCAAGTTATTGAAAGTGTACAGTTGTAGTTTGTGAAAGTAAGTGGTCTATTTATTGTACGTATGTGTGTACATGTGATAATAGCTGAGTCATGTCGTACAAACACAGTTACATACGATTTTCTTGACCGGCATTTACACTTGAGCTTGGCTTATGACGAAATCGTGTTGAAGTCTCCACTTCCATGTTGAATTGGGTGGCATTTTGTCAAGTCCATTAGCATAAAGAACATCCATCTTTATTGTTTATTGATAGTTAGTTCATACAATACAAATTTTAGCAAATAATATTATTGATGCATGACTGACTATTATTGTACAGATCAGCTGATATTCAACTTGATGATAAAGATAGAAGAGAGCACCAACTCCACCACAACCAGTGGACCATGTACTCTTCTTGTTGTTCCTTCTCTACAGCGTCTGTAGATGCCTACTTGACTCACCATCATAATATTATGATCCCGGTAACTGAAAAAACAACAACACTATTGTTAGCAATTCATAGTACTTCTATTTTGCATAAACAAGCAGTTTACTTTCTAATCCAAACTATTTTGCAGGACATGAAATCAGCCAAATATTGCTCTACTCTTTACAAACTCAAAGAGACCTCGGTGAGAGTGACTAGAATGGTGTGCTGTCTTGGTACAGTGTCCATTGATGCCCTGGCAGAAACTAGCACAAGAATTGTGTATTGTTTTATAGTGCTCTTGTTGTTAATAATTTGTAACATAATAGTGTAAGTCTGTATTGGCAGTGTTACTCCCTGTATTTGCTGTACTATATTGTCATGGCTGCCATGGAATACTAAGACCACAGAAACAAACCAAATTCTTTGTATTGTTTACAGAATGACATAACAGGTAGTTTTTATTTGGTAACCACTACTACTGTGCAAGTAATTTGTGGAAGGTAAGCGTCGTAGTGCGTAGTTGTAGCTAAAAGAAAAAAGGAGCTCTGCAAGCACCATGACGACAGTTTTTTACATTTGCGCAAAAGGTCAAAGGTGGTGTCTGGGGATTTTTCTATTTATACCCCGTACCCCGGAAGTGATCCAAAACGAACGCGTGTGAATAATTGCGTCATTATAAACGCGACCTCCTCGTTTAAGAGGCTACTAAAGGAGGTGCTGCAGGATGACCCGAGTTTAGAGGAGAGTCATCCAAGCCAGGATTAGCTAGCCATAGTGATAACTTCTCGGAGTGGCTGCTGGTGGGTCATTATGTTCTAAGGTCTAGTCGGGATAGACATGTATATGTATCAGTGCACCACCCTGCTTTAGTTACAGCACCCAGTTGGGTACCAAGGCAATGAAGCTGGTAGTTTAGGATGCAGGGACACCCCCTCAGGGGTACAAGTGGTCTCCAGGTCACAGAGTTTGGTCCAGAGTTTTGGCCAGAGTTTAAGAAAGGGGTCGTGGTGGAGACCCAGTCAGTTCAGCCACTGCTGATGTCAGGAGGGGGTGCGAGCAGGCACATTGTTGGTCGCTAGGGACTCTAACCCCGTTTACACGTAGCAGTTAACTCAGATTACAACCCGGATTAGTTTTAACCCACTTACGTGTAAACGCAATAACACGGATACTAATCTGGATTAGCTAACCCACATCCTGGAAGTGGGTTAGAATCCGGGTCAATCCAGATTAGGCGCGAAGAGCGCACGTGTAAACAGCTGGCCCGGATCCAAAGTGAGTTTTGAGTGGAGTAAAGTGCAGTAGAGTAAAGTAAAGTGTAGTAGAGTAAACATGAGCATTCACGGGCTTCGATGGAAGTAAAAGCATTAATCAGTGTATGGGGAGAGAGCAATGTTCACGAGGAACTGTAAGAAACAAAAGTGTTTGAAGAAATTTCCACGAAATTAAAGGAGATAGGATACAATCGGGATTGTGACCAGTGCAAAATAAAATAAAAAAGTTAAAGAAAGAGTATAAAGACAACAACAGGGAAACTGGACAAGGACGTAAAACGTGCAAGTTTTTTAGCGAGCTGGATGAAATCCTGGGTAATAGGCCACCATCTATACCAAATTGCTTGCTAGACAGTGGGAGTGTGGAAGGTGCACGTCAACAACCTAATGGTAAGTATAAAAATAACCTGAATTCGTAACAAATAAATCATCATATTAGAGTTTTGTTTCAGATGAGAATGATGAAGATGATGTGACCAATCAGTCCCCTGTGCAGACAGTAGACAGTGGTGAAGTACCCACACTGCCCGGTGATGAAGCTGCAAGCACCAGCATCAATAGCTGGTGGAACATGTCTACAGTATAGTTGTATGTGTAGTGTAGAACAATTTAAACTATAGTAGTTACCACCCATCCATTCAGTAGTGTGTGTCGTTACCTCCCGGTCTGTTCTAGTATTGTTTATTGATTGCACTATAAAAGCCACTGAGTTCTTTTGTTCTTGAGAGTCTATGTGTTATTCCTACTTTTGTGACTGCCTGTCAGTTTCTGTGCAACTATATCTGAATATCTACAACATTTCTTTGACAACTGACTCTCAAGTGTGAGCTATACTATTAGTCTGCATGTTCCCAGTGTTAGACTCCACCAAGGAAGAGCTCTCAACATTTTGGTCCTTCGAGTCGGATACAACCGTTAGTTGTTGACTGCTATTTGGTCATCAGTTATTCTAACTTGGTTCTTCTCTATGGAAGCCGCAATTGCCTGTCAATTGTAACTGTATAACATTACAAGTAAAAAAAAAACATTGGAAATGTAATGAGACACAGGAATGGGGCTAAATCGTAAAAAGAACGCAAACAAGATGGAATGGCTGTTAGAGTGTGTGCAGAATTCTTCCTATATGGGCTGCATTTAGTAATTTCCTTATTGAGTCTCTCATTTTGCCCACAGGAAGAACTCCTTACACATTCTAACAGCCATTCAATCTTGTTTGTGTTCTTTTTACGATTTAGCCCCATTCCTGTGTTTCATTACATTTCCAATGTTTTTTTTTTTACTTGTTTGTTCTTATTTTTCCATAATTCTACAAATCGCATTTGAGTTGGTATGTGTAGCTAGCTACTGAGCTAGTAGTCTGGCAATCACTGAGCTAGCGGCGGGCAGCTGAGCTGGTACTTGAAGTCACAACTTGTTGTGTAGCCTGCTTGATACTGAAATGAAACACACATCTGAGTCATTTGGAGGCAGGAGCTGTATCATAAGATTTACTTGCCTTTTTATATGTTATCATAATCAAAGTCCTGATTCATCTCTTGAGAAGAGCAAGAGCATCCAGGTATCACAAAACAGTTCCAGGCAACTTGGCATTGAACTTGCATTTAATTCCAAATAACGCACACTTTTGTGTGTGGAAAGGGTCGTCAATTCCGAATTTTCTAGAAGCTAATGAATATGCATGAGTGTAGAAATTAATGGCTGCCATATGGAGGAGGCGCTTTTCGCTTTGTATCTAGCTACTCAATGAGAGGTGCTAAAAACCGATTGCAAAAGCGACTGTACTGGAAGAAACCAAGTTCGTTCGTTCAAGAATCAACTTCTAAAAGTGAATAGTCTCTGAGAAAAGTTGAGCCAAGATAGAAAAAGAAGAAGAAGAAGAAGAAGAAGAATAAGAAGAAGATGGAGAAAATTGGAGGTTTGGCATGTTTGTGTTTGTTACTTTAGCGATGGTTTTAGGCCATGTTTTTGGGCTCATTAGAAAGAGAAAGAGCTAAATAGTAGCTTAAGAAGCCTTTTAGTGCTAAGCGCTCAGTTTTATTCGCGTGAATATTTGTATTGCGCTAATGGGCCATCCGTGCCATTCTTGTGTACCCAGTACTACCGTACTGGGAATAATCTGCTGATTGTCGCCAGTTCTAACGAACACTTCAAGCTACATGTGAAACTCAAGTTTGAAACATTATTGAACGATGGAAAAGAATTTAACTNAGTTTCATTTCTCCCTCTCTCTCTTTCCTCTTCCAGAGGACACTGGTTGTTGTCTTGGCTGTTCAACACAGTGATGTTGATGGCTCTTGGCCACACCTCTTCTTCTTGGCCATAACTCTCAGCAGTCAAGAATAGAACCAGGCTGAGAGTGAAGAGAAATGCTGGTGATTTAGTTAAGATCACAGCGAATTTCATATTTTCTCCTTAGTTTGTTGTTGCATGCAAGGAATCGTTGAGAAATGTCTTTTTGTTCAGGTGCAGCTGAGAATTGCAATCGGTTATCTTTTATACTATTCTTCATGCTACATCAGCATTAGTGCTTCAATGCCATTCATTGTTGTTACAGTACTAATAGCTGACACATACTCTATTTTACGTACTCATATGTAATCCTGGGAATAATTGTATAGCAGTATTAAAATTTCTCCATCAAACTGGTGGCATTATTCTAATTCCATACCTCCAGTTAATTTCTCTTGAGTATTAATCTCAGAATATAATTACATCATCTAATTAACGTACTTCTAGTTATCTATCATATTTTAGCATATTAGTTAGTGGATTTAACAAAAATAACAATTCCCGCATAGAATGATACACACTTGTGTATATGCTCTAGTTACAATGGAATTTGAATCTCGCTGCCAGAATTGTCTGTTTATCATCTTGCTGCCTGTTTGCTGGGAGTACTATTTAGCAAGTTGTGTTGCATTGTGTTGCCAATTTGGAAGTACTATATATTATGCGACAGAGAACAGGATATTATGAATTTTTCAAATATGACGTCATAGCTAGAGTCTATTCGCATTCACTTGAGCCTTCAAAATTTCGTCATAACTTGGCCGTATATCTATAAATTGCGCTATTTTAGATACCATTTGATTGCAAATTTCACGTAGATTTGTTTGGTGCTTTTAAAAAGCGCTACCCCTTACCATTCAAAAGTTACGCATATAGAGACTATGCCCCATACATAAAGCACAGACATTCCATTAACCACAAATGCGGTAAAGCTGTACTTAAGCAAAACCACACTACTTCCTGGGCTCAAGTGAACGCGAATATATAGACTTTAATAATATTGTAAATATGTTTTATGACAATATTCTTTGTGTATGCAACTCAGCTATAATTTTTATTATATATGTACTTATATATAGGGCAATAGTAATTATTATTAAATTTTGAACAGATTGACTGTGCATATTGTACTACAACTATATGGTAATGGTCACACTAGTAAATTGTTACTAAAGTATGACTTCTACTTTATGGATTAGAAGATGTTCAGTGATTAGAGTTATTTTCTCAAATCCATCAGTGAAAGTTTTTATCTGCAAAATTTTCTTGTAATGTATATATGTATGGGCTTGCACAGCACATCTGTGAAGTTAAATAACAAAATGTTTGACTGGAGACATCCGGGAAAGTTTGACATNGCATGAGCTATCTTGAGGCCTTTACTAAATGTGAGGCCCTCTTCCGAGAGTAGTTTGCCTTGCAGAAGGTGATCGTTGCAACCACAAACCAAGCGATCCAACAACATTTCGTTGAGAGAGTCCCCAAATCCACAGTTTTCTGAAATTTTCCGGAGAGTGGCAATGAAGTCACTGTATGTTTCATCTGGACGTCGTGAACGAGAATGAAATTCCTTTCTTGCAACAATAGAAGACGTTTTAGGTGAGAGATGATCCTTCATCAGCTTGACCAATTGAGCATAGGTTTTAGTGTTGGGCGCGTCTGGCTGCACCAAATTCCTGATTAGCTGGTATGTGGGTGGACCACATACGCTGAGGAGAATAGCACGTTTCTGTTGTCTGCCTTCGGCATTGTCAGCAACCTTGTTTGCGAGAAAATAGTTTTCGAGACGTTCGGTATAGCAGGTCCAGTCTTCTGTTTGGGGATCAAATGCACCAATGCTGCCATGTCGTTTCTCCTCATCGCCAATTTGTAATATCGTGAGTGGTAAGGGCTTTAACAACTTCTTTTAGTATCCAAATACCAAGACAAAATACAAGAACAGAGTAGTTGCTTAAATATAAAAAGGAGAACATCTAGAACATTCTAAAGTCACACACATTAACTATTCACTAGCTAGACATAAAGCTGAGCATTCTATAGCACAAAGTGAAAAAGAGATATACCACATCACAAAAGCAAGTTATAAAATCATACCTATCTTGAAATTCTAAAAGTGTGATTAACAGGAAGTACTCTATGATAGAAGGTAAACATCAATACAATTAAAATATTACTAAAAAGTTCTAAAGAGTTACTTCAAAGGATTATCACAAACATTAACTCTTTGTCTCTTTCATGCTCCAACCTTACTCTGACTCGCACAACTTCACACAATTGTGAATCACCTCTCTTGGAGCCAAAGGCGGCGATTGATAGACGGTACTCGCTCTCTGACTGAAGATTCAATGCATCACTTGCTTGTTTGGTGATGTAAGAGTGTTGGCTTCCGCTATCAAACACAAGTCGTATCGTGAGTGTGGCATTTGGATTGCAAGGTTGGTACAACTCAGCCAATGCTGTCTGCAGCAACACTGTCTTGTTTGCCTCAGTAAATAGAGTAACAGATGGAGTACTCTTTGCATCAAAAGTTGCAGCATGAGGATTCAAGCCTTGTTGAGCATTAGATGGAATAGTTGCTGCTGTTGCCCCTTTGGAAACCTGTGTAGGTTCATTCGATACTTGTGCTTGTCGAGGCGCCTGTTCTTGTGTATTGTTTCTTGAACAAATGCTAGTGTGATGACGGCCGCCACAATTTTGGCATTTGTTTGGTGATCCTTTTCTCAAACATGTGAAACAACGACCACTCTTTCTGAGTATTTGTTTACGTTCTTCAACAAGTGACACAACTTTGCATTTATTTGAAGAATGATCATTCTGACAATAACAACATGAGATGGTAGTGTTAGCCCCTGAAACTAATGCCATTGCACTTGATGTTGCTGGGGCAAGCGATTTTTCTGATCTTTGAGATTGCTGCGGGTGATTGGGGGCAACCCTTTCTCTTGCCACTACCTCTCTTTCCACCACTTCCAGTAGTGAATCTAATTTCCAATTTTCTTCTGAAATTTCTCGACTAAAAATAAGTCGCAGATCGGCTGGCAATTTGCTCAAGAGAACTGGTGTAAGCAGACTTCCATACGTTTTAGAGTCAACTCCAAGTGACTTCAAGCTCCTGATGTTTGACTCAACATTGTCATAGGGGCGACTCAATGCTTTGACATTATGTGACGATGTGACAGCCTCCATGCTGAGCAAATTGTCCATGTGCTTGCTAATGATTTGCTGCTTACTGCCAAATCTCTTCTCAAGGATTGTGATTGCTTCCTTATAATTGGCAGACGTTAGAGAAAGGCCAGAAATTGCTTCTCGAGCTGTATGTTCCAACAGCGAGTTCAGATAATTAAATTTGTCCACATCAGACAACGCTTCGTTTTTGTGGATGGCCGACTCAAACGACTCCCAGAATGTTGTCCATTTCGTTATGTCACCATTGAAGGGCTTTAAGGTCAACTTTGGGAGTTTCACCTTCGAAACTGCAATCTCATAGCTTGGATGCACCTTCACTGATCCACGCTCCATAGATACTGAGTCTTCAAGCTTGGGTGGAGTGGGCGGAGCTAGAGTAGCTCTGTCGATATTGACTATTGCAGCATAAATACATTCCTTGAATTCGTCGGCTTGACTGATTTCGTCTGCCAACGCTGTTTCATCCTCGGTGAGGTCTACTATTTCCTCATCCAATTTTGTAAGTGCTTTCAGCTTCTCGTTGAGAGTCAGTTTCAATAGTTCGAGCTTAGCTGTGTCCACTGCTTCTGCAGAAAGAGTCTTTTCAACATTACTGATAATACGAGTAGCAGACCCTCTGTGACCAGCTCGATTCCTTTTCTTCTTGGCAAGAGCTTCTGCCATTTCTCAAATAGATAGGTGACTTCAGTTTCAAACTCAGAATATAAGTTCAGCACCTTGCAATTGAGTCTCTCAGCTCAGCTGGAATTTCAGAGCGCAGAATCCGCATCTGGCTCGAAGGACCATGTAATAATTTGCGGTCGGCATCTGTACAATTGCAACCATTCAGCTCCAGCTGGGCACGCAGCGTTCTCGCACAACAATGCTGTCAACTGACACAGAATTTTTGTGGATTGAGAGAGACTGAAAATACAGCCCGAGCTCTTTTCTTTTATATGAATCAATACAACGTATAGTAGGATGTAACATATGCTATTGTTATTATATATGTCAGTCTATTGTTCTGTAATCTATGTCCAGCCCTAGACTGTTATTGTTCACAATAGTGTTACTTCCGAGTTATTTAGAGTACAGTCTACAACATACAGAGCCTCAACAAAGACAGTAAAAGCTACTTCTGTTTGTCTATTTGAAATAGCCCATACTACAGATAGTCCTTCACAGAATTCATTGATTACCAACACAGTGATCAGAAAGTATAGGTACTGATTAGCACCATGAGTAGCATCCATACAAATTGCTTTGTTAGCAAATTTCTTCATCAATTCATATGGGAACTCTGTATGTATGCAAAGTCTACCACTCGGATCATCTTGAGCTTGTTGCTTGAACAAAAGAATAGGATTATGTCTATATCCAACTGTTTCTCCCAAATACTCAGACTACTCAGGGAAGTTAATTAAGGCTGCCTATGCTTAATATGTGCATAAAGATATAAGCAGTTTTGTGTACGTAGCACAACAGGTGTGACTGCTTTCTGGTTAATAAATTTATGCGCATATATTGGATCCCTGTTTTCAGGGCAGATTGAGATACTCCAATGTTAGACGACTCACTGAAAAAAATAATAAGAATTCAAGAAATCTTAATTATTCATGATATGCATGTCACATGACCAAATTAACTGGATGAACATGTTGAGGCAAATTTGGTGAACATCTGTATGTGTTGCCATGGTAATATAGGCCATCGTTTAGGAGATAGACACATTACTTTAAATTTCAAATAAATTAAGGCATAGGCAGCCTTAACTCCCCTAAGTAATTGCATGGATCTAAGCTATGTTTTTGGTGGTCTATCGAGCTAGACCCTCCTCCTTCATCACGTTGCACGCACTGAGAGAGGGTCTAGCAAAGGTGACGTTTAATGAGATTTCAATTGACCAATCAGATTCAACTACCCAGATTCTGGTTAGTAATTTACATGCGGGTGGTAGTTTGTGTGCGTGGAAATACACCGCGTGTTCTATCACTGAAGTATGCTAGTTATCGATGATTCCTGGAGCTTTTGTACCTAAAAAAGGCTTGAAAACAGTCTTAGATGTAAGCCTAAGCATGGCCCAAGGCATTTAACAAAGGTACAAAAAGACTGAACATCGTGTGTAACTACCTGTCAGTCTATCAACTTCTACTTCGTCAATATGGCTATCAAAAGCTATATTCTGGTACTAGCGAGTGCTTCTTGGGCTGCAAGTCTATCTCGTTGTCCTGTTTGCCATCTTTCTCTAAAATAGTGTGCATTGTTAATGTACATTTATTTCCACGTTTTTGTGAGCGTGACCTTTGCTAGTGCAATGTGACAAAGGAGGAGGGTCTAGCTCGATAGACTATGTTTTTGGATATTTTCCGCATTTTGTTTCTTTATGTTGTTGATGAGGCTCGCTGTACTGAAGTATTGAAGCACTTGTCATGCCATTGACTAAAGTGGAATTAGCTAGAATACTCAAATTGAATGAACAACACCTAGGGTGCGCATGCTCATGAAGACTTTTGGTACATGTAATGGACGTGGGATCGGAATTTTGTCAAGCTGAAGCAAAGAATTCTTGCAAAAACAACACTAAAAGAGCCAGGGACCGTTTTACAATTAACCCTGCATATGCATGCATTATAATTGGTCAAACCTAGCAACAAAATTAATGCTAAAGTAGATCAGTGAAGCACACTAGGCTTGCAAAGTAATTTTTCTGCTACACTTCAGTCTCATTCCTTGGAGACTAGTCCTGACTCTCCGTGATCAAGCTAGCTAGCAACCCTACTGATGCTGATCAGTTGGGCTCAGGCTTGCCCCTCGATATTTCCATGCATCTGACTAGCTCTCTGTTAGGTATGTCACCATTAGCCCCATTTACATGCACATTTAAATTGGTTTATACGGATGCACGTGCATTAATGCACATTAGCTTGTTTACATGCTTCGCCTACATTTTTGTGGCGTGTAAACATGAAACTGGATTGAAACCGGATTAATGAGGTAATTGGTGAGCATTCATTAGAGTGAAAATTTTATCAAGTGAAAATAGCCTCAGTAGGCAAAAATGAAAGTCCAAACAGGTTTATTCTATGTAGAAATAGCTTCCTTGAGTGTTTCTTGTGACAGAAATTATAATCCATCATCAGTTTTTTGTTCGTGGATTGGAATCTCAAGTATCGCTAGCTAGCTCAAATCCACTTCTCAATTCAGCTTGTACTGTTTACAAGTGAATCGGTTTAGTCTAAAATGCCTTCAAACCGTTTAAAACCACCTCCAGATGTGGATTAGCATAATAATGCACATTGAAGCACATTGAAGCGAGCAGTCCCCTCCCATACTTACCAACTGCTAGGACACTCACATAAGCCTGAAAAGCCTTTTTTTTTTTTTCTTTTAAGTGCCCCTCCGGGTTTACCACAATTGTGGCTAACGAGGGCCTGCAAATAGCCTATAGGGCTAATGAACGCAGGTCCCCCGGGACCGACGGCTTTACATCCCCTCCAAAGGATGTGGTGAAATTCACCTCCTCATTTTTTGGGGTAGAGCTGAGTTAACTCCTAGGCAGAGCTCGAAAGAGAAAATGGGAAACAAATACCTGTGGCTCTGGAGGGACTCGAACTACCTACCCATGGGTTGGGATCGAGTCTGAGTCAATGGTGAACAAGCCACCAGCCATTTAACAATTATATATATATATATATATATATACTGACATGCATCACTGAGGACACTCAGTGTTAACACTGAGGATGCTGTGATCCCCACTAAGTCACTATGTGGGTCACTGATCACTAAGAACACTGTAATCTCTGAGTACACTGCAGACATTGAGGACACTACTATGATAGAACACTGTGCCATGGAATCATTAATGATATTCATGAAGCCTGGCAATGTACTCTCCTTATCCTCATTGAAACCATTCAGGTAACTTGCCTTGTTTCAGCCAGGAGGAGGTTTAATAGAACTATATTATTGTTACAATAAGAGTTTATACTGATCAAGCATGAACTGCTAGCTAGAGCTCTTGCAATTACGTCATCGAATTTTAATAACTTTTAATTAACCTCTGTAATTAACACATTTGTAGATAATTAATCTCTTATAATTTATTTTATATATATTTTTAAAGTTGCCACTTTTTTATTTGCCATACGCCTATGTGATCAGTACAAAACTATCAACTGCTTTATAACCTTCAAACTTGAAATATGAACTGATTAGAAGGCTACAATTGGGCTGTTCCAGTTAATAAGGGTACCACCCAATTGAGGAGTGATAATTACATCCTGAGGGGAGGTTCAGTTGGAAGTAATTGTAGTCCTGAGGGCAAGAGTGGGAAACCCCATTGAAGAGTCATAATTACATCCTGAGGGTCAGAGTAAAGGAGACAGTTGCTGTCCTTAGGGTCCTGGAGAGGATCCACATATCCTGAGGGCTAGAAACCTTGTTGTCCCCAGGGTCTGTATGCCTGATGGGATGTCAACTTTACATGCATATTAAGCATGATCTGGAGCCTACTCAGTATATAATGTTTTGCAAGGTAATTTTTGTGTGATAACTGATTGATGAAGAAAGTGATATATCCTACCACAAGCTATGCATAGCCTTGTTAATTTCCAGACTTAGCACTGCATGCTGACATAGCTTTTGTAGTGTGAACAGCTATATAGCTGCCGTGTGCCTGCCTATAATTATGCTGTCTATCATACTGTCCCTGGAATCCAATGGAACACGATCATCATAAACTTAGCACAAGTGAGCATAAATTGAAAGAGTGTCAAATTAAGATAATTTAGGGGGGGAGGGGGAGAGAATGTCATTNTGTGTTGAGCCAACTTTGACAGCACAAAGTAAGTTCTTTTTATGGGTACTGCATTCCTTGATACTCGTTTTCATCATAAATAGGCCTAAACAAAAACTAGAAAGCTTTAAAACTTAGCGTATAAATTCATGTACTACAATGCAGCCATCTTTGTAGGTAACGGTATTATTGTACAGATCATTGCAGCACAACACTGATTCAGAAAATCCATATGAATTAAGGATCAAGAATAAAAATGAAGTAGTCATGTGTCGAAATTGAGACCATGCCTTGTTCCAATACTTTTTACTGCACTGCCCATTCCTACACTATTTATTTTTTAAAAATTTTTAATCAGTATTGTTGGTAATACATAGAGATCTGGTGGAAGTTAAGTTTTGTAAAATGCCATGGATCTACAATGGATTGAGTCAGCTCTTTCAATAGTAACATCATAACGTTTAACCTTACAGTGTGGAGATGCCAGTAAATCACATACATGCAGATCTAGATCTGCACTCTTCAAAATAGATATGCACACGTCCCATATACTGTCATAGATTTGATAGAAAAGAAAGAAGTTCACTCATTTCAGAATCAAGAGCTCTTCTTAATAAACTGAAGAATCTGATATGGAATAGACAAGCATTCCAGGTTAGGAAATGAAGACAATTAACTTGGTAAGGTCATGGGCACCAACTCTTTGACATACCAATTCATTCACATGTGCAGCTGGTCCAGTCTTGAGGATCTGTGTGTTCAAGTGATATCACCTTCTTTGGCCAGTAGTGATAACCTGGACTATCTATACCTCTCCAATGCAGAAGCAATGAAATGAGCACTGAATTAAATATATCAGTTGATCTTAATTATGTGGATGGATATCGATCCTTGTGATATGAAATACATTGATAAAGGTGTGTGGGTGCATGCAGTTAAGCTTCTTCATTTAAGTATGAATTAATGTATTGTACTTGCATTACAAATTCTGTACAAATTTATTTATTTTTGTACAGGACCCAGGCTTTCTCTTCAAAAGCTCTGTGTGAAGAAAAAAGCCTCAAGATTGAACTCGGAATCCTGAACATGCACACTCTCTACTAACATCTTTCACCAAAATTGCATTCAAACATTATTATAAACCTTTTAAATAGAAAAATATTATTAAAAATGATCCCCCCCCCCCCCAAAAAAGGTTCAAATCATTAAAATCATTAGTTCTCATTAATACATAATTGTTTGATTGTACTATATTTTCTATCACACTTGACTTAAGTCTCTCATCCCACCATTTGTGGATTCTCTATAATTCACACATGTACAACTTCGTATATAGACATCTCCAAATTCACTACTGCAGAGAAATGTCTGATTTTCTACTGAATTTCAACTGAAAAGTATCTGAGAACGCATCCACTTATTTAGTATGTCTGAAATTAACATGAAAATGATTTGAATTTGTTGCCTTGTTTAAATGACTATTCATCTGAAAAACATTGGAAAACAGAGCTTTTGTTGGAAATTATCTGAATAATTTCTAAGAATTCTGAATTGTCCGAAATTGGTATGAGGTCGCAACATCTGAAAAACAGTGGGTATGGCACTTGAACTCATGATGATCACGTGACTTGAAAAATTCAAAAACTTGTTCACAGAGACACAAGACAGCAAGAAGAGAACTGAGCGCGTAGATAGCTGCAAATTGGAAGTGAAAGTGCTTTTCTGTCCAGAAAGTGATTCAATATAGATGCCAGATCGTTTTAACCTGTTTTTGGATGCTTTCTACTCGCCCTATAACTCATGCGTGGATCAGTACCCTGACTATTTGGGCACCAAGATGCGCTGGGAAAGGCCGAACCATGTTTTGCCAGCTGTAAGGGAGGACTCCAGCCAATGCCTATCTATCAAATGTCTACTGCATGATCAGTGGCAAGATCACATGTACATTCATCACAAGCTGCTAGACACAATCAAGACACATTTTGAAGTAAGTTCAAGTTCAGCTTGTCAGCGGGTTCATTGGGCTGTTCCAGTTAATAAGGGTACCACCCCATTGAGGAGTGATAATTACATCCTGAGGGGAGGTTCAGTTGGAAGTAATTGTAGTCCTGAGGTCAAGAGGGGGAAACCCCATTGAAGAGTCATAATTACATCCTGAGAGTCGGAGTAAAGGAGACAGTTGCTGTCCTTAGGGTCCTGGAGAGGATCCACATATCCTGAGGGCTAGAAACCTTGTTGTCCCCAGGGTCTGTATGCCTGATGGGATGTCAAACTTTACATGCATATTATGCATGATCTGGAGCCTACTCAGTATAATTATTATGTTTGCAAGGTAATTTTTGTGTGATAACTGATTGATGAAGAAAGTGATCCTACCACAAGCTGTGCATAGCCCGGCTTGTTAATTTCCAGACTTAGCACTGCTGACATAGCTTTTGTAGTGTGAACAGCTATATAGCTGCCGTGTGCCTGCCTATAATTATGCTGTCTATCATACTGTCCCTGGAATCCGATGGAACACGATCATCATAAACTTAGCACAAGTGAGCATAAATTGAAAGAGTGTCAAATTAACCCAGGTAGAAATTTCTTGCAAATGACATGTAAGATCTTACTTCTAAAAATAGATCAAAATGGCAAGATCCTGCATGATTCTTGTAAGAAATTAGTATTCTTCCAAGATCTTGCAATAAAAATCAAGAAAACGGCCAATTCTCTTGCAAGATGGAAAAATTTTCTTGCGAGTCTTGCAAGAATCTTTCAGGTAAGATAAGTCAAGATTCTTGCAAGACTCGCAAGAAAATTTTTCCATCTTGCAAGAGAATTGGCCGTTTTCTTGATTTTTATTGCAAGATCTTGGAAGAATACTNATTGGGCTGTTCCAGTTAATAAGGGTACCACCCCATTGAGGAGTGATAATTACATCCTGAGGGGAGGTTCAGTTGGAAGTAATTGTAGTCCTGAGGGCAAGAGGGGGAAACCCCATTGAAGAGTCATAATTACATCCTGAGGGTCAGAGTAAAGGAGACAGTTGCTGTCCTTAGGGTCCTGGAGAGGATCCACATATCCTGAGGGCTAGAAACCTTGTTGTCCCCAGGGTCTGTATGCCTGATGGGATGCATATTAAGCATGATCTGGAGCCTACTCAGTATATAATGTTTTGCAAGGTAATTTTTGTGTGATAACTGATTGATGAAGAAAGTGATATAGTACCACAAGCTGTGCATAGCCTTGTTAATTTCCAGACTTAGCACTGCATGCTGACATAGCTTTTGTAGTGTGAACAGCTATATAGCTGCCGTGTGCCTGCCTATAATTATGCTGTCTATATCATACTGTCCCTGGAATCCGATGGAACACGATCATCATAAACTTAGCACAAGTGAGCATAAATTGAAAGAGTGTCAAATTAAGATAATTTAGGGGGGGGGAGAGAATGTCATTATGGGTTACATCGATCTACATAATAATTACATAGAATAAATTATGTGAGACTAACAGTATACCCTCAAAGTCTACTGGGCACCAGAGTCATTTCGTACTGTCTGCACAATTGTTGCCATTTCAAGGGTTGACAGCTCAACCTCAGGAGTAACTATTGAGAACTTGTCCGCTAGATCTTGCTTCTCAAGGATCATTGCATTTTGATTTCTCTCCATGGCCTTTCTTAAAGCATCTTGTGCCTTTTTTAAGGAAGTCATTTCTTTTTCTAATTCCTTCTCCTTACTTTGTTTTTCAGCCATGGAGCCTCCACTTATTTCTTTGCTTGTTGAGATTGTCGTAGCATAAGCTTGTAGCATTTTGTCTACATTTCTTCTCATACTTGTAAGGAAAAAAATCCCGACGGGCTTCATCGGGGTAAACCAATTTGGCCTCTTCTTCAATTTCTTCCGAACTAATTTTTAAGATATGTGTTTTGTGGAGTGTCCACGAAGTGTATATAGCACCCCTTATAGCGGAAGTGTTATGCAGCTTTGCTCTCACACCTTTCTCTGCACAAATCTCATGAGCCTTGTCATTCCAAAATTTTCTGAACTCTTTCTGAAGCCCTTTGGCATTTTCAATTTCACTACCAGAATACAATTTGATATTGTAGTACTCTGGGGATAAAACTACAGATGTTGAGCTTGAAGCGGCATGACCTTGTGCTGCAGAGGTTCGAGAAAAGAAACTTTCCAATGAAGTCTGAGTATTACGAACACACTGCTTCTTCAAATTAAGGCAATCAGTTTGAGTGGCCTTTCGTTTAGCCATGTTTTTCCAGACAGAACTGCAGTACTGAGCTTTTGCTATCTGGTTTTGCTTACTCACATGCAGTTCTATTTAGTGATCACTATATGGCTGAAATGAATATTAATAAGCCTTCTTTTTACACCTGATCTTAGCTTGTGGTTTATATACACTGAATACTCTGTACTATCAAGTGTTATATCTGTACAATTACAGTGATGGTGTAAATGATTGCATGCTGTCAGATATAATGAAGTGTTGAGCCACACACACACACACCCCTGTTGTATAGCTGGATATAGACTAGCATGCAGTGGTTTCTTTTCTGCATATCCTTGGTGTTCACCTAATATATGCAGGTGTTGAGTAAGTTAGTTATCAGATCAAGTGCTAGCTGTACTGTTACATTGATGGTGTTAGTGATAGTGTATAGATAAGGAGGGGTTGCTGCACAACATCTCACAGCTGCATACCAGAAAAGCACATGACTGTACAGTGCAAGCTCAGTCTCACAAAACAGTTCATGTCAGTGATCTGTATCTCTTTTCTACTTTCTCCCTGTTGTATGAAGTCAGTGTCTATGGATTTAAGTAAGTTACTATGATTTCTGTTCATGATACCACATACCATAAAACAAAAAAATTTTGTTTGATAAGCCGGATCACACAAATTGTTATCATAAATAATTTAACTAGCTATTAATGTGTAAATTTTTGAAATTAACAGATCGGAAGATTTTCTTTGAGAAAACGTTAAGATCACTAAAGGAAACTGCAAGTAGTGGTGGATATGGTGCTCTGAAAGCAAGGTGTATACATCTTCAAACTATTGTTACTTCCCAGTTCCCTGATTTACCATTGGTTGACACAAGTCAACTTCAAAGTTTACCACAACATGAGTACTCCAAAACTCTTCTACCAGCTGATATGGCCAACATGATACCTTTAAAGTGTGATGGAGATGGGAATTGCCTGTGCAGGTACATAATATTTACGATATTTGACTCCTGTATGAAATTTACATGGTCCAAAATTTTGCAAAGACTCAAACACTTGTTGCTTTTATGAAGAACTTAGGCACACTGAGTAATTTACTCCATATGGACATTGCTCCATCCAAAATTAGATCTGACTTATAGTCACGTGTTACACTTCATATGATGATTAGGTATAGCTTACTAGGTTACACGTACAGGATATTACATTATCTGGACAGTAGCTGTCTCACAACGTTTGAATACAGGTGTCTAGGTATAGGAAACACAGATGTGTCTCACAAGTTACACTGAATGACAAGGTGGGTAGGTAGGACAAGGTCAAAGGGGAGCCTGGGCACGAGGCTATGTCTCATGCCCAAATTATTCACAGTGTACCCTTGTATATCTCCTAGGAGATCTATGTGACCTGTATTTTCACATACAAAATGCCTTACAAGTACCCCCCCCCCCCATAAACAGCTAGCATATCCCACTGGCATGTGTAATAATGGAATTTTGAATTCAGTATATATAGGACTGAAGGCTGAAGGAAGCCTACAGAATAATATGGCATGCATTTCAGTATGTGTGAGCTAGCATTTTTAAAAAACCTAAGTTTCTTTTTGTGTATGTATCTTGACTGTCTACATGGTGTGTGCATGATCAGACACTAGATGCTTGTCATGCATGGCACAGAATCCATGGATTTTGTTCCTTATACTGCTGTGCTATATCCATCTGCTTCTACCCGACAGCTTCTTTGATTTGTGTATTATACTATAGCCACCGATTCAGATAGAGACTCATCGTGCGGCTGTAACATATCCAAGTTTGTAGTAATAACAAACCACAAGACAACCACACTAATTGTTGTTATGATAACTATCACAACTCAACACTACACACAAGTACTGTATCCACTTAAAGTCTTGTTTAATTTTTACAGGGCAATTTCACAACGTTTATGTGCTACAGAACAGCTACATGAAGAGTTGCGTGTACGTACTCTATGTGAGTTAATTTGCAATCAAGAATACTATCTGCAACCTAGCATTGTATCACTACTTGATCCTAGTGGTTATAGTGTAGTAAACAAAAATGTACTACCAGCTACGTCAGAGAGTTTTCAGAGAGCTCAAACTGATCTACCAGATATGGATATAGCTACAGGTTGCTTCATGATTGACTGTGTACAAACCACTAACTCAGGAACCTACTCAAACATGTGGCATGTCCATGCACTCTCTTCAGTCCTACATTGTTGTATACAGTCTGTGTTTCCTGAAATTAACCATAAAATCCGACCACTATTCCATAAGAAAATACTTCCAAGAGATGACGTTTATAATGGCCGATGCATTACAGTGATGTGGACCAGATATACCAAGGCAGCCAATCCCTCAACATGGTGGACACCCAATCACTTTGTTCTCTGCATAGATGCTCCACATCAGAGCAGGGCAAGTTCAGTTCCAAATACTTCTTTGCCGTCTGTTGACGTCTCACCCCAACAAAGGTTGCCCAAGCCATCCTTTGCTTCAATTTTGCAAAAAACACCTCCAAGCCAACCACCCAGACCGTCTCCAAAGAAACAACTTTCCTCAATCACAAATCAAGAGCCTTTGTCCACCTCAAGCCCGGCAAGTTCAGTTCCAAATACTTCATTGCCGTCTGTTGACGTCTCACTCCAACAAAGGTTGCCCAAGCCATCCTTTGCTTCAATTTTGCAAAAAACGCCTCCAAGCCAACCACCCAGACCGTCTCCA
>CAXIPT010000008.1:3149206-3171544 GCA_964030475.1 Tethya wilhelma | reverse complement strand
CTTGTCAGGTTCATTGTTCAGGTTCATCAGTTTTGTTTCATTTAACTCTCTGTTGCTTCTAGTGTTGCGTGTGCTGTAGCCTCATTCACCTTGACCATTCACTAACAGAAAGGAAGGGGAGAGCGTGGTCGGAAATGTCATGCCAGGGTACGTTGACATGCATGTACGTATTTGTTCTACATAATTATATATGGCTACAACTGGTGTGATATGTCAAGGTCATAATATTATATATGCACATCATCCAATATAGGTTGAGAGTGCCTATAACCATGCTCCTTTCAAGTGAGAACTTTGCTGAAGGTAAACAACCACTTGTGTACTCATAATGGACCTATTTTATTGCTTTTTTGTGTATGGTTTAACATCTAAACAGATCCAATCAAGATCATGAAGAGAAAGATTGCCGCAGCATTTTATGTACCGCTATAAATGGTATGTTTGGAACGTTAAGTCCTAACTGTACATCAATATTATATGTTTTGTGTGCACGTTCTTCCTTTAGAAATTTTTTCTGAGCTTTCATCCACTGAACTGTATAATCTGAAGATGATGAAATAACTCTCGATGTACCTGTTTGTCCGACAACACTATGACAGCTTTTAAAAAATGATTCATGAGCTTGAGGTATGCTTACCAATAGTAACAACAGCAGTATCAGATAATGCTATAATGTATGCGTATTTTTACAGGAAGATGATTTTCTAATGGAAAACCTAAGATCTATCAATGAGATTCAAGATCATTGGTCAAAGTACTGACTATAATGTTAACTTTATTGAGAACAGACTTGCTGGGGGACTGGTATGTATTCTTGCTTGCATTTTGTGTGGTGGTATTGTACAGGATGTTACTTATTTATGTCCTTTTTGTTTAGATTTTACCTGTCACAAAAGTTTACTGTAACATTTATTTATCTTTATTATTGGAATTTTAACTGCAAAAAAATGATCTTATTTTTAAGATTCACATGGATTAAATTAAGATAGTTTTAATATCATAAATGCTTCATATTATCAGATCATTTTCAAAAGGTTTTCATCAGCTTTTCAGATAAAAAATGACCATTTTTTCAAATGGTATTCAAATCGTTTTCAGACCAACTTCAGAACCTTTCCATACCTTTAATTTAATACTGATTTAAGTTAGCAGTTTTAGGTTGTTTTAAGACATAAGTTTCCAGTAGTTAAAGCATCCTCCCTGAGCTTCATCCCCCGTTTGGGGTCGGAGTGCTGTAGAGACCTCATTGGATGAGGAGGAGGAGGGAGGTTGGGGAGGGGGGTATAGTGAGGGTGGTGATGGGGGTACTGGTAGAGATGATGGCAGCTTGTACATAGTTACACTTGTATTGAACACATTAATTGTAGTTGCTATGGTTTTTGTGTAGGTATGATAATTAGTTAATTTACTGTACATGTATGAATTGTAGCCTTACAATTGTTTGTTTTTCATTGTGCATGTCTAGACAATACCTTTTGTCCTTGTAAGGAGGCCCTGCGTGTCCGTAGTCTGTCTCTTATATTCCTCTTAGTTTTGTGTTCTAACTTACTTGTTGCTCTTTGCAGTTTATAAGAATAATTATTATTGACGTTTATCTCGATCACATTTCAATTGTGTAGTTGCCTACTTCGCTATCTTGCATTGCTAACACTATATAGGCTCCATTTTTTGTTTTCAACCACTGCCATCCCAAATCTTGTTGAGTTAATGTCTGAGTGAGGAGGCTGGTCATTGCTTGTAGCTCATTTTTATTACCAACAGGGTTGCCTTCAAGATCTAAATATTTTAGTGTTGAATTGAGCTTTAATGCTTCAAGTAAAGCTGTGAATCCTTTATTGCTGATTGAATTGTGTTTCAAATACAAATATAATAGTGATGAATTCCTCTTCAGTCCTTCGACTAATGCTGTGGCTCCTTTATAGCCAATAGAGTTATGACTAAGTTTAAATGATAATAGTGTTGAATTGCTCATCAGTGTTTTCCCTATTGCAGAAGCACCTTCATTGCCAGCCATGTTATTATTAAGATTCAATTCTTTAAGTGTTAAATTGTCCTTCAGACCTTCAGCTAAGAGAACAACATCATGACTGTGAAGCTCACAATGCTCTAGTTCTAGCACTAGTAGAGTTTTATTTTTAAGCAGCATAGAATGCAGTGCATTAGCATGTGCACTTGGCAACAAACTTTTACTAAATTCATTCACCATGCTCCTACACTCAGACTGAATTTGTCGAAATTCATTGACTAGTTCTACTCCACGGATCGAATCCAAGATTATAGTTTTCTGCTCAGAAAGATTNCATCCTTTGCTTCAATTTTGCAAAAAACGCCTCCAAGCCAACCACCCAGACCGTCTCCAAAGAAACAACTTTCCTCAATCACAAATCAAGAGCCTTTGTTAACCACCTCAAGCTCGGCAAGTTCAGTTCCAAATACTTCATTGCCGTCTGTTGACGTCTCACCCCAACAAAGGTTGCTCAAGCCATCCTTTGCTTCAATTTTGCAAAAAACACCTCCAAGCCAACCACCCAGACCGTCTCCAAAGAAACAACTTTCCTCAATCACAAATCAAGAGCCTTTGTTAACCACCTCAACCGAGACAAGCTCTGAGTCAGCAATTTCAGGTCCCTCAGCCGAGACATCCTCCTCAATGATCTCGGCAATTTCTGAGTCTGACTCAGCTCTCTCAACCAAGACCAACTCAGCTCACTCGCCTTGTGACTTGTCTCATGTGAAAGTTGATTGTGTTTCTTTGTTTAATGCTTTCAGTAGTATTCATTTCAAAACAAAAAAACATCCAAAAAGACTTCAAAATGAACAACCAATCAACAAATGGTTCACGAGATCTCTCAATAAGCCTAAATCTCGACCTCCTAGACAAACACAAGCTTTGAAATCTACAACGACACAAACACATACAGCAGAAGTGTCATTGCAAACTTCTGAATCAGAATCAGTAACTCCTGAAATAACAACCTCCAAAGCTGATACTGATTCACTTGAAGACTCTACGGCCCTCATTGAAACAACCTCTATATTCAATATGGTCTATGATTTTACTCAAACGAAACATGTTAAATGTAAAAGGCAAGCACCAATACCACAGAAGACTATTAAAGATTGGTTTACTGCACAATCCACAATCACAGAAGATCCCTCAAACTCATCTCGTGCTCACAGTCAGTCCCTGGTGTCAAATCTAGAATCACCACAACTAAGTGCTTGTTCAACCCATAATGATATTCAAACTCAGGATAATTATAATTATGACAGTGAGTCAGATGATGACGAAGAAGTTAGTGCATACCATTACAGCCATTTTTCTAGTAGTGAAGATGAACTTTCGTCCTGTGGAAGTGACACTACAGAACAGCCAGAGTCTCTGAATAATCTGCTCCCATCAACATGTGAGATTGCTCTACACCCACAACAGTACTTAGAAATGCACAACACACTGCCTTTTCCTAATGTATCTTCACGGTGGTATGAGAGACAAGATAGCCTTGCAAGCAAGAATGTTGCACGGGATAAATCTCGAAGAGAAGCAGAAGTGCTTCATGATGAGAAAGGCAGTTGGTTGTTTGTATGCAAAAGTCAAGTCCAAGGCACACTAGAAGACAATATTGATAGCTTGAAGCGGATATGTGAGACTCAGACCAATTCCAACAAGCAACATTATACACAGGCTCTTGTGGAAGTAGGTCAATTCATAGTCACAAATGGACCAATAGTTAGGACACAAGAAGCTGGTAAGGTTTACCAACATGCTTTACAAAAAGATCATTGCAAGCACAGATCTGCCATGGAGCTCTATGGAATATTTAGTGTGCATCTAAACTTAGTTCAAGTGTACATACAAGGTATTGCATACCTAATCGAAAACATTCGAACTCTCAAAGAATGTATGTCAAATATGTTCTCTCTAGTAGACGATGACAAAATTGTCAAAAAAGTTACAGAAGAACGTCTCAAGTCATTGTTTGCTCCTTCCCTAAAGTATATGGATACACATCGGGATAGACAAGTACTAAAAGGACTTGTGGCTGAACTTGCTGGTAACCGCTTCACTGCTAGACTGCAAGGCATCAGTAACACAAAAGGGATTGTAAATGCAAGAAAGAGCTTAATACAAGGGTTGGAGAAGTATTCAGTGATACGGCAAACATCTCAGACCGTGAGGAGTGATTTAACCAATGAGCAACAACATAAACTAATGGAAAGAGTGGCATCAGCAAGGAAGCTAAAGGAGATTCGCACAATAGCCGAAGGAAGGGGTAGAAAGCTAAAGAGTAGTCATTTTCCAGAACTTTCAACTGTATTACTTTATGCATTTGGTGAATACAATGTCAGGGATGATGGCGGTGGTGTCGAAGCTCACCCAAGACTATCCACTGGGACATTGTATCGGGCAGTAGACAATGCAATGATAATGAAGAGAGCAAGAGAAATTCTACTGACAATAGCACCAGACAACTTCAAAATATCACTAAGTTCATGCTACAATTATACCGAGAATTATCGGAAGGGCTCAAGACAGGCTATACAGCATCATGCAGGTAAGGAAATTAATGCTCCACTTTCCCTGAAGAAGCCTCCTCGTGTCGGTGTTCATCAATTTGTTGTAAATCTTCATTGGTCAACTGCTAATGTAAACCTTCTTGTTGATTCATGCCAGGACCTTACTAACTCAGGAAGGATGCCAACTTGAAGCAATTATACCAACTGACATGTCTCCAACGTTAGTTCAAGGACGGTCATGGAAACCATCTGAGTTACCAGATCATTCGTGGGATCAGTCCAGAACCCATGCTGTTACTCCCATGACATTTTTGTTTCTTATTCCAAAAGTTGAATTGTCTCCTGCGAGTACAGTAGTGAGTACCAGCATTGAAGCCCTCAATACATCCTTTGTAGAGATCACCCGTACTGGACAAGGAGTAACGTTGCTCAACTTATCGTTTTTCGAGCCTGATACCACATTCAAATGCCTCAATGAGCTTCTTTATCTCCTAACATTACCAGCTCTAGACACATTCTTCAGAGACAGAATGACAGGGAAATTGAAGAAGCAATTTACCTTCGTAGTAGATAATGGCCCAGCGGAGCAACCATGCAGCTCACTGGTGCAAATGTCCCTTGTTCGATTACTGAAGCTACTTGATTTAGACAAAGTAACTCAAACATCGTTTGCCGAATATCACAGCAAAAGAAATTTTGTTGAACGAGTTCACTCTCAAGAAAACAGTGTGCTATCAAAGGTGTCATCGTTCAAAAGTCATCCAGTATACGAAAAAGCCACAGTTGGATCTGATGCACACAAAGCAAATATGGAATGTACTTTGGAGGAGATGAGAAAATGTTTGCTTCATGCATCATTTGGGGGAAGGCCACTGATGTGCTATCGAGGTGTCAAGACTGAAGACTTCGTCTTTAATGATGAAGTTGAGTTACAAAATTTTCTTACATTGAGTGAAGCTGGCAAACAGGAGTTTTCACCTAGTTCATACTCTGTACAGGATGGAGCTGTCAAAGACTCCCTAAATATCACTTGGGATGTATGTGATAACTTCACATTGAAGACCACAATTACACTATACTCAACAATGCAACTGAAAAGTGTACTGCATGGACTGACAAATACACTACCACAATTTATTCCAACCGAGCTGTAATAGGTTCGAACCACAGCCTATACCAGATTATCTGAGATGGTTTCGAACAGGAGAACTCCACTATCTTCCTTTAGAAGAGAGAGAACAATTACATGGAGTATGGGACAACATTCCAGCAGCATTTCTGCCAGAAAAGATTCTTAATTTGTGTTTTACCGTCAGCCAACTAATGATCTTTTGAATCTCATCGCTCTATTAGCTTGGGTGACACCAAAAGATGCGAAGCAGCATCTAAAAAAGGTCAAAGACAACATAGAAAACCAAAAGGAAGTTGACAGAGAAAAGGAAAGATGGAAGAACCATGAATTGTACAAACATAATACAAAATCACAATTGGAATCAATGTGTCGAAAAATGCGCATTCCAGTCACTTCCAGCACTCAGGTTTGTTAAGGCATGTATCAGCCATTTTGGCAATGCAAAAGTTTGGTTAAGAATATCTTTGTACTGGTTTAATTTTAAGCATTTAAACTTGGTACAAATATTTACCACTGCAGTTTCTTCAGACACACAAAGTTTGAGCATCACGTGATAAAGGGGGGCGGGGCTGGTCCAAATAAATGAACTTTTTAAAATGCGCAACTGTAGCTAATTAGCCACGCCCACCAAAATTTTTTTGTGACATAACCTAATAGTGGGCAATGTATTGGTGGGTGGAACCCAGGGTTGGGGTAATTAGCTGTTGAGATATTCTAGTTTTGCATATTTAAGTAGGTGTGCATTTATTAGAATTTGAGGTTTTTGAAGCATTTCTCCGAAACTAAAGCTCAATCCAGGTTGTTCCAGGCAGAATAGGAAAGATACCAAGCAAAAATATTTTGTGTCAAAATTTGGTGGGCGTGGCTAATTAGCTACAGTTGCGCATTTTTAAAAGTGCATTTATTTGGACTAGCCCCACCCCCCTTGAACACGTGATGCTAAAACTTGGTGTATGTGAAGACACTCCAGTGGTAAATATTTTTACTAAGTTTCAAAGCTTAGAAGTAAACCATTACAAAGATATCCTTAAGTAAACTTTTGTATTGCCAAAATAACTGTTACATGCCTTAACTGACCTGAGCAGTCTGAAGCACCAGCTTGTTAGCCTAATCACAGCTAAAAGAGGCGAAGAGCTACCACCAGCTGTTACGGCCTCCAGAAACATTTACTCTGGAAACTTGTTGTCTGTGCCAATTAGTACTTCTGCTATTGGGAGGTTGACAATACCTCACTTAAGATCTATTCTCCAATATCATCATTTGCCAGTCATGGAACAGCTAGTATTACGGGTGTACTTATTACGACAGGGAAGGAAAGCTGCAGTGACTGCAAAGGAGGAAGAGGAGTTGATGGATTTGATTGATCTAGCCAAGAAAGTTCTACTAGAGGAAAGAAAACTTAATCTGACTACTCACATCTACAGGAAACGTAGATACTCTTTACAGTCTACAGCCAATTTTGTATCCATTCCCACACACATCACCAGTGATGACAACCTGAACCAATTGTTCGTACCATTAGTTCAATCCATTGAACATATGAGAACAATGAGAGCTGATGATGATAAATCTCAGGCTTGTCCACCATGTGCACCAACTGGTCCACTAGCTAGCTCATTGAGTACTGGAGAAGAAGATATAGAGAGAATGAAGACAGTAGGAGCCAAAGTTCGCATTAAATGGGATAAGGAAGAAGTTGTGGACACAGGCTGGAGGGGAGGCTGGTATACTGCTGAGGTGAACTCATACTGTCAAGAAACAGATGAAATAACCGTTACATATTCATCACAGCCTTCCACCCCATACACCGAAGAACTTTCTGACCTTGTCAGCTGTGAAAAGATTCAATTGGTGTGGTCTCCTCTGTGAGACCCCTATATATAGCACTGCTATATTTATAGCCTTGTAGTTTGACTATCATTGTACATTGATTAATGGTTGCCGTTACTTTGGTCTGCACACACACACACATACACACACACAATCATCCATTTCACTGCTAATTATGCAGATATGACACTGATTAATTGTTACCAGGATGATGTATACCATTTTAAAGTCTTCTTGAGGCTGGGATGGCATTATTGCATGGTGTCCTGAGGGTTTATCTAACATATTAATAATGTGTCTTTAGGGGGCATTCTACATAGCATTTGTGTCCACAGGCTATCAAAGGGTTCACTGTTGACACAAATTTGTCCTGGGGGAAGCAGCAATGATGTGGTAATTGTCTTCAGGGGGTCGTACTAAAGGATTATTGTCTTGGGGGTTTCTGAAAATTCCCTCCTCAATGGGGTGATACCCTTATTAACTGGAACCGCCCATTGTCTAAAAATTTTTGCAGCTCAATCCAAGCAAGTTTTCTTGGGTGGGTGTTGCTGATGACATCAAATGCAAGATAGGGTGTGCAATATGAAAAATCAACTTTTGACTTTTGAACAATTAATTCATGCAACATGTAGAGTAGGTTGGTACTTAAACCAGCGCACCTTCAATTCCTGATCTCTGTCGCTGAAGTTAAAAGAATAACGTAAGTTTCATATTTGCATTGTCAGCAAAATTTACGCATTTTTACCGCTAAAATAGCAATTATTTGCCATTTTTGCTTACATGCAAGAGAGAAGGGAACCTCGATACATTGCATTAGTAGAGGAGGGCCTTACCAATTCTCTGATAGAGTTGAAACAAGCCTCTGTTATTGGTAACCATCTGGCTGATTCGGTTGAAAGTAGTTAGTACCGAGAATTCAGAAGTCATTTGTTGTAGGTTGCAATATGAAAAATCAACTATCGACTTTTGAACAATTAATTCATGCAACATGTAGAGTAGGTTGGTACTTTAACCAGCGCACCTCCAAATCCTGATCTCTGTTGCTGAAGTTAAAGAAAACCGTAAGTTTCATATTGCATTGTCAGCAAAATTTACGCATTTTTTACCGCTATAATCGCAATTTGCCATTTTTGCTTACATGCAAGAGAGAAGGGAACCCCTATACATTGCGTTAGTAGAGGATGGCCTTACCAATTCTCTGATAGAGTTGAAACAAGCCTCTGTTATTGGTAACCATCTGGCTGATTCGGTTGAAAGTAGTTAGTACCAAGAATTCAGAAGTATAGGAGACAACGGAGTTTGAAGGTGCGCTGGTTTAAGTTTCAACCTACTGTACATATTGCATGAATTAGTTGTTCAAAAGTCGAATGTTGATTTTTCATGTTGCACACCCTATGCAAGAGCAAGCCTCGCTTCGAAGCTAGGAAGTAACAGGAACAATCTGGTAAAGGTCCTCAATATTTCGAGTATCAATTTGAAGGTCGAAGGTCATCCCACTCTCTCGATGTCATGGAAGCTGAAAACGATGCAGATTCACTGTCAAACTTTGATTTGCTACAATCTCTACGTGGTCTTAGTAGAAAACTCGATGCTTGTATAGAGAATGTATCCTGCTCTACATGCATTGACTTTCTTTCTGAAAAGAATTTGATACTCAGAAAGACTGCAACAGAGCTTCACTTAGAGTGTCTGAGTGCAGGAGAAAAATTGGACAAGTTTTTGAAGTTTTTGCATCAACATAAGGTGTGTAAGTTTGGATATTTGATAGTATAAAAAATATTGCAATGCATTGAGGTAAGGGTAGATAGGGGTAATTGAAGCTTACGCCACCAGTGGTAGATCCAGCAAGGATCCAAGGATGCAAAGTAACCTGCCTTTCAGTAAGCCAAGAATATGCAGATTACTAATTTAGTATCTATTTACCATTAAATACTCGAAAATTCAGTTTCTATAGCTGCCTCTTTCTAGCCGCTTTTTGACATTCAGGCCTAGTTCTGGAAAACTTTCAGCTACAAAGGGGCAAAGCTAAAACCAAAAGTGGGTTGGGCTAGGGCAAAATTTTTTTGCACATGTACTCTTTGGAACTCTCTTTTCATAATCCTGCTTCTGCCACTGGCCACCCACTAGGTAGAGAGCAACTGTAAATAAACCAATGGCCAATGGAGAGTATTTGCAATGGTTCAGTTACATTCTTCAGCTCCAGGCCTCAAACTGACTGTCTTTGAAGAAATCGATGTTTAACGGGGCAAAGGGCAGAGGTGATGTAACTGGGGTAATTTTGACAACCAAAATAACATGTCATTAAGGTTACGGGGTACATTCTATTATGAATATTTAATGAGCAAGATTAAATAGTTTCTTTTTGGCAAATTACTGCAGCAATTTCCTGCCAAATTTTAAACAACAGCTTAGACAGTTATTCTTTTTAACTTTCAGGGCTAAACAGCGAAAAGACAACCTCAGTATGCTTACTATCCTCAGAGATACCCACAGGAAGAGTAGCCAAAAATTTTTTCCATCAGTTTATTTCAAGAGGCAACGTTCCAGATTGACTATGGGAGCGTAGCGTTAGACACTTATTTCCAACTCTCTACAGGGACAGATCTATTCGGTTGGCTTCTCTTTCTTATAGTATGAAAAAAATGGTAGCTCAAACTTACTTCTTGTCTTGATTCTGCAGCAGGAGCGAAGACAAAAGCTGCCGTTTCTCTGTCGTTGAACGTGCTGTCAAATTTCTTTTTAGATCTGGCTCTGCCCACTTACAATCTGGTTAAAAAGAGCCACTTTATGCGGTCACCCGCAGAATACTTTGGAAATAAACTGACGCCAAAAAATCATGCCAACAATTTTGCACAAGTTGCGGTTTGCTCCGCACTAAAATAACTACGCATGCTCATTAAAATATTCATGAGCAAACAATAGCCTGTAACCTTAAGCATAAATACAAGTATTTGTAGATTCAGCAGGATGATACAATGGTTCTCAAGAAGATTTTGTCTAACACATAATTAAATGTTGGACCAAACTAATCAACACCCACACATGTTGTACTCATGCAAACAACTCTTATGCAAGAGTGTCTTATTTGTAGCTCTGTTTTGAATGGTTTACAAGGGTCTACTTGGAGCCACAACCGCGGTCCTGTTAAAATGCTGTGGACAGAGCTGAATTTTGGCAACTTGACCTTTGACCTCACTTCTACATGCTACTAATTTCATTAAATGACAAATTATGTTAATGCTGCAAGGCTAGGATACTGCTGGGAATGTCTGTTTAGTCTGCATTGCATTCCATTTGCAATCAATTTGTCTTGTGATCGCCAATTGCAACCATTTCACGTTTAGCACTTATAGTTTTTTTATAGAGAGCATTTGTGTGAAATCTGAAGTTTAATCCTGCTCTTGTTATATGAAACTTATTGTCTAAATTTGAGTTATCTTGTTCTTAGTATTTTATTCTGCGTCCCCAGGATTTGTAACTTTAAAGTTGTGACTTCTCATTCCCATAAGGGTTGTACATTTGTTTTGTCGAGGCTTTTTTTGTTCCTGAAAAAAAATCATCGCTAAAGTATGTACCATACAAAAAATGCAAACCTCTTTTTTTCTTTAGCTTTTGTCTTATTTCAAATACACTGAGTGACAGGTTACAAGAATGATTAGTATATGTGATGTTCTGAAAGTCCAGTAGCCTCAGAGTACTGCTTTTAATTTGTACCTGCATAGCAGCATCATCAGAATAATCATAGAGAAGACTGTATGTGGTGTCATAATTGTGCTCAGTTGTCCAGCATAGATAAAGTGTAGTGTATATCTGAGTTCCCAATTTTTATTCATTTGAAAATTAATATTGTATGTTTGACGTTTTACTCAATTTCTCATTGATTTTAGACTGATCTGCAATTGGACGTGGATGATGTGTACAGGTCATCTGCAGTGTGTACCAATCCTAGTAAGCTCAACGATAGTGACTGCTTTTTTGTAAATCACTATAACACCATTGATTTTAGTATACGTAACTAATTGTAAATGCAAGCGTACTGTTCTTATACACATCTGACGCTGCCGACGAAGATAGGGTTCNGTGTCAAGACTGAAGACTTCGTCTTTAATGATGAAGTTGAGTTACAAAATTTTCTTACATTGAGTGAAGCTGGCAAACAGGAGTTTTCACCTAGTTCATACTCTGCACAGGATGGAGCTGTCAAAGACTCCCTAAATATCACTTGGGATGTATGTGATAACTTCACTGGAAGTTACATTGAAGACCACAACACTATACTCAACAATGCAACTGAAAAGCGTACTGCATGGACTGACAAATACACTACCACAATTTATTCCAACCGAGATAATATCAGCTGTAATAGGTTCGAACCACAGCCTATACCAGATTATCTGAGATGGTTTCGAACAGGAGAACTCCACTATCTTCCTTTAGAAGAGAGAGCACAATTACATGGAGTATGGGACAACATTCCAGCAGCATTTCTGCCAGAAAAGATTCTTAATTTGTGTTTTACCGTCATACATGAGCCAACTAATGATCTTTTGAATCTCATCGCTCTATTAGCTTGGGTGACACCAAAAGATGCGAAGCAGCATCTAAAAAAGGTCAAAGACAACATAGAAAACCAAAAGGAAGTTGACAGAGAAAAGGAAAGATGGAAGAACCATGAATTGTACAAACATAATACAAAATCACAATTGGAATCAATGTGTCGAAAAATGCGCATTCCAGTCACTTCCAGCAGTCTGAAGCACCAGCTTGTTAGCCTAATCACAGCTAAAAGAGGCGAAGAGCTACCACCAGCTGTTACGGCCTCCAGAAACATTTACTCTGGAAACTTGTTGTCTGTGCCAATTAGTACTTCTGCTATTGGGAGGTTGACAATACCTCACTTAAGATCTATTCTCCAATATCATCATTTGCCAGTCATTGGGATGAAGGAACAGCTAGTATTACGGGTGTACTTATTACGACAGGGAAGGAAAGCTGCAGTGACTGCAAAGGAGGAAGAGGAGTTGATGGATTTGATTGATCTAGCCAAGAAAGTTCTACTAGAGGAAAGAAAACTTAATCTGACTACTCACATCTACAGGAAACGTAGATACTCTTTACAGTCTACAGCCAATTTTGTACCCATTCCCACACACATCACCAGTGATGACAACCTGAACCAATTGTTCGTACCATTAGTTCAATCCATTGAACGTATGAGAACAATGAGAGCTGATGATGATAAATCTCAGGCTTGTCGACCATGTGCACCAACTGGTCCACTAGCTAGCTCATTGAGTACTGGAGAAGAAGATATAGAGAGAATGAAGACAGTAGGAGCCAAAGTTCGCATTAAATGGGATAAGGAAGAAGTTGTGGACACAGGCTGGAGGGGAGGCTGGTATACTGCTGAGGTGAACTCATACTGTCAAGAAACAGATGAAATAACCGTTACATATTCATCACAGCCTTCCACCCCATACACCGAAGAACTTTCTGACCTTGTCAGCTGTGAAAAGATTCAATTGGTGTGGTCTCCTCTGTGAGACCCCTATATATAGCACTGCTATATTTATAGCCTTGTAGTTTGACTATTGTACATTGATTAACGGTTACCGTTACTTTGGTCTGCACACACACACACATACACACACACAATCATCCATTTCACTGCTAATTATGCAGATATGACACTGATTAATTGTTACCAGGATGATGTATACCATTTTAAAGTCTTCTTGAGGCTGGGATGGCATTATTGCATGGTGTCCTGAGGGTATATCTAACATATTAATAATGTGTCTTTAGGGGGCATTCTACATAGCATTTGTGTCCGCAGGCTATCAAAGGGTTCACTGTTGACACAAATTTGTCCTGGGGGAAGCGGCAATGATGTGGTAATTGTCTTCAGGGGGCTGTACTAAAGGATTATTGTCTTGAGGGTTTCTGAAAATTCCCTCCTCAATGGGGTGATACCCTTATTAACTGGAACCGCCCATTTTGTGAGAGAATGTGGTTGTCAAAAGTGTATACATAGTATAAAAAGTCTTCTACAGACTTGATGAGCAGTTTTTTGCTTTTTTTCAACGTACATTTTTTCGTTCATCTGTTGTCTTTCAAGCCGCCTGGTTGTTGTTCCCTATGAGTGAGTGGCAATGGATCCATTTTAGAGGGCAACTAAATTTGACCTTTGACCCTTTTGAGCAATAATCAGCCCAAATCCTCTCGGCTTTGAGATAGTGTCACGAGTTTCTATGAGCCTATGAATATCATTACTGTTTTAGTTTGATCCCCGCCCACTCAAAAACCAATAACCTTAAGAGGCTACTAAAGGAGGTACTGCAGGATGACCCGAGTTTAGAGGAGAGTCATCCAAGCCAGGATTAGCTAGCCATAGTGATAACTTCTTGTAGTGGCTGCTGGTGGGTCATTATCATACGTACGGTAGTACGTATAGTAGGAATGGGCCGACTGTCCCATAGACACAATACAAAATGTTGGCCACCATAAAAATCTAGTCAAACAAAACTAGACCTTCAAAGTTGCTCAGAGGCTCTCACTGACAGATTACCAACTGCATGCAAGTCTTAAAACTCACAAAAACTTTCCCCAGCACTCGTAGAGAGCGCTAGTGGGAAGCCACCATAGTGCCATTTTTGTTCATCTAACTTACTTACTTACTTACGTACTTCCTAACTGACTTACTTGAAAACAGAGAACCAGAATGTGTTGAGCCAACTTTGACAGCACAAAGTAAGTTCTTTTCATGGGTACTACATTCCTTAATACTCGTTTTCATCATAAATAGGCCTAAACAAAAACTAGAAAGCCTTAAAACTTAGCGTATAAATTCATGTACTACAATGCAGCCATCTTTCTGGGTAGAGTTCAAAGGTCATTCATTATCTTTGCACGTGGCATTATATATGCATGCGCATTAGCTCCCTCTAGTGCATGTAGCTCTTACTCAAGCTTTTTGTAGGGACTTACCAGTCTCTAACAGTCTCCACACTGTAGTGTTGAAAAAAGTGAATGAACAAGTAGTAAAAATTTCAAAAAAATAAGTAGTGTAGGAATGGGCAGTGCAGTAAAAAGTATTGAAACAAGGCATGGTCTCAATTTCGGCACATGACTACTTAATTTTTATGTCCAACTCTTGGCTGGTAATCCAGTTTAAGTTATATACTTGTCTTTTATAGTTTACTCCATTATTTCAGTAGCCAAGTGATTAGCTATAATTATATTATAATGTACTGAGAAATTTGAACCAATTATGCAGTAATAATAAGCTAGCTACGGTATTATTGTACAGATCATCGCAACACAGTGCTGAAAATCCATAAATATAAGTGATCAATAATAAAAATGAAGTAGTCATGTGCCGAAATTGAGACCATGCCTTGTTTCAATACTTTTTACTGCACTGCCCATTCCTACACTACTTATTTTTTTGAAATTTTTACTACTTGTGTAGTCGGGATGGACATGTATATGTATCAGTGCACCACCCTGCCTTAGTTACAGCACCTGGTTGGGTACCAAGGCCATGAAGCTGGTAGTTTAGGATGCAGGGACACCCCCTCGGGGGTACAAGTGGTCTCCAGGTCACACAGAGTTTGGTCCAGAGTTTTGGCCAGAGTTTAAGAAAGGGGTCATGGTGGAGACCCAGTCAGTTCAGCCACTGCTGATGTCAGGAGGGGGTGCGAGCAGGCACATTGTTGGTGGCTAGGATCTCTAACCCCGTTTACCTGTAGCAGTTAACTCAGATTACAACCCGGATTAGTTTTAACCCACTTACGTGTAAACGCAATAACACCGATACTAATCCGGATTAGCTAACCCACATCCTGGAGGTGGGTTAGAATCCAGGTCAATCCAGATTAGGCGCGAAGAGCGCACGTGTAAACAGCTGGCCCAGATCCAAAGTGAGTTTTGAGTGGAGTAAAGTGCAGTAGAGTAAAGTAAAGTGTAGTAGAGTAAACATGAGCATTCGCGGGCTTCCATGGAGTGACAGGGAAGTAAAAGCATTAATCAGTGTATGGGGAGAGAGCAATGTTCAAGAAGAACTGTAAGAAACAGAAAAGTGTTTGAAGAAATTTCCACGAAATTAAAGGAGATAGGATACAATCAGGATTGTGACCAGTGCCGAAATAAAATAAAAAAGTTAAAGAAAGAGTATAAAGACAACAACAGGGAAACCGGACAAGGACGTAAAACGTGCAAGTTTTTTAGCGAGCTGGATGAAATCCTGGGTAATAGGCCAGCATCTATACCAAATTGCTTGCTATACAGTGGGAGTGTGGAAGGTGCATGTCAACAACCTAATGGTAAGTATAAAAATAACCTGAATTCGTAACAAATAAATCATCATATTAGAGTTTTGTTTCAGATGAGAATGATGAAGATTATGTGACCAATCAGTCCCCTGTGCAGACAGTAGACAGTGGTGAAGTACCCACACTGCCCGGTGATGAAGCTGCAAGCACCAGCATCAATAGCAACCCTGAAGGTGGAGAGGAAACAGGTGATTAACAAATACACACACACACACACACACACACACACACACACACACACACACACACACACACACACACACACACACACACACACGCACATACGCCAACACACACACACATACACACACACACACACACACAGTAAAAGCACCAGCAAGAAAGAAACTAAAAACCGAGAAGAAGAGCAAGGCTGAAAAACCAATAGATAAAGCCGTTAGTGCCTATTTGGAGTACCAAAGGGAATTTGAGGAGAGGTTCAAAGCAAATGAAGAAGATATGTGGAAGAAACAAATGGAGTTGGAAGAGAAGAGACGAGAGGAAGACAGGAAGTATGAGCTGAGGATGATGCAGATGTTGGGGCAAATGTTCAACAATACCCGTACAAATACCTATCAATACAGTGGTTATGACGAGTTCCAGTACTAAGTAACTATGTCATGAGATAGAGTAAAGCATGTATAAACGTATACCACACATAGGCATAAAGTATAAAGGCAGTGATTAATAATACATAATTATGTTATGTACATCTTGTGATAGTTTCGGGCTATTGACTAAAGTATGACATAAATGTTTCTCGTATGGCTTTACTATCTAATGTAGATGTATCACTTGAACTAGCTGATGCTTCCTCTTGCAGATTAACCCCTTCCAGCCAATCATCATCGAAAGTATCTCCATGAATCTCACAAATATTGTGTAGAACACAACATGCAGAAACAAGCTCAGGTACATCAGCAGTTGACACATCTAGCCGTTTTAACAAGCACCTCCATCGCCCCTTCAAACGACCGTAGCTATGCTCTACTATGACTCTGGCTCGACTCAGGCAGTAATTAAAGTGTTTCTGTTGGCGAGACAAGTGTTCATTGTCTGGGAATGCTTTCATGAGCCATGTCAACAGAGGGTAAGCTGGATCACCAACCATCACAAGCGGGACTACCACATCACAAAGTTTCTTTCTCCAGTCTGGAAGAAGGGTCTTGCTCTCCCCTTTATGGTAAAGACTTGAGTTTGAAAAAACCCTAGCATCATGTACTTTACCTGGCGAGCCTACATATATGTCCATAAAACGACCTTTGTGATCTACTCCTCCCTGCATGACTATTGAATGCCACCCTTTTCGGTTGTAGTAGTCAGCAGGGCATTCATTTGGGGATACAATCGGTATATGGGTTCCATCCACAGCACCAGCACACTGTGGGAAGCCGTATTCATTCTCAAAGCCATCTACAATTGTTCTTAGTGAATCTCCATGAGGTATGTGTATGTAGCGTGACAACAGGTGTATTACAATCTGTGAACATACTTATTTAACAGACACACACACTGTCGATTTGGCGACACCAAACAAATGCCCAATTGTTCTGTAGTCAGCCCCAGTTGCCAAAAACCACAAAGATATAGCAATCCGTTTCTCAGTTGACAATGCTTTCCTCCTTGCCTGGTGAGGGATGAACGAAGTTCATTGCAGATGTATGCAAATGTCGCCTTTGACATACGAAAATTCTGAAGCCAATCCTGAGCATTGAAGCTAGCATTCACCACCTGTTCCCACCAGTTGCTGCTTCTCGTCTTCTCCCAAATCACTCTCTCTGTCACTAACTGAGAGCTAACTGTAGCAGTTACAAGTAGCAACATAAACATGGCATGTTGCTGGGCTTGTCTCCTGTAAAAGGCCTTTCTCCTCCTTTCCCTTGCTTTCACCATAGCTCTTGTAATGGTCCACCTAAGGCTTGCTCACGTTAGGGCACCGGAAATATAAATCTAATTAACCTACGTGTTCATCACATACATGACGTTGACTATGACGTCTGTATGCAGGAGCGCAATATTTTAATAGCGCTGTGCTCGGGCTCGTGCCATAAGCCCCTGCTAGTGAGTGAGTTGATCTCAGTTGTTGTGATCCAAGGACAGCTCAAAGCCCCTTCAAAGGACTGGCTTCCCTTTGTCTACCCTTGTTGCTATAAAAGAGGAAGGACTCCAACTGTCTGAGGCCTCAACTTATGTCATCAGTGGAACTTGACCAAGAAACTGAACTGCCAACATGTGCCAATGGCCTCTCTGTCTCTTTGTTCTGACCCAAAATGACTGCAAATATCAAAGTAGTGGCCAAGAAGGACAATAATACTCACGGTAGGTATAAAAATCTAAGAGAAAAAGGCTCAGAATTCGAAGACTCAAGAATAGCAAGACTGTTGGTGCTGTAAAGAACTCTTCAAGAAATAGTGCCCACCATTCGGTTCAAGTTAGGGTTAGTCTACAGCAATCCTCGGATGCTAAGCCTGTGAATTATGATGGCAGCAGTCCATATCACTACCCTCTCAGTCTGATACTGATCAAGTTTCTGTGGACCTCTGCTGCTTGACACTGAGCCAATGGACAGTGACAGACCGACTATCTTCTAGCTATCTGTCGTGAGAATCCTGAGGTCATCCTAACTGATCTGAGATTGACTATAGATTTGTGTGCTCAGCAAGATGAATACTCTGTCTTTTGTCAAGAGTACGAAAATACCCTTCTTTGCCCAATGTGACAAGTCGTACAGTTACAGTGGTTAAGTGTGAAGTTAAGTCGTAGTGCTGTTAATTTTAAAAATTGGTGGTGTAGCTACTTAGAGTGGTGATGAGGACATTGACAATCGTTTGTCTATTAGGTATCAGAGTAAAGCTGGGTTTGAAGTCGAAACCAATTTTGGTCCCCCTGTAGCACATCACACTAGGAAGAAACTTTCGTCTTACAGGTGTACAGCCATACCATGCACCTCATGGCCATCAGCAACAACAGAGCACTGCTATCACACAAGCATCAACTTTATAATTACTACCAAGCCTATATATGATCATGTTGATGCTTTTATTTTGTTGCTCAATTGCCTACTGTTTCAGATTCTCATGCTTTTTTTATATCCTATAGTCCAGCCAGTGCTGAATAACTAAAGTTATATTGTGACATTTGAAGTAGACCAAGTGCTAGATTACAATAGATGCAATATGGGTCGAATCCGATTAAAATAACGAGTTCATACTTACGGGTTACAGCTAGTTAGTGATAATGCTTTTAAATGCAACCTCGCTATAGGGCACTTCAATGTACTAGCTATAGATGTGAGGAAAATTCTTTGCGAGGCTAGTGTATAATCCAAAGGAATTGCTTTGATGTCGAAAAGGAAACTTGATCAGTATATAGGGTATTGGTCTCTGTCAATCAAGTTGTGTCTACATGATTATGATAACAATCATAACATTATATCCCTAGCCAAGCTAGTCATCTGTACAGTATATTATTGTAAATGCAACCGTACATGTAATGAAGTGGTCTTTACGTCACTGTAACATCAGAAGGTAAGGTACATTGATTTTTGCTGCCTGATCATAATACAATTGCACTACCATGGTTGTGTATAAGGGCAAGGCTTTGTGACACCATGGAGAGATGATGATAGCATGCCTGGATCTGCATGTGTTTCACTTTCATGCTATAATTTATGGAACTGCCCTAATTGAGCACATGAAAAGTTACTGTCCTTATTAGGGCACTTCAACTATAATGTAAGGAAAATGATTTGTGACAGCTTTTGTGACTTTTGCAATAATAAAAACATAATCTTTGTTCACTATTTTCATATCTGCATGCTTTAAAATGCAACTGCATGCCCTAACCAGCTACTACGGGCATGCATATGCATTCCGAAAGTTGTTGTCGTATATAATGCTATATATTGATATGCAATGGCAAGCTTAATGCACTAAGACTTCTAGACTTCTGAAATCATTAACAACATATAAAATAATACTATTATTATGTTCCTAGCTAATTTACTGTTATTCATATATAAGTTTGATGCATGTANTAATAATAATTATTATAATAGCACTAGATATCATTAAACCACGTAGTCTGTAGTATCTATGATTACACTAACATGTATGTAGTCAGTCAAGATTTAATTTTCAACAGAAATGTCGTGCGCATGCGCACTAGTAGCGAACTTAACTCGTGTAATGGTCCACCTAAGGCTTGCTCACATTAGGGCACCGGAAATATAAATCTAATTAACCTACGTGTTCATCACATACATGACGTTGACTATGACGTCTGTATGCAGGATCGCAATATTGCTGTGCTCTGGCTCGTGCCATAAGGAATCAAACATGATGTTAGCCCCTGCTAGTGAGTTGATCTCAGTTGTTGTGATCGAAGGACAGCTCAAGCCCCTTCAAAGGACTGGCTTCCCTTTGTCTACCCTTGTTGCTATACAAGAGGAAGGACTCCAACTGTCTGAGGCCTCAACTTATGTCATCAGTGGAACTTGACCAAGAAACTGAACTGCCAACATGTGCCAATGGCCTCTCTGTCTCTTTGTTCTGATCCAAAATGACTGCAAATATCGAAGTAGTGGCCAAGAAGGACAATAATACTCTAGGTATAAAAACCTAAGAGAAGAAGGCTCAGAATTCGAAGACTCAAGAATAGCAAGACTGTTGCTGTAAAGAACTCTTCAAGAAATAGTGCCCACCATTCTGTTCAAGTTAGGGTTAGTCTGCAGCAATCCTCGGATGCTAAGCCTGTGAATTATGATGGCAGCAGTCCATATCACTACCCTCTCAGTCTGATACTGATCAAGTTTCTGTGGACCTCCGCTGCTTGATTGGTGAGCCAATGGACAGTGACAGACCGACTATCTTTTAGCTATCTGTCGTGAGAATCCTGAAAATACCCTTCTTTGCCCAATGTGACAAGTTGTACAGTTACTGTGGTTAAGTGTGAAGTTAAGTCGTAGTGCTGTTAATTTTAAAATAGCTACTTAGAGTGGTGATGAGGACATTGACAATCGTTTGTCTATTAGGTATCAGAGTAAAGATGGAGTGCCTGGGTTTGAAGTCGAAACCAACACCGACATCTTTTGGTCCCCCTGTAGCACATCACACTAGGAAGAAATTTTCGTCTTACAGGTGTACAGCCACCAATACCATGCACCTCATGGCCATCAGCAACAACAGAGCACTGCTATCCCACAAGCATCAACTTTATAATTACTACCAAGCCTATATATGATCATGTTGATGCTTTTATTTTGTTGCTCAATTGCCTACTGTTTCAGATTCTCATGCTTTTTTTTATATCCTATAGTCCAGCCAGTGCTGAGTAACTAAAGTTATATTGTGACATTTGAACTAGACTAAGTGCTAGATTACAATAGATGCAATACTAGTGGGTCGAATCCGATTAAAATAACGAGTTCATGTAAAATATCAACTTAAACTTACGGGTTACAGCTAGTTAGTGATAATGCTTTTAAATGCAACCTCGCTATAGGGCACTTCAATGTACTAGCTATAGATGTGAGGAAAATTCTTTGTGAGGCTGGTGTATAATCCAAAGGAATTGCTTTGATGTCGAAAAGGAAACTTGATCAGTATAATATTATATAGGGTATTGGTCTCTGTCAATCAAGTTGTGTCTACATGATTATATGATAACAATCACAATATATATCCCTAGCCAAGCTAGTCATCTGTACAGTATTATTATCATTCTAAATGCATGCAACCGTACATGTAATGAAGTGGTCTTTACATCACTGTAACATCAGAAGGTAAGGTACATTGATTTTTGCTGCCTATATGTAACAGTTAATTTTAAAACAGTCCATCTAACAACAATCAATGGGAGGTGGCAACTCACTGGCAAACTTTAAATTGGTACAATGCTGTATGACTATAATAGACTAATCATTACTTATTTGATTGAGTTGAGTCATGTTTTATAGATACATAATATGCAGTCGTGATCATAATACAATTGCACTACCATGGTTGTGTATAAGGGCAAGGCTTTGTGACACCATGGAGCATGCCTGGATCTGCACGTGTTTCACTTTCATGCTATAAATGGAACTGCCCTAATTGGGCACATGAAAAGTTACTGTCCTTATTAGGGCACTTCAACTATAATGTAAGGAAAATGATTTGTGACAGCTTTTGTGACTTTTTTAATAATAAAAACATAATCCTTGTTCACTATTTTCATATCTGCATGCTTTAAAATGCAACTGCATGCCCTAACCAGCTACTACGGGCATGCATATGCATTCCGAAAGTTGTTGTCCTCTTTGGGGAACTAAAACTGTATATAATGCTATATATTGATATGCAATGGCAAGCTTAATGCACTAAGACTTCTGAAATCATAACAACATATAAAATAATATTATTATTATGTTCCTAGCTAATTCACTGTTATTATAAGTTTGATGTAGTGTGTGTGTGTGTGTGTGTGTGTGTGTGTGTGTGTGTGTGTGTGTGTGTGTGTGTGTGTGTGTGTGTGTGTGTGTGTGTG
>CAXIPT010000008.1:2898939-3149191 GCA_964030475.1 Tethya wilhelma | reverse complement strand
GTGTGTGTGTGTATGTGTGCTGCACATGTTTGCATGCGTGTGTTTTTGTTTGCCATATGCAGCAATTTGTTTGAAATTCAATCGCAGTAAAAGTCTCACTTGCATGGCCAAACCAAACACCTGAACTTGAATGATATACTGTCCTCACATTTGGGCACTTCAACTGACAGTAATGATTGATTGTATCCTATCAGCATAATAATAATCCACTATATCAAACTTACACCTAATTCTGTTAAAGCGTGCATGCGTGTTCAAAAGTATGTACTCTTACAATTGTATTCTTCATGGAATAGCATTAATATCACATACACTGCACACACAGACACACACATGTACACAAACACACACACACTACATCAAACTTATAATAACGGTGAATTAGCTAGGGTACATATGTTACTATGATCTCAGAAGTCCAGAATTCTTAAAGTATTAAGCTTGCAATTGCATCGATAGCACTATAAAGTTCTAGTGCCCTAATGAGGACAGTAACGTTTTGAGTGCCTGGTTAGGGCAGTTGCATTTAAAAGCATGCAAATATAATAATAGTTAACAAAAATCATATTTTCATGATTGCAAAAGTCACAAAAGCTGTCACAAAGCATTTCTCTCACATTATAGTTGAAGTGCCCTAATAAGGACAGTAACTTTTCATGTGCCCAGTTAGGGCAGTTGCATTTTTATAGCACGAAAGTGAAACACAGAATCATGCATGCTATTGCTATATCATCATCACTCCATGGAGACACAAATTATAAGCCTTGCCCTTATATTCATGCACACAATCATGGTTGTACAAGTAGTATATGCATGACTGACTGTATCTATGACATGTATATACATACACTTACGTACACACACACACACATGCACACACACTCATATACATAGAGTTGCATGAACCTGCAGTAGGGGTGTTCAACTATTCATAACATTATGCCAGCACCCAAAGTTCCATCCAGCCCCTTAGTTGTTTAAGTGCACAACCATACCATTTTAATGGATAGAAAGAAAGGCAAACACCTTGCACACACACATGCACTTGCAATGGATACATCATTATACAGTAAAATCTCCAAAAAAAAGGACACTTTGGGGGACAATTAAGCTTCTTTGTCCTTTGTATATACTAGAGAGATTGTCCTCTTCTCAGAGGTTTTGTTTGTATTGCTATAATCAAAATATAAATTTTGGGAACCAAGAATTGTTCTTTGTTGACATGTCAACAATACAATGTCCCAATATATCTTGGAGGGTCCATTCTGTACTGCATGCACAGTAATCATAACACAAGCACAAACAACAGTTTTCAATAGCTATAGTTATACAGGTAGTGATGAGTTCAGTATTACAGGAAATAAATAATTGATACTGTTAATTCAGTTCACTATATGTAGCTAGGTGAAGTGTATTACGCGACCAGAGGGTGTGTATAGTGATGATTACTTAGTAAATGAAAGAATTAACTTAGGGAAGGGTACTACTGTTGTATGCAGTGAAGAGATCTAGAGAGTCTAGCTCGCTGTAGAAATTGGCACAAAATAATTTAATTTTGTGGACATAAATAGACAAAAAGGGGTACAAATTATTTAAGTTTGGTAACTGTTATTCCGGAGGAACTTAATAAGTTGATTGCATGGAACAGTTCCACCCAGCTTTTCACTCTTCAAAGACAGATGGAGTCAGTAGTTTGACTTAGGATATTCCAGTAATCTCCTGGCAAACTTTTACACTGGTCACCCCCCACACAATGCAATGCTGATCTGGAGCTGTATGGGTTGGAAAATCAAAATTTAATACATATATATAGTTATTACATTAACTTTATTCTAAGTTTCTCTCTTGCGTGCGTGCGTGCACACACACACACACACACACACACACACACACACACACACGCACACACACATGCACACACACACACACACACATACACACACACACACACAATACTTGTGTGAAAAATATTTGAGGTTGTGTCATGTAACACTGAACAAGCTAGCAATCTAGTTGGCCGCAGTCTAGCCGTTTTTGAGCAGGAACACAAAATGTGCATGTGCCAGTTTTTCTAGACTCCCTTTTTCTGCTAACAGAGAGAGGTGAGGTCTAGAACTAGACTACAACAATCAGTCCATGGAAATTAGGTGTGAAAGAAAGGCTAGAATAAACTTACCTTGAGAGCTTTCAAGTTGTTTGTTGACCAAATGACAAAGCTTGATAACAGATCTGTTGGAGTCTCCAGGCCTTGCAATAGTATCCCTTATGATGGATGATCCTAGAACTGCTTCAGATTACAATCAAGTAAAGATCTCAAACAGGGTGTTCTTGGCTATCATACCGTTCATGGAGTTGAGGACAGTAATGTCATCTGATCGAGAACCATCAGTAGTTGTATGCTCAGTCCATGTACATGTGCAGGTACGTAGCAAACATTGTCTGTCCACAATAAATGAATAAAATTAATACGTATTGTTATGGTGACTCGGACACTATATAGAGTTCAGCATGGTAACTGATACAGACACAAGTGGTTGGTCACGATACTGCTGTATTAACACCCACAACCAGGATCAACAGTAAATGGGCACTAGCTAGTAAGCCAGACTAAGCCTTAGCTACAGCTAGCATGTTATAGCTGATTTCACGGGTCAAATTCTTTACGATCAAGCCTTCCAAAATTGTGCAATCAAGAGTCAAGGCCTAAAAATTGGACAATCAAATTTTGGTCCAGATTACCAATATTAGTATGGTACATACCATAGTATGGTATGACTGTTGACCATGCACCTCTTGAGACTGTTGACACACATACTATAAGCCTGACATGTATCTACAGCCAATTCAATGACTCTGTATGCATGTGGCATAATGTGGCTGACAGTTTATATCTTAGGTTTAGTCAAACAATCATTGTTGTGTATGTGAGTGACTCTGAACTACTGAGTCAAGTTGCAAATTTATACTTACCAGGCTAATCATCAGTCTGAATCTGAGTCAGTGCGGAGTGATCCACGTCTGGTACAGACATCATCAGTCTCATGCAGCTTATTCATGAAGATGAGCAGCTCAATGAGCAGTCAGAGTCGTCTCCTAAAATTTCCTTGAGTGGAAGCATGAAAGGTCAAAGGAGGATTCTGGAGGAAGCCTGCTAGTCTGCGCTCTACAGTCTACGCGCTTGGCTAGCTTGCAACTACAAACATATAATGTCATGGCAATGGTTTTGGGTCATTTAATGATATTCATATATTGTATTGCCCTAACTTGAGCAGGCCCTAGCAGGACCATTACAGCTCTCCATCTTTTATCAGCTCTACGTCTCCTCCCCAACAAATGCACTCGCATAGCAAGCACCATGTCCATGATCTATCTACTTTATTCTATTTTTGTTGCTTAGCAATTTGTTTTCATGTGACAAATTGCGCATGCCCACTCTGCTCGTGCCCAGTACAGTACATAAAAAACACATATCTCACCTTTAATGGTTATCTTGATCCTCAGACACTTCCAAGAACTCTTTCTCTCTCGATCTTTGCTCTTTTCTAAATGTAGAGCACCTCCTTGAACCGGGTTGGAACCCATTTACACGTTTACACTGTTAAACATTTTTGGCTTCGTGGCTACACGTGTAAACACCCACAATGTGGGTTGTAATCCGGATCAACTAATCCGGTTTAGTCCGGATTAGGGTACGTGTAAACGGGGTTTTAGTTTATATGCAGGGTTGGGCCCCACATTGCCATCAGTGAAAGACCTACAACTACTGGAATTTCCAAAAGAAAAGGGGGAAAAGGCCTCTGCCAATACTTTGGCCCCTGCAGAAAGCTCCTCCTCTGAGGGTTCGTTCAAGCAAACTGTAGATATTGCCCCTAAATCTGGGGGGAAAGCATTCATTCTTACCGGCAGTGCCAGTCAAGTTGGCAGTAAGGGGTGACTACGTTGATATGGTGGATCTCTTACAGGATAACATGGAGAAGGAACAGAGGCTATCCTCCGAGGAGCAAAAATTTCAGTCAATAAAGGGTAGCCGGAGAGAGGTCCCAGACCTCCTGAGTTGGGTGACCTGTTTTGGTGTTTATGCCAGCATTGTGTGTGAGAAGCGCCCAGAGAGGATGAGGCAATTGTTGGCATATCAGACTAGGAGGCCTGCTGCTGCGGGGGCAAGGGTTGGTAAGCCTATGAGACAACAGGTGGCCAACAATGAGAAGGCCTATTGGTCGGTGCTCAACACTTTGTTACACTCTACTACATTCCTGGCCCAGCAGAACAATCGAGGAAGAACATGCCTACACTGTATGGGGTTGGATCACTCGGCAGCCACTTCTGACCTAGCACCAGCGACAGTGGAGAAAGCAGCTGACAGGCAGCTAGGGAGTCGTTACCCTCTCTCTGTTCGTGAGGGTTTGGACTGCTGACCGGCAAGGAATCAGTCCGAAGTTCGGGGTGCCTGTTTTGCGTGGAATGATGGCCATTGTTCACTTACATACTGCAGATTCAGTGCTAGTGTGGGTCTGCTGAGCACCGGGAGGTGGTGTGCCATGTGGGGAGATCTGCCTCATCTCACATTAGTGACGTCGAGAGTGATAGCGGATGCAGGGGTTCTTCGAAGTTGAGAGGACACTTCCAGGACAGTATAGATCGGAGGTTAACATTTATCTATCATAGCCGAGAAAGCATTCGTTATGTGATTCCAACACGGTGAAACCGAGCAGTTTATTTGGTCATTTCTATTTACAATTTTCTCAGATGGCTCTGTTGATTGTGTTACAATAATAAAATGCTGTGATATCGATTGCAGATGTCCAGGAGTGGTGGGCGAATACTATGGTCAGGTAGTCATTAAGTTCAGGTCTGATCTGATAATGGGTATTACAAGTGAGAGGGGCCATAAAAATTATTCACTGTCCCCTCTGCTTGCATACTTACAGGTGTGGTGATAGAAGATGTGTTGGTAGCTGGGAGATACAGATATATGAGTGACTTGAGTATAATTATTAGCCCGCAGAGTGACCAGCCCCACCTCGGGTATCTTGGGTGAACAAGGATTGCATGCAGCAATACATTACCTGGATGACTACTTGTTGTTTCGGGATCCAGACTCTCAGGAGTGTGCGAAGCTCTGCAGCTAATTCTGCTTCTGTGTGAGTATCTCAGCATCCCTGTGGCCTGGAAGGTCCAGCAACACTACTGCCATTTCTAGGTATCCTGCTGGATATTCTGCTTAGTATCTCAGCATCCCTGTGGCCTGGAAGGTCCAGCAACACTACTGCCATTTCTAAGTATCTGCTGGATACCTTGAAGCTTGAGATTTGGCTCCCCAATGAGAAGCTTGCACGTCTTAAGGAAACAATCTTGGCAGAACTGCACTAAGAGGGAACTTCTGTCCCTGATTGGACAGTTGCAGCATACCTGTCGACTAATACCGTCAGGAAGGTCTTTTTTACATAGAATGATAAATCTATCTACCTCAGTGAAATGCAGCATTTCGCTCTGACTTGCATTGTTTCTGTGTGAGTGGAATGTGGTGCAGATGTTAACTTGTGATTCCAGGAAACCACTTTGCGACACTTTTTTCTGATGCATCGGGTAATTAAGGGTTGTGGGGCCATATGTAATGAGTAGTGGTTTCAGATTAGGTGGCCTGAGTCATGGGCATCAATCCACTTAACGGTTAAAGAACTTCTGCCAATTGTGGTGGCATGTGCGTTGTGGGGTACAAAGTGGCAAGGCCAGACAATCTGCAATAATGCAGCCGTTGTTTCGATCATGAAGTCAGGTATGGGTACGACGCTTCAGCGCCATCCATTTTCAGGGCTAGTTGATTCGGCAGGTGAGTTGTTACACACTCCTTAGCGGATTCCGACTTCCATGACCACCGTCCTCAGGCTCGCGCCAAAGGCTGCACAGCCACCAACGCGCCCTCCTACACGTCAGGTCTAGCCACTCGACCTGACGGCTGGCAATACACCTGATGAGGTGTCTTTTTTTCCACAGCACACTTCCATCTTTTTTGGTACCGTTACATATCCCGGGTAGAGGTAACGTGGCAGCAGATAGTTTGTCCAGGAATAATGTATCAACAGGTTCCTCATGCAGCTCACACAGCTAAATCAGTGCCAGACTGGGTGACAGCAACCTGGAGGACCTTGTTTCTAGCCCCCTCAACTCAGCGAACATTATAAGGATCGTTACCTAAAATGTTCCCAGAATTCTGTCACTCCACTGCCGCTTCACCCAAGAGGGTCAGCGTTGGCTTCCCGAGGTCTCAAGTATAAATAAGTCAATCAAAGTCTACCTATCAGCCATTCTCTCTCTGCAGATTGCATCAGGATACTCGGACCCTTATGCCAGTGTGGCGTGGCCAAGACTTGACTATATACTCAGGGGTATCAAGAAAGACGAAGCAGAGAAGGGAATGCAGGAGGGCACCCGCCTTCCAATCACACCAACAAGCTGATCAAGCTGTGTGGGCATCACCGTGGCGAGTTTGATGTAAGGATGCTGTGGGCAGCTTGCTACTTAGGTTTCTTTCTTTCTGAGAGCTGGAGAGATGACGAAAGCACCGAGGTGCATAACCCTCAGCGCACCCAACTATCATGCACAACTAAACATGCATGCGTGGCCTATGACCAGCACGGTCCACTGAGAAGTGTCAGCCTATCAACCTGCTGCAACTACAAATGTATTGTGGTCAGCCTAGTTAGAATATTCAAACCTCTGTTTAGAAATATACTTTTGATGCTTGTAGTACTTGCAAATTGAATGCTCAGCTGTAGCTAGTATGAGGCTATGCCAGTCAGCCTTGGAGCATTGATACAAAACACACAACAGTAATCTACTACTAGAGTGCTCAGCTGGAGTGGAAGCAAAATCAGTACTGGGAGCACATTGAGCTCAGTGCTGAGTAGTGGCCATACAGCCAATAGCCAGCCACACTGAAATATCTATACATGACAATATGCCTCCATAGAAAGCCATCAACCCCTGTCTGACTTGCCAAACAATGACCAACGTAACAGCAACAGCAGCAGCAGCAGCAGCAGCAGCAGCACTGATCAACCAGCATCTTCATGCAGTAAGCATTACTGAATTCTAGATAACGCACACTAGATTAATAGGCGTGGTCTCGAAGCTAAGCGCTCAAAGAAGCACAAAAGCCTCAAATCTCAGTAACTACAGTATTTTGGAGAGCAGAAAATGTAATTTTACAAGATCATTCAGTTTTATGAACATAAGTACCATTCATTTTTTCGCTAGAACTGTCTTTCTTGAGGGACAGACAGACAGACAGACGGACAAAACAACTACTGTAATCCTGCTATGCATGCGCCAAGGCTTAATGATAGTGAGTATGACGAAGCTGTTCATTTGAGCCCCACTGACATTGCTGTGGACGATGCGGATTCTCCATCAGTCCTATCAAAGCATCCAAAACTGATCCATTTGCAAGGGGGTCAACCTCTTTTTGGGAAAGACAGATTCAGAGATCTATCATGTTGCAGCAGTGCTGAATTGTCTGTGGTATGGGGTCAGGCCCATTGTTCAAGTTTGCAGATCGCAAGGCTCTCACTCGTCAGTCAATGAGGCACTGAAGGTAGCAGACATTGACCCAAACAAGTTTTTGGGCATAGTTTTCTCATCAGTGCGGCAACTACAGCAGTGGCGTAGCTACACTAGGGCACACTAGGGCATGTGCCCTACTTACTTTATCAGTCTAGATCTCTTCGACGGAGTCCTTGTCCTGGTCTTTGAACGTGCATAATTTGCTGGCATTGCATGCTCTGACTCAGAGTTATAAATGAGTAAATTTTAATTTTACCATGACCTTTGTCCTTAGGCTTAGCCATGTGGCTAAAGACTTAGTTACCAGCTGACTGACAGTCTAGTTGAACTTGACCACAGTGGTTAGCATGCCACCACCAAAAAAGAAACATTGTAATGCAGGACAACTTACCCTTTTTCAGTGTAGCAAGTCAGCAAAAACTTCTTCAACTGATGATGCGACAAGAGCTTATGGATCAGATTCAGCTGACCGTCCTGGCGACCACAGTCACCACATTGCCATGGATGATGTTGACAGTGACGTTGCTGATTCCTTTGGCTTGTCTGTCTTCTCAAGATTGTACTAAGCAAGGTGTACAAATGTATTAGCTTTGATGGTTGTAGTGGTAATTCTTCAATAGTAATACATACTTCCAATACATCAGCACCATGTTCGAACACTACTACTTGTGTACACAAAGATAAAGCTTCTACACTACCACAACCATCGCCCACTCGGAGTGATATTTCTCTTGGTCCAGTGACCCCACCTGTCCAACCAAAGTTAAGTCACTTTCCTTCTCATGCTATTGGGCAAGGCCACCAAAGAGCATTTAACCCAGAGTGGTGCAACAAATTCAACTAGATTGAATACTCAATTGCTGAAGAAGCTGTATATTGTTACTCTTGCCGACATTTTTCAGTTGCAACTGGTCGCTTTCAAGAAACATTTACAAGTGGTTTTCGAAATTGGAAAAATGCTATTGAGTACAAATAGAGTAATAAATACTCATGACAAGTGTAGTACACATATTCAAGCAATGGCTTGCTAGAAAGATTTTTCTTTGGGTTCATCTCGAGGTTTGACTGTCGACAAAAGGTTAGATTCTTCTCACAAGTTACTAATAAAGAACAATTACCACTATTATTGCAACCATTATTAAAATAATTTTGTTATGTGCCAAGCAAGAACTGGCGCTTAGAGGGGCCGTGGCTGTTTGTTGGGACATAATTCTTTTTGTTTAGCACAAAATATAGAATGAGATTTAGAAGTAGTTAGAAACACATACAGCTTCTCCATTAATGCAAAAAATTCAGATGCATCACAAACTGCTTTAACACTGTCTACAAGAACAAGATTCAGACAGTGTGCATTGCAGTGAACATATATGGCATGTATCACTACTTCCTTTATCCATGCTTGTACACCAGAGATGCAACCACTCATTACTGATACACCATCATATGCTTGTGCTACAATCTTCATAGGATCTAGGTCATGTTTCTTTAAGGTTTCCAATATATACTCAGTTAAACACTCAGCAGTAAGGTTCACAGCTGGCACATACGTGAGGAACCCCTCATGTATAGAAAATTTAGCAATATCCACATAGCGTAAAATGATACCCAATTGTTCTGGTTTCATCAACAAGGATTGAGTATAATTGTGCTTCTTGGATTGCTTTTGTGATTAGATCTTGAACCATACCACCCATGATTTCAATTAGTGAGTTTTGGATATCTGGAGAAGTATATTTAGCATTTCATGCACCATCGTGTAACTTTTTCTGTACATCAATATGATGTTTCCCAACTAACTCAAGTATTTACCACGATTTTTAGAAGAAATTGATTCATCATGAGCTACAAACATTGTCTGGCACAAGGTGGGCTTGCCGGTACAATGTAACGTATTGTGTAGTACCTTTTCTGCTGTACTCTCAACACTATCTGAGTTAGCAGAACAGTGGCGGATTTAGGGGGAGATCCAAGGGATCCATGGATCCCCCCTTTCAGCTGGAAACCCATACAGCTGCACAGCTACACAAATAAAAAAGTAGCGTCAAAGATCCCCCCTTTCAATTTGAAAAAAGAAAAATAATTCAAAATTTCACTGAAAAACAGTTTTTTGTGGAAGATAGAAGAGATTCTGTCTGTGTCTTGCCGTTTTTTCGCCATTCAGGCCCTGATCTGCCAAAATTTTAGCTGCACGCACGCAAAAGGGGCGGATTTTCAAACCGGAAGTGGGCATGGTTACCCAAAAATTTTCCGCGCGCTCCGCGCGCGCATTAGTTACATCCCCCCTATATCAAATCCTAGATCCGCCACTGCAGAAGGTGACAATACAAACAAGGCAGTAGAAGCAAATGGTCTTCTTTTGCAAGTGAAATCCTTCAAATTTCTGCTAACTTTAGTGATTCTTGACAGACTTCTCTCTCAAACAAAATGCCTCTCTGATGCTCTTCAAGGTACTAACCTTGATCTTTTTAAAGCAGCTGATCTCATTTTCACAACAACTGAAATATTGGAAGATTTTCGATTTGACTCAGAGTGCATGGGCAAAGGTTTACACATATGCAGAGAGTGTAGCAAGCAGTATGATATTCTGATCAGATCTGAACAAACATGTCAGAGAAAGCGTCTGAGTAGATTTGATGGTGGTATTGTTTGTGAAACTACTGGTACAAGAGAGATTGTAGATGATAACTATTCCTTCAAAGTGAACCTCTACTACCCCATCATTGATCAAATGTTAGGTAAAATGAAACGCCGCTTCAGCAGCAAAACCATTGATATAATGAGAGTCATTCATCCTTGCAACCCTTCATCAAAAACCTTTCTTGAACCAGCAAACCCTGAGCCATATGTATGGTTTGAATCATAGCATTATTGAGTTGGAAGCTCCTGTAGCTAAACGCACTTTACAACTTAATGATCTCACTGATGTGATAACTTAGTTGGCACCTCTAAAAGATGCATTCCCTGCACTTTTACACTTGTTGAAGATCGCCTTAACTATCCCTGTTAGTACTGCTCAATGTGAGAGGTCATTTTCTGCCTTGAAGAGAGTTAAAGGTTACCTATGTCAGACAAATGTCTTTCAAGTTTGGCAATTCTTTCTATTGAATGAGAGCTAGCTGATTGCATAAAGTTAGATGATATTATTGATAGTCAGGCACAAAAACACAAAAATAGCAGAATAGTATTGTATTGAACAATGTCATGTAAAAAAAGGTGACCTGAATGGAAGCTAAACTGAGACCATGCATGGACATGAATTGCACTACATTTTATCTGCATTAGAATGTACATTTAGAACCTCTACTAGATTGCACCAGAACACATCTCAGAGCATGTAAATTTCAAAAAATTTAGATAGGCCACACAAGCGCGGCCAGCATGCTGCCTTTAGCGGCAGCGGCATGCCCTACCAATGTTAAATGGTTGGGTACGCCACTGAACTACAGCTGCATCAAAAGGTATCTAGGACTCAATAATAAAGACTCTTGGGAGCTTCGCCTATCTGCAGTATGTAAAGATTCCAAGATAGCGGCTGGCAGGGTGCTCTCGTCTACTGGTGACTCTGAGTTGACTATATATGTGTTGGTATAGTGGTTGTTATAATATATATAGGTGTTTTGTTGCATACCAATGTCTTCCCAATGAGTAATTGTTATGATACTATTGTAGTTTGCTACAGTGTCGTCGTATTGCATGTTGTTTCCTTATGTGTTATAAGTATAATACTTGTGGTATATATAAAAAGAAATAATCGTCAGTGGCTTGGGGCTAGGAGTCCACTAAAGTGCTGGGATGGGTGAAGCTTCACTAGCTCCCAAACCCACTGCATGACCTAATTGTTGTGCAAGGGGCGGGGGCTACCAACCCACACACCGGGAAAGGTGTGGCACTGGGATGGGTTTTCCCTCCCTGTTCTTGATTGGATCTGGTAAGTCGTTAAATGAAGTTTAACGCGGTTAATGATGAGGAGCCAAGCCCCTCACTTATTTAGAGATGGGTGGTGCGCATGCACATATCCCAGACTAGGCCTCATGCAGAGAAAGTCAAACACCCACCCTCCCTGTTTCGCATTGTTTTGTTTTAGTTCATAGCTATTTTCTGGGGACTCATCCCTACCTCAGTGTTGAAGGATTTCCCCCTTCAAACCCACTGCATGACCTAATTGTTGTGCAAGGGGGGCGGGGGGCCACCCACCCAGCACTTCTGCCAACCCACACACCGAGAAAAGTGGCACTGGAATGGGTTTTCCCTCTCTGTTCTTGATTGGATCTGGTAAGTCGTTAACCAATCAATTTTACTAGACAAAAAATAACCAAAAATTAACAATGCAGAAGGTACCGCGAGTTAACTATGGGACTATACTGTCATATGACCGATCCCATGTACATAGTCTATGGTTACATTGCCAATGTTCGGACCTTTAAGCCTGCTAAGTGCCAATTCCCAATGTCCGATCTCAGAAAGTTTAACCTTTGACATAAAAGGGAAAATGCTGGATACAAGTCCTATAGTTAGGGGCTGATCCAGAGGTGGTGAATAGGGTGGCTAGCCACCCCCCTTTTTCCTCAAGCAACATGCACTTTGGTCTTTGCAAACATACTCTGTTACAATAATTGATATACACTGACTGTAATAAACAAAGAGCATTCACAGTACTATTAATTACAAGTAAAATAAAATTGGAAATATATAGACACAGGAATGGCTAAATCGTAAAAAGAACGCAAACAAGATGGAATGGCTATTAGAGTGTGTGCAGAATTATTCCTGTATGCGCTGCATTTAACAATCTCCTTTTTGAGTCTCTCAATTTGCCCACAGGAAGAATTCCTTACACACTCTAACAGTCATTCCATCTTTTTTGCGTTCTTTTTACGATTAAGCCATTCCTGTTACATTTCCACTGTTTTTTTACTTGTTTCTTCTTATTTCTCCATATTTCTACAAATTACATTTGAGTTGGTGTGTGTAGCTAGCTACTGAACTAGTAGTCTGGCAAGCCAGACTCACTGAGCCAGCGGTGGGCTGCTGAGCTGGTACTTGAAGTCACAAGTTGTGTACCCTGCTTGATACTGAAGTGAAACACACATCTCAGTCATTTGGAGACAGGAGCTGTATCATAAGATTTACTTGTCTTTCTCTATGTTATGATAATCAAAGTCCTGCTTCATCTCTTAAGAAGAGCAACCAGGTATCACAAAATTGTTCCAGGCAACTTCAGAGCATTTAATTCCAAATAATGCACACTTTTGTGTGCGGAAAGGGTTGTCAATTTGAATTTTCTAGAAGCTAATGAATTATGCATGAGTGTAGAAATTAATGTCGGCCATATGGAGGAGGCGCTAAAACTCGATTGCAAAAGCGACTGTACCGAAAGAAACCAAGTTCGTTCATTCACAAATAATTTTCTCCATCTTCTTCTTTTTCTATCTTGACTCAACTTTTCTCAGAGACTATTCACTTTTTGAAGCTGACATGTAAACCATTAGAAAGGGTAACTATAACTATACAAGTAGTACTGTTTACCGTGCTGCCCATTCCTACATGACTAATTTTTAAGGTTTGGCATGTTTGTGTTTGTTACTTTAGCGATGTTTTTAGGCCATATTTTTGGGCTCATTAGAAAGAGAAAGAGCTAAATAGCTTTAGAAGCCTTTTAGTGCTAAGCGCTCAGTTTTTGCAGAGTTATTCGCGTGAATATTTGTATTGCGCTAATGGGCCATCCGTGCTACCGTACTGAGAATACAAAATTGAAGAAGTACATATTCTTCTCGGGTGTTTCAGTTTGAAGTGTAGACATATTCTGTCAATATCAAGTACAATGCTTGAATCCAATGTTACACAATCGCTCTGCACAAGTTGTTGTACGAAGCCAAGTATGTATTTGTCTTAGACACAAAAATGATCTCTCTGCTTGTGTACTACCGATTGGAAGTATTGCTAAGATGAAAAGAAGTTCTTGAATATTTGGGGAAAAAATTGGGTCTGCATCTTCAGCAAGCAGTTGTGTGACAGACTTCTCACCGGAAATCTGGCTGCAATGCTGCTTCCATCTTGTAAGCTCACTTTCGAAGTTGTCTTTAGAGTGCATTATATGTTTCCATTTTGATGTTAGAACCTGTACTGTTGTTTCTAGGTGTTCGTGATCCTTAATCACCTCTGGTATTAGAACACAAAGCTATTTTATTAGAAGAAAATCTACTCTCTAGTTCAGCAATGATCGAATCAATAAACGGGATGGTAACTCTCCAGTAGTCATATGGTGAAGACACATCAGGATTGGACCTAGCAGCTTGTCTTCCTCTTATAATGCAAGGCATAGATTCTTCAGAATGCACATCAGCTTCTAGTTTCTTTGCTTTGCTATAAATTCGGTTGTGTTTTGATTAAACATCTTCGCGAATTTTTTCGTAGCACTGCATCACTTTATCAATCTTCTTGAAACCAAAATAGACTTCTTGCAGTCGTTTTTGCAAGCACTCTGCAATTGGATGCATGGGTTCTAGTAGCTGCTTTGAAACAGTAAAAATGACAATATGCTCAAAACCACAGAATACATGTCACAAACCATTAGCAGCACTTCAGGTTTCACTATCCCAATTCCAATTTAAACTATCTGGGTAAAATCACTTGGGCAACACATTTCATCCCAGGTTTGGACAAGGTATAAAGCTCATGGATAGTATCAAATGTTGAATGTATTTCTACCCACCTAGTTTGGCACAAGCCTTTGATCTTTACTTTCTTAGCAGTTGGACAACACTTTCTAGAAATTGCTGTCTCTTTGGAGAGTTGTGGAAAAATAAATATATGCTTGTTGACAACTGTCAAACATGTTTCTTACTACTGGAATTGTTGAAGCCTTGTATATCACTAAATTCTGACTATGCAGACAGCAACCTTGGTAGTCTGCATCAGGTGCTACTCTTTGGATATGAGCCTGCACACCTGTATCTAACACCTGGTATTTGTGTTGAATCTAAGGATGGCAGTTTATTATGGTCACCTGTGAAGATTATTACCCATAGTGGTGTTCATTCTGCTTCTGCTGATCCCATTGATGTTGGTGATCCCATTGGTGAAGAGAATATAACATTTACTCATATTGAGCTGAAGTCACAGTGACGGATGATGTTCCATATTTCACAGCTGAGTCACACGACGAGTTTTTATGCCTTCCTATAGCTCAATGAACTAGGTCCAAGAAATCAGCTTGGACATGTTAGCCTGAAATGAACTTTTAATATCATGTACCCCACCCCCCACCCCCCCATGTTGGGCCTTTTGTGGCCTGTAAAAGAGATGATAATAATAATAATAATAATAATAATAATAATTGGAGGAACTCATAGAACTAGTGGTGTCGGAAGCTTGACCACGATGTATGCTTGCAATAGATTGGCCCAGTTATCCTCTTCAAAAAAGTGAAATCCAATAAAAGCTCATGTTTATTTGGCTTTACATCAAAGCTTACATTGTTAACTTGTAGGAAACATAAACAAACTGACAATATATCTTTTCCATGAGAGGTAACCTCATCAGCCATTATAGAAAAGTGTGGACATTGTTTTAAACAATTCCTGTAGAATTCCCGAATTTGGTCAGCTGCGATTTCTAAAATTTCATTTTGTATCGTTTTACTAGTATACCTGATGTGGTCTAATTTCCAGTCACTTTTGTTTGAAGACAACTTTCAGTCACTAGTTTTTGCACGAAAATGATCTCCAGCATCTCCTGAACACTTTTATTTTCAATTGTATATTTTGATATAAAAATCTTGGACACACCCCTTCACGGGTCACTAATTAAATAAGCAAAAGCAAAAGTCCCGCCCACTCAAAATACACCAACTTTACAGAGGCGTAGGAGCCAGGGGGGGGGGAGGGGGGCAGCCCAGGCAATTGTCTTACCAATATTCTTGTCTGTTTATCTCTTTTTCTCTCACCGCTGAGCACTCGGATTAGATTATAGTAAACTCGTAATACTTATACTAGTACGGAGTTCTTACCTCATGATTGGCACTATTTAGAACTAATGATGTCAAGGTCATAGATTGCAATCAAAAGGTCAGCCCGCATGTGCGCATGTACGTGTTCTAATATATCATAGTACAGTATAGTCTATAGCCCCGTTTACACGTACACTTAAATTGGTTTAAACGGATGTGCATTAATGCGCATCGGCTCGTTTACACGTGTACCACAAACCACACTCATCTTTGTGGCGTGTAAACGCTGAAGTGGCTTCAATGCGGTTTATTACATCACTATAAACAGTGCTCCAATTGGAAAAACAAAGAAGAAATTGTTTGCAGCTACTTTCAGAAGCTTTTTAACACTGGATCTTGTTTTAAAGTAAGCCTATTACAATAAGTATACTATATATTTATATACTGAGCATGCGTACTAAAAGATCTAGCTTCCATAGCAACTGCACTGTACAGTTTGTGACAAATTCTCTCAGTGATGGAAGTAGCTTGTGTGTTTGTGTGTTTGTCACAAATTTTGAGCGAAAATCAACATAAGCATGTAGTGCATGCAAGGAGATAAATATATGCTTGTTGACAACTGTCAAACATGTTTCTTACTACTGGAATTGTTGAAGCCTTGTATATCACTAAATTCTGACTATGCAGACAGCAACCTTGGTAGTCTGCATCAGGTGCTACTCTTTGGATATGAGCCTGCACACCTGTATCTAACACCTGGTATTTGTGTTGAATCTAAGGATGGCAGTTTATTATGGTCACCTGTGAAGATTATTACCCATAGTGGTGTTCATTCTGCTTCTGCTGATCCCATTGATGTTGGTGATCCCATTGGTGAAGAGAATATAACATTTACTCATATTGAGCTGAAGTCACAGTGACGGATGATGTTCCATATTTCACAGCTGAGTCACACGACGAGTTTTTATGCCTTCCTATAGCTCAATGAACTAGGTCCAAGAAATCAGCTTGGACATGTTAGCCTGAAATGAACTTTTAATATCATGTACCCCACCCCCCACCCCCCCATGTTGGGCCTTTTGTGGCCTGTAAAAGAGATGATAATAATAATAATAATAATAATAATAATAATTGGAGGAACTCATAGAACTAGTGGTGTCGGAAGCTTGACCACGATGTATGCTTGCAATAGATTGGCCCAGTTATCCTCTTCAAAAAAGTGAAATCCAATAAAAGCTCATGTTTATTTGGCTTTACATCAAAGCTTACATTGTTAACTTGTAGGAAACATAAACAAACTGACAATATATCTTTTCCATGAGAGGTAACCTCATCAGCCATTATAGAAAAGTGTGGACATTGTTTTAAACAATTCCTGTAGAATTCCCGAATTTGGTCAGCTGCGATTTCTAAAATTTCATTTTGTATCGTTTTACTAGTATACCTGATGTGGTCTAATTTCCAGTCACTTTTGTTTGAAGACAACTTTCAGTCACTAGTTTTTGCACGAAAATGATCTCCAGCATCTCCTGAACACTTTTATTTTCAATTGTATATTTTGATATAAAAATCTTGGACACACCCCTTCACGGGTCACTAATTAAATAAGCAAAAGCAAAAGTCCCGCCCACTCAAAATACACCAACTTTACAGAGGCGTAGGAGCCAGGGGGGGGGGGAGGGGGGCAGCCCAGGCAATTGTCTTACCAATATTCTTGTCTGTTTATCTCTTTTTCTCTCACCGCTGAGCACTCGGATTAGATTATAGTAAACTCGTAATACTTATACTAGTACGGAGTTCTTACCTCATGATTGGCACTATTTAGAACTAATGATGTCAAGGTCATAGATTGCAATCAAAAGGTCAGCCCGCATGTGCGCATGTACGTGTTCTAATATATCATAGTACAGTATAGTCTATAGCCCCGTTTACACGTACACTTAAATTGGTTTAAACGGATGTGCATTAATGCGCATCGGCTCGTTTACACGTGTACCACAAACCACACTCATCTTTGTGGCGTGTAAACGCTGAAGTGGCTTCAATGCGGTTTATTACATCACTATAAACAGTGCTCCAATTGGAAAAACAAAGAAGAAATTGTTTGCAGCTACTTTCAGAAGCTTTTTAACACTGGATCTTGTTTTAAAGTAAGCCTATTACAATAAGTATACTATATATTTATATACTGAGCATGCGTACTAAAAGATCTAGCTTCCATAGCAACTGCACTGTACAGTTTGTGACAAATTCTCTCAGTGATGGAAGTAGCTTGTGTGTTTGTGTGTTTGTCACAAATTTTGAGCGAAAATCAACATAAGCATGTAGTGCATGCAAGGAGAAAGAGAGCTTTGATGAGAAAAAGGCGATTTTATGCAAGGCAAGCTAGAGAACGAGCAGTATTCACCTTTTTCGTGTCACTGGCTATCTGTGGCTTGTTCACCTCGCACTCACGATCAATTTGGATGAAAACAAGGAGCAATGATTGGTGGGAAAGCATAGCCAACAACAGTGGAGACTTCAATTGGAATGAAAACTTCAGAATGTCGAAGCAGATGTTTGAGTATTTGTGTACCGAACTCAATGATAGCCTTAAACACGAAGATACCATAATGAGGCTGTCTATTCCAGTAAACAAACGAATTGGAATAGCACTGTGGTACCTGGCAACAAACATGGATTACAGAAGTCTTGGCCATCTATTTGGTGTTTCTAAATCAACTGTGTGTATTGTAGTGAAGGAGTTTTGTGGAGCTATTGTGTCTGTCCTACTACCCAAGTACATAAAAGTACCTCGTGGCGAAGCTCTTCAATGCACTGTTAATAGTTTTAAGCAGAAGCTTGGATTCCCTAATTGTGTGGGAGCTATAGATAATACACATATTCCTATTGTTGCTCCACATGAATGTCCAGCTGATTATTATAATCGCAAGGGGTGGCATTCCATTATACTACAAGGTGTCGTAAACTACTGCGGTCACTTTATCGATATTTATGTTGGATGGCCTGGACGAGTTCATGATGCACGTGTATTTGTTAATTCACCATTCTATAGAAGAGTGCAGCAAGGTTTATTGCTTCCAGATATGAAAGAGAAAATTGGTGATGTTGAGATCCCTCTTGTTGTTTTAGGTGACCCAGCATATCCTTTGTTGAGTTGGCTGATGAAAGCTTATCCAGATACTGGTCATCTAACACGTCAGCAGAAGACGTTCAACTACAGACTGAGTTAAGCTCGTGTTGTCGTAGAACATGCCTACGGTCGGCTAAAAGGGCATTGGCATTGTCTTTTGAACTTGAACTCAACGTGCATTGAAGACCTTCCGACTCTTGTCTCAGCCTGTTGTGTTTTGCACAACATTTGCGAGGTTCGTGGTGAGTTTTTTGATGAGAATTGGGTTCAACACAAACCAGTACAAGCAGCACATCACAGACATGTTCGCAGACTGATGGTCGCATAATTCGAGATGCACTATCAACATACTTTATGAATAACTGAGCTGGCATACGTACATGTAATATTGTTATCATTGTAGTTTCATTGTAGATAGCTAGTAGAGTGGTTACATGGAGTAGTTCTGCTAATACGTATACATGCATGTAGTGATTGCTATATCGATGTTGAATATGTAAGAGCCTAGTAGATGTATAGGGGTGAACTATGTTGTTTATTGATTTAGCTAATATTCATCATAAGGATTGTCATACTGATCGATGCTGGTATATGATGGCTGCTGATACTGAATATCCTTCCAAGAGTTTCCAGCATCTCTCTGTGGTGTTGTCTTGTCTCCTTCAATCTCTCCTGCTTATATTTTTCTTCACGTTCAAGCTGTTTACTCTCTTTCTTCTCCCACCGCACCTCAGCTTCTCGCTGGTAATTCATGAAAGAAGTGAATGCCTTCTCGACTGCCTTTTCTGCTTTGCTTTTCATTGCCCTTTTTATCCTCTTTGCAGGAGGTGCCTCTATACAGTGTGTGTGTGTGAGTGAGAGAGAGAGAGAGAGTATGTTTATATGTGTGTGCTTACATGATGTAAAGACAGCATTGTATACGTACTTGTATCATCATCAGATGGGTTATCATTTTCACCCATCCCAGATTGTTGCGGCAACTTAGCTCTCACTTGACTTCCATCTGCAAAAGAAAACACAAAAGATAAGATTTACTCACTACATAATGTATGATTTATTTATACCATCTACTTCATTTTCTCCGATGCAGGTAGAACTTGTGCCCTCATCTTCTAATCAGTTCAAAAGGGAGAATGGTGTTGTGGCAGGTCGATGACTTAGTATTTCATCCAGTTCATCGAAATACTTGAACGGTGTGCGTCCTTGACCGGTTTGGTGGTGTCCATCTTTTATTTTTTTATATATTATTTGCTTTAAATTCTTAATTTTTGTCATGCACTGACCCATGTCCCTGCCATGTCCATTATTTCTCATTTCTGATGAAATTTTTTCGAAGATTTCTTTATTTCTTACAGCACCATCTAACTGCTGTTAAACACTCTCCTCTCCCCAAATTGCAAGTAAACACTTAATCTCTTCATCACTCCAAGTACCACTTCTTGCAACTACTTCCTGATCCATTTCCTTGCACAATTTGGTTTTGAGTGTCCTTTTGCTACATAAACCAGCTGCTCTAATGCGGTTACAGCTGTTTACACACAATGCGCATTACGCTAAACCACCTTCAATCCACATCCGGATGTGGATTAGGCCAATGCGCATTGAAGCCGCATTAGAGGGCGTTTACACGCAATTCGCATTGAGTTTAATGCACATTAAAGTGTACGTGTAAACGGGGCTTATTTCAAAGATTCAAAGCACATGTGATGGCAACAGCTGGTGATTTACCTGATAAATTTCAACCTTCAAATTTCCAAAGAGGAAATTTGGTGCTTATGAGAGATTTTTTAGGGTTGATTGTTGTCGTGAGTTTTACTGGCTGCATTATGATGTGTCTCTGGATGCAGCTTTCTGTTATACTTGTATGACCGTGTCTAAAAACAAGCAGTTTCTGTCAAGCTCGAAGAGAGATCCTGCCTTTATTAGTAAAGGTTTTACCAATTGGAAAGAGGCAACCACATCTTTTAAGCAAGTGGTAGTTATCAAGAAGCTTGTCAAGTGATGAATCCCTAAACAAAGGATATTGGAGAACTGTTAAGCAAGCAACATGAAGAAGATTAATCTAAGGATGCTTATAATGGTCTTTGAGAATGTAAAGTATCTTGCTCGTCAGGGTCTGCCTTTTCGAGGGCATAGAGAAGAAATTAACAGCAATTTTATGCAGCTGATGCATTTACGAAGCTCAGATAGACCTGAATTGAATGACTGGCTAAAAAAGAAGACAAACTAGTACACTTCTTCTCCCATCCAAATGATGCTTACAGATCATGGCCCTTCAAATTACTCGTCATCTCTGAAGCAAATTTAAAGAGAGTGGATGTTACACCATAATGGCAGACGAATGCACAGACATCTCAAACAAAGAACAGTTCACCATCTGCATTAGATGGGTAGGGGCTGATTTAGAAGATCATGAAGATTTATTGGTTTATATGAAGTTCCAAGGATCGATTCAAATACACTGGTTTTTGCCATCAAAGATACACTGATACGTATGGGTCTCACCTTGTCCCAGTGCCGAGTTCAATGCTTTGATGGAGCATCAAACATGACAGGCAACTCAAATTCAGGCCGTGGAGAAAAAGGGCTGTATTCTCACACTGCTATGGCCATGCCCTTAATCTTGCTGTTGGGAGTACCATATAGCAGTCAAGGATATGCCGTGAGTCATTGGAATTAGCATTTGAAAGTTGTAAATTAATCAAATTCTCTCCAAAACGAAATGAGAAGTTTGATCGAATAAAGGCTGAGAGCAATCACGAGGACTCGTCTGTAGGAATCAGAAAGCTCTGTCCCACCAGATGGACTGTGAGAGGAGACAGTATTATCGACAATTATTGTGTTTTAAAACAGGTTTGGGAAGAATGTCTCAATGAAAGGTTAGAACGAGACATCAAATGCAGGATTATTGGTGTCCAGACGCTCATGTCTAAGATTAGCTCGCTTTTTGGATTACATCTCTGTGAGAGAATTTTGAATATTACAGACAATTTAAGCAGAACATTGCAAGCTGAATCTATGTCTGCTTCAGAAGCTCAGTTCATTGCTAAACAGACAGTTGAGACCCTAAGAAAGATGCGAAATGATGCTACGTTTGACTTGTTCTACAAGCAAACACTGCAAATGAAGGACAGAACAAACACTGAAGAACCACTATTGCCAAGGAAAACAAAAGCTGTGATTGACGTGGCTCATAGCAAACCACAACTACACAATTGGATATATCTAAAATAATTAGTTTACTGTGGTAGAGTATGTTCTTGGAAAAGTGGCACAGTACATGGGTAATGCCTGTATTCCCAGTATGGGTACACAGGAATGGCACGGATGGCCCATTAGCCCAATACAAATATTCACACGAATAACTCTGCAAAAACTGAGCGCTTAGCACTAAAAGGCTTCTTAAGCTACTATTCAGCTCTTTATTTTTCTAATGAGCCCAAAAACATGACCTAAAACCATCGCTAAAGTAACTAACACAAACATACCAAACCTCCAATTTTCTCCATCTTCTTCTTCCTCTTCTTCTTCTTCTTCTTCTTCTTCTTCTTCTTCTCAACTTTTCTCTCACTTTAGAAGCTGATTCTTGAACGAACGAACTTGGTTTCTTCCGGGTCAGTTGCTTTTGCCATCGGTATTTAGTGCCTCTCATTGAGTAGCTAGATACAAGGCGAAAAGCGCCTCCTCCATATGGCCGCCATTAATTTCTACACTCATGCATAATTCATTAGCTTCTAGAAAATTCGGGAATTGACGACCCTTTCCACACAGTGCGTTATTTGGAGTTCAAATGTGGAACTATTTTGATACCTGGTTGCTCTTCTTAAAAGTTGAATCATGACTTTGATTTATCATAACTTATAGAATGGCAAATAAATCTTATAATACAGTTCTTGCCTCCAGGTTTCACTTAATATCAAGCAAGCTAATCAACTTACTCAGCAGACCGGCCGCAGTCTGGCTTGCTAGACTACTAGCTCAGTAGCTACCACCACTCAAATGTGATTTGTAAAATTATGGAAAAATGAGAACAAACAAGTAAAAAAAACATTGGAAATGTAATGAGACACAGGAATGGCTAAATCGTAAAATGAACGTAAACAAGATGGAATGTGTGTAAGGAATTCTTCCTGTGTGCAAAATGAGAGACTTAATAAGGAGATTGTTAAATGTAGCCCATATTGGAAGAATTCTGCACACACTCTAACAGCCATTCTAACTTGTTTGCATTCTTTTTACGATTTAGCCATTTCTGTGTCTCATTACATTTCTAATTTTTTTTTACTTGTGTACATAACAATGCTACCCCCAATACCGTTCTCTGCACTGATGCATCAGGATCTTGGAGGTATCGCACTATGCAGTGTCAATGTAATGATACTTGGGTAGGTAAAAGATGTACTATTACTGAGTTTGCAATAGCCATGTGAGGGTCTTGAGATTCCTTGAACATTTTCTTCCATGTTTGAATAGTTCATTTGACTTGGCCATTGCTTTTACAAAGAGTGGGCTACTTATCACATGCTTAAAGTTCTGCAAATTCAGCAAACTCACTGGATGAATACTGTGGACCATTGTCACTGACAATAAGTATGCTAAATCAGGCAAATATGTTTTTGAGTACTTTGATGATGTTGTCAGATATTGTACCTCTGAGTGCTTGTATTTTCTGGGTATCTAGAAAAGTAGTCTACAACTGCTAGGTAGGTTGTTTCTTTGTAGTGGAAAAGGTCTGTCCCAATCTTCTGCCAGGGGTAATCAGGTAGCTCTGTTGGGATCATCTGTTGCTTTCTTGGCTTTGCATTCTGTGCACAAGTGCAGCATTGTTGAACCATGTTTTCAGTTTCGTGGGAGATCTTCGGCCACCATACAGCTGTGTTTGCTTGGAGTCTGCATCGCTGTATTCCTTGGTGTCCTGCATAGATCTTCTCCAGTGTTCTCCTTTGGAGTGGCTTTGGTACAACTATCCTCTTTTAGTATAGAAGTAGGCCTTGGTTGTTTGTGGTAAGTTCACTTTGTGCCATCCAGTATGGCCCAAGTTCTGGTTGTAGTTCCTCTTGTCTGTTTGGCCATCCCTTCTTGCAGTGCTCCTTGACAGCTTTGCAGATTGTGTCTTGCATTTGGGCTTGTCGATACACAGACCATCTCTGCTTCCTGTTCCAGGCGTTCATCATTTTCTGTTGAAGATGAAGGGGCTCATGATAAAGTGTCGGCCGTACACAATAGTTTTCCTGGAACATGGATGATGTATAGTCAAACCTTGTCAATCTTAAGCGAAATTGTAGCACTCTTGGGGATAGGCTGTCAAGTTGTTTTGTCTCTAGAAGAGGTACCATTGGTTTGTGGTCTGTCTCAATAGTGAATTGCATTCCGAGGATGTATGTGGAAACTTTCTCACATGCCCATGTAGTTGCTAGAGCTTCTTTCTCAATTTGGGCATAGCACCTCTCGGTCTCTGTCATAGATCTTGATGCATAGGCAATGGGTTTCCATTCCTGATCATGTTTCTGCATCATAATCCATATGAGGATGCATCTGCACAGACTTTGGTGGGTGCTTCTGGATTGTAGAGAAAGATGATCGTTGGCTTTGCCAAATTCTTCCTAGACTTTAGTGAATGCTGAGTCTTGGTCTGGTCCCCATAGCCATGTTGACTCCTTACTTAGAAGTTGTCGGAGAGGTTGAGTGAGCTCAGCCATGTTGCTTGAGAATTTTACCAGCAGGTTGACAATTCCCATGAAGCGCCTGAGTTCAGGTACATAGGTGGGTGGCTTCATCTCTGTGATGGCTGTTTTTTTTGTTGGGATCTGCTTGGATTCCCTGTTGGTGACCAAGAAATTTCACTTGATTTTTGCTGAATACACATTTAGCTGGATTTAGAGTATCTCCAGCTGAGGCAATTCACGTGAGGACAGCTAGTAGTCTCTCAAAGACTAGGATGTCGTCCATAAGACAGATGACACCTTCAAGCCCTGTCAGGATCTGTGACATGCGTTTCTGGAAATGCTCTGGTGCACTTGATATGCCAAATGGCATCTTGTTGAAGCAATAACGTCCAAATGGTGTGATGAGAAGGCGAGAATTCATCTAGCTAGCTGAACACTTTGGCTCTGGCAAGTTGTGCTAAGGTATCATCGACTCTGGAAAATGGGTGTACTTCTCGGAGAAAACTCTCGTTCAGTGGTTTGAGGTTGATGCAAATTCAGATTGCTCCTTCTTCCTTTGGTACCACCACAATGCCTGCCCACCAGGGTGTTGGCTCTTCTACCTTTAAGATGGCTCCAATTGCTTCCATGCGATTCAGTTCTTTAGGTCATAGGGGTAGAGGTACATGTCTGGGCGCAAACAGAGAATGTGGCACAGCTCATGGCTTGAAGTGTATTTCGTATTCCTCTCCCAGGTTTCCGAGTCCAGTGAAGATAGAAGGGAACTGTTGATTGATGTCAACTGTTGGATCAATTGACTCTACCGAGTCTATCCAGACAGCCAATGCCAGTGCGTTGATTGCAGGTAGTCCAAAAAGGTTTGTGTTCAGCTCTTGCATGACATAAGTCTCTTGGGTTGTTGTCTTTACCTTGTGGGCTATTTTGCCTTCAAATTCACCCAGTGTATTGAGTGTTTGGCACGATGGACCATACAGTTTCTTCTTGGAGGCTGAGAGTTTTGGGCAATTTATGTCGTTGTAGGTCTTCTCTGATATAGCTGTCACTTCAGCACCTGTGTCCAATTTGAATTTCACTGCCTGATATAAAGATGATCGTTGGCTTTGCCAAATTCTTCCTAGACTTTAGTGAATGCTGAGTCTTGGTCTGGTCCCCATAGCCATGTTGACTCCTTACTTAGAAGTTGTCGGAGAGGTTGAGTGAGCTCAGCCATGTTGCTTGAGAATTTTACCAGCAGGTTGACAATTCCCATGAAGCGCCTGAGTTCAGGTACATAGGTGGGTGGCTTCATCTCTGTGATGGCTGTTTTTTTTGTTGGGATCTGCTTGGATTCCCTGTTGGTGACCAAGAAATTTCACTTGATTTTTGCTGAATACACATTTAGCTGGATTTAGAGTATCTCCAGCTGAGGCAATTCACGTGAGGACAGCTAGTAGTCTCTCAAAGACTAGGATGTCGTCCATAAGACAGATGACACCTTCAAGCCCTGTCAGGATCTGTGACATGCGTTTCTGGAAATGCTCTGGTGCACTTGATATGCCAAATGGCATCTTGTTGAAGCAATAACGTCCAAATGGTGTGATGAGAAGGCGAGAATTCATCTAGCTAGCTGAACACTTTGGCTCTGGCAAGTTGTGCTAAGGTATCATCGACTCTGGAAAATGGGTGTACTTCTCGGAGAAAACTCTCGTTCAGTGGTTTGAGGTTGATGCAAATTCAGATTGCTCCTTCTTCCTTTGGTACCACCACAATGCCTGCCCACCAGGGTGTTGGCTCTTCTACCTTTAAGATGGCTCCAATTGCTTCCATGCGATTCAGTTCTTTAGGTCATAGGGGTAGAGGTACATGTCTGGGCGCAAACAGAGAATGTGGCACAGCTCATGGCTTGAAGTGTATTTCGTATTCCTCTCCCAGGTTTCCGAGTCCAGTGAAGATAGAAGGGAACTGTTGATTGATGTCAACTGTTGGATCAATTGACTCTACCGAGTCTATCCAGACAGCCAATGCCAGTGCGTTGATTGCAGGTAGTCCAAAAAGGTTTGTGTTCAGCTCTTGCATGACATAAGTCTCTTGGGTTGTTGTCTTTACCTTGTGGGCTATTTTGCCTTCAAATTCACCCAGTGTATTGAGTGTTTGGCACGATGGACCATACAGTTTCTTCTTGGAGGCTGAGAGTTTTGGGCAATTTATGTCGTTGTAGGTCTTCTCTGATATAGCTGTCACTTCAGCACCTGTGTCCAATTTGAATTTCACTGCCTGATAATTTAGCTGAATGGTTGCAATCCATGCCATGTTGTTCCTGCTATCGACTGCATCAAGGTAACCCATGTCTAGTAAGATCTTGTCTGCGTCATTGGTGACATCTGCTACTCGTTTGGTCAGACATTTTGGCCTTGTTAGCCTCAGCAATGGCATTTAGCATCTTTTGCTGAACATTTGCGGCTCATTTTCACAACAAGTGCATTTCCTTGCTGGCTGTTTTGGTGGTCATTTTCCCCATTTTGGGTAATGGCGATCTCCAATTGCCTCAAGGCTGAGTCTCTTTGAGCTCTCTTTGCTGTTCTACCACTGCCTCTCTTTGCCTGATCTTCTTTTTGGGCTGAGATCGGCATCAAGTTGGAGTTGTTGGGAAAGGGAAGTGTCTCTTATCCCGACCACTAGGGGTTGATAGCAAAAATAAACTAGTATCCTAATTAGCATATTCATAACTAATATATGAATATATGGATTAATATATCTAATATATGGATTTTACAAAGCACAAGCAAGAGACTTGGGCCCTACGGGCCCCAGTCTCTGGCTTGTGCTTAGGCTAGTCTACTAGGCTAGGGCTGAGGCCGTGGGTAGGGCTAGGGGTAGCGCTTGGGCTGGGGCAAGGGATAGGGGTCTAGTGCAATATATTATTATTATTAGAGATTGCATTGAAGTAAGGCTAAAAAGGGAAAGCTTACAGGAACAGCCTGGTGGGATAGATAGGTAGTAAGCAGTGCTGTGGACTGTATGGTCCATGGTTCGATGCATGAACTATACTGATTTTTTAAGAATTTTTTTTGAAATATTTTCTAAGTTTGGATACATGTTTACTTCTGCCATCTACCCAACTAGGCAGTCTCAGATGATCTGGTCTTTTAGTCCTCGGTAGTTGCATGTTTCTGCTAGGCGGTAGAGCTCCATTATGTACTGCTCGGCCATTTCCCTTTGTTGGTATCGGCGGTTAAACCTTGCCCGTTCTTAAATGACGTTTTTCCGTACTTGGAAGTGCACATCAAATTTTTCCAATACTTTGTCATACGATTTGCGGTCTTCTGCCGTGGCATTTGTAGAAGTCAAAACTGAATCTTCAGCTTCTGCAATGCATTAAAGGAGTGTGTTGTTGGTCTGCTGTTTGGCTTCAGTACTTGCTAAACCAGATGCGGTGCGGTATTGAGTAAACCGGCGTTTCCATCTTGGCCAGTCATCCGGTGTGCGAAAAATGAATGGATCTGGAGGTTCGAGTCATAGTTGAGCCATCTTGTGACTTTAGTTCACCACTGCCATATGCACTATTACAACAATAACTTCATGATAACTTTGTTACAAGAACTTACAGTATTTATAAGAAGTACAAATGCTAGTCCCATATAAACTTAAACCAAACATAAATATTAAATCTCTAGGAAGTGGTCAAGGGGACTGTTAGGAAATACAAACAGAGACAAACTGTAAGACCTAAATACATCAAAGATACATTAAAGCTAATAGTATTCTAATTAGATCAGTCTTATTCCACAAAAGAGCTTCTATCAATAATTGTTCTAGCAGTCGCAATTTGGGGTAATTCATGGGCAAAGTAACATGCACTCGCCCGGTCCAGTCGACAATATGGCAGTAGTTAGTATTCTCAAGAGTCACACAAGCAAACACCGTAAAATTATGCACCTACTATATATGGTGCTTCCACTTTTTTATTGCTAAGCATGACATACACTTATATGCAGAGTAAATTGCCAAAGCAAATAATACCATTGCTGATTCAATCTCGTAGATTCCCGGGCAAAACAGGGAGTGGATAGATGTAACTCTAATGGCTTTCCTAGTACGACTATGGCTATTAACATGAACAACAACGTACCACAGTCTACAACAGCATACGTTACTCGAGGAGAAATTGACGAACTGTTTAGTGATTTATGCATGTGTATATGCATGTGCACAAAGTCATCACATTATATTGATTTTGATAATGCATGATATTGTTATACAGCTGTCATTAATAATAAAGCCATATTCTCAACATAAATTTTCCATGAGGAGGGAAATATCTAACCAAAAACAGGGAAATGAGTCATTCCGTGTCAAATCAACACACAAATTGCATGAACTGAGATAGAATTATAGCCCTCAAACTTGTATGGTTTCTCTATTACAATTTCCAAATTTTTGCATATTTTTGATCGATATGCTTACTTTGATCAGTTTTGAAATGCGGGACTGAAATATTCTGAAAGCATACGAATTGTGCTTTCTAGTGATATGCTTGATTAGATTAATTGAATTAAATGCTACTATCGTTTAATTAAAACTTTGTAATTCTGAGAAAAGGATTCTCTAAATTTTTTTATTTTTGTACGAGAACTTCCTTTACTATATGGTTTCATGTTGTGTGAGTTTCGTCTTGGGACCGCAGTGGGATGGAGAGATATTAAATCGATTATTGTCTAAGGTATGGTAAAGAGCACTTTAGGGTAGCCAGCAGAGCATATTAATAAGGCAAAACACAATGGAAAGGGTTACAGTAATACTTTTTATGTAGTGTCAGTCACTTTAGTTGAGTACATTAAATCATTAAAAGAGGTTTTAATTTATTTAATTAACAGTAGTAATTCTGGACACATCAGCAATGGAAATAATTACACTACCATAATGGTAGTCAAATAAGGTCAGTTTTATCAAAGTTCAAAAATAAAGAGGGAAATTTTAACTGTACAAAGTATATTGTCTCACTGCAGAACTCATATCCTAGCAAAACCTTGCCTCACTAGCTATCATAACATAATTATGATTATTCATTTCCCCATCCACCTGTTGTGTTGTACAACTCAAACAAAATTTTTAATTCTAAATCCACAAGAAGCAGTATTTAAAGACTTGTTTTCCAGCTATATTATAGTAGTAGAATATTTAGTTGACACATATGCACAAGAAAAAAGCTTGATATAATCTTTACATGCCTTCTTTTCATATACAATTCATTTTCGTAGAAGATTTCAAGTATATAAAACAAAAAACCACATTAGACAAGTTATCTGAATAAATACAAAGCCATTTTAGTCGTCTCAAATAGTGTTTTGCCTAGTTAAAGTGCTCTACTGGTTATGTGCTTTTTACCTTACCTTAGGTAATAATCAATTCAATATCTCCCTATCCCACTGTGGTCCCAGGAAGAAACTCACACAACATGAAGTCATAATTATAGTAAAGGAAGTTCTCGAACAAAAATTTAAAAATTTTAAGAATCTTTTTTTCACAAATTTTTTATTAAGCGATGGTAGTGTTTAATCCTAATTAATTCAATTAATTTAATCAAGCATATCAATGGAAAGCACAATTCGTATGCTTTCAGAATATTTCAGTCCCCCATTTCATAACTGAAGTGTATTTGAGTTATAATAGATCAATGTAAGCAGATCAGTCAAAAATATGCAAAAATTTTGAAATTTTAGACACTTGTAACAGAGAAGCCACACAAGTTTGAGGGCTATAATTCTATCTCAGTAAATCAGTTAACGTAAGGTACCTGTTCACCAAGTTTCGGCGAAATTCATGATGGTCATGCAATTTGTGTGTTGATTTGACATGGATTGACCCAAATATCATTTTTATTCCCTAGCTGTAACCTAGGATACAAGGCTATAATTAGCCTTCCAATATCTCTCGAAATTCAGTTTCCAGGTGTACAGATTCAGGGCTGTCTCATCTATTGTTTCCAGTGTATATATGGAGAAATGTTCAATCTCTAGGGCTTGCAATTATGATAAAGAAACAAGAAAATTCATTCTGTAGAATAATTACCTATTATCTTTGTCTAACTAGCCTTTGTTTGAGTAGCATGGAGCTGCTATTTAGGCAGTCTGATGCACCTACAATTCAAAAAGCTGAAGAATACTTTAAGACTAGCTGGTTAGATGGTCAATTCCCTTCATGTACATGGAACTATCACTGCTATGAGGGCACTCACACCAACAACCATTGGGTTGCTAAAGAGAGTGGTCAGAAAAGCACACCCAATCCTTTTTGAATTTATAGAAATTATCAAGAAGAACAAGCAGAAACTGATGTAACAGTTGAACAGTTAGCTGGTGGTGGAGAAAGCCAAAAAGAGAAAGGTGGTGCTCCATGAAGAATCAATTCAGACACTAACTAAAGAATATATTGGAGAGAATATATCCCTTGGCTCTTTTTTAAATACTCTTAGTCATACAGTAGTGTCACTTGACGCTAAAGTACCCAGGTGCTTCTTGCAAGTCTTGTAAAGTAGTGAGTATGCAGTGGCAGAGCAGAATGGGGGTTCAGAATTGTGCGTGTAAGCACGCCACGAATTTTTGAAAACTATGCTTATTCCACGTGATACATTTTTCAGCAGAATGAACTCGCACTATGTAGCTACTCAGCTGTCTCAAGTGTCATAGCGGTTTTTGTGCTTCTAGGCTTATTTGGCTTTGATAAAACTCCATTTAAGATTCTAAAGTAACAAGTACAAAAGATATTTTGCATATGAAACAGTTAAGATGTGCATGGCACAAAACAAGCCTAGACAATTTGCAAAGAGATATCCCCGATTAGCTAGAGTCACAACGCAAAGAGCAAGGAAAGGTTTTAATTTAAAGTATAATCCTGACTCAAATTGGTCTGCTTTCTTCTACAAAGCTGTGAACACCACTTAGTATCAAGATGGACGCAATATTAATTGAGATGACTCTACAGAATTTAGATTGGACACCATGACTACCTACAGCACTCCAACTCTGCAAGGCCAAGATGTCTCACTACATGGATTGACTATGGTAACAAGTACCAGTCAGTTACCTCTTACAACTTTTTGTCTACGCCAACAACCACTGAAGTGTGTATTGGTGATGTCAAAGCCTGTCCACTACATCAAAAGAACACTCACAACACGTTTGATATTGTAATGCAAAGAGGAAAGTTATCACTGCAGTCAGTTTGTGAGAATCCTGTCACTGGTCAAGATACAGAAATAGACCACATTAGGGTTGATGGTGCATGTGACGAAGGACCTAATCATTGATAGTGCAGCATTGGTGGACAATGGGGCATGTAACCCAAAAGAAAGTTGCAACCCTGCACAGCAGTAGTGGAAGTCTATATTAACAGGGTTGAACTAATAAATGGGTGTCTAAGTTTGGGGCATGGTAACACATTCATTCCCTCCACACTGGGAGGGTAATGTGTAGATAGTGAGTCGGGCAAGGATAAACTGAAGAGAAACCTCCAATTAACAATTGACACTTACATAAGTTGTGTGAGTGGGTGACTATTGAGTTGTTTGAGGGCTCCCACTCAAGTGAGTATCAAGACAACACTGGAGATCTTCAAAGAAAAGCAAGACAGCACTTGAGAAGGAAAAGCCTGAAGTCTATTCAACATTTGCAACTATTTGGAAAATCCACAACAATCACATGGTTCACAGGCTGCCATCCATGTATATATTCATTTTAAGATGTTGTTTTAACTGTGAGGATCCAGTTTGTCAATGAGGACAGTCTGAGGTTACCCCTAGTTGGTATCCTGGCGAACCACTCATTACACACATACCTGTTGCCTGTTTACCTAGGGAGACTTTGGGGTAGTGAGTATGTGCCAGTTGTATACAAATCCTTTTGTGGTGGGCATTATTATTCAACCAAGCAACTAACACCAATTCACTTAATTCTGTAGTACAACCGCTGTCTAAAAAAACTGTTTTCCAGTGACAATAATATTACCAAACAGTTAATCAGAGATGCTGCAAAAGAAGTGTTGCTGAGTCCTGATGAAATATAAATTTGGCTAGATCATCTTGCCACTATTGTTTAAAACAGGAAGAGAGGAGTAGGCTGCTACAACGAGAAGGAAGAAGCAGCAGCGCGCAACATCTTCAAATTTAACTGAGGAGCAGCAGAAACTATCTTCAACTGAGAAGCAGCAGCAACCTTCTTCAATGAGTATAAGCAGCAACATCCTTCAACAGCAAAAATCTTCAGTTTTTTTGTGGAAGTTGTGGGACAGACTATAATATACATCAAGTGGACAGTCCTTGGTAGGCTGTGACATGTGTAATGGGTTGTTTTGTTTCTCAAGTAAAGGGCTATCTACAGAACCTGAAACTGATATAAAGGTTTTCCACGTAAATCTAAGTGCACATCTTTATGCAAAAACATGTTATTATTATGGATTTTCAATCGTAAGAAATATAAAAATTAAATATCTTTCTGGTCATCATGGTAGATTCATCTGTAGAGCAAGATAAATCCCCACGAACACCTCTATTGAGAATCCCAGGCAAGAGTGGAGATTAATGGAGCTAACCCATCCCTAGGAGTGGGCCATTTAAGGTAGTGACATTGTCAAATCCCCACTCTCCTCCCGGCCCCCTATCTCGTACTGTCATGGTGTTGATAGGTACATTATATTCTGCCAGCTAATACTGAAATGCAGTAGTGTAAGTGGTGTATTGACCAGGCTGGGGGCATTAAGTACAGAATAATGATCTCTTCTTAAATTAAATGAAGATGATGCTAAGTCACCTATGTACATGTTTGACAATGTCTCTGTTCCTTCCATTCCAATTGTGTAAAACAATCTAGATTATCTGCAGAAACAAGTGTGGGAGGATGTAGAGGATAACCAGGGAGTGGTCCTACGTACCCCTTGTTTGTTGCAGTACTAGCACACTCCTAGTTTATTCAGTAGTCTGTAGCTCTATTAGCTTTAGTGAGACTCCACAAGCTTCAACTGCATCAGTGAACATGTGTGAAGAAAAGAGCATTGACAATGGCAGATATTCATTACTTGTAGTTCATTAAATTAGAATTACGGTCTGGAGGGCAAGTGTGCTCATTAGCGTATTCATTGGTATTGCTGAAGTACATTAGCAATGAACACAGAAGCCCTGAAACTTCAGGAAATCGTGGGTGAGCTTAGCTGCATTAGGAAGACATTTACAGAAGAGGTGTGGGAGGGTCTAGCTGAGCCATGCCATCATTCCAGCTGCCGTGGATCTTGCATTTGAAGTAGGCCCAATATCCAGCTATTTTGGCTCTAAACCTTAACTTCTTGCAAGTAATAATCAAAAGTTTCACATTATTGGGTGTAATGCTACCTATTGTTGTTGGTTTAGTTGCTTTTTAAACAACTTATATAAAGAAAATAAAAGTTAAACTCTAAGAACAGTAAAATTAACATGACCAAGACATTATCTGGTAAGCTGTCCTGCCCAGCCAGACAGAAAGAAGTTTGCAGTTATGGTTGGTATTCAGCGCTATCAGTATAAGTAATAAATTGCTTTAACTATTGTGTACCATCCTGCAGAAGCCAAAAATATGTGTATCTTTCACACAAGAACATAATGTAATATGTTTGCACCATGTATGATGCAATAACACACACACAGTACAAACCAACAAGTAAATCAGAGTGGAGGACTATCCACAGACATGGATTTATTGAGCAATAGTCCAAAAGCTAACAAATATCTCAGTGCTTGACAATGCAGAGTAGATTGTATCCAATATTTCACTTGATCTCTTCGGCTGTCCGATGTTAGCTGGTACACAGTAGATACTTGCTCTGTAGGATGTACATAAGTGACAGTTTAATGTAACAAAAGTTTTCACAAGCTGCTGGTTGTTCTCTCAAAGTTCTTGACAGATCACACAGTAAAAGAAGTCATACATGAAGCCTCCAGAGCATGTCAGAATCATCGCAAGTGTTCTTGATAAGAGCTGCTGTAGCTTGGTCTATGGTTATGGAGTAGTTGTACAAACAGTAGTTTCCTTGATCCTTCACCAAAGCGACTTTTAGGAAGCCTTCTTCTTGGTACTCCACATGTTGCTTGTAGTACTTTATGATACGCATAGGTATTCTAATTAACGCACTTGCCCTCCCAGCCATATATCTAATTTAACGAAGTACAAGTAATGAATATCTGCCATTTGTTATGAACAAAATGAGACACAACTACTTTCTTGTATGGTTAAATCTTGGTCTTTTTTCTTTACCTTTGATGATAGTGGCTGTTGTGTTGATCGGCATCGGTTTAAAAAAATTTTCACCACAAGTGCAAGTGGTGAAAATCAAAAACATTTGGAGATCTTTATCAAAGCGCAGTTACACCTGTGAAAATTTCCAGATGTTGGGTAGTCGCATCTTACTTAGACAGTTTTGTCCACATTGCATTTATGGATACCGTATAGCGGGAAAGTTTCGCGGGGTTTAACTTTCGCGGTTTTCGCGGATCACGATCCATCCGTGAAAGTTTTTATCCGTGGAAATTTTCGAAATGTATTATACGTATGGGCTTGCGCACAGCTCATCCGCGAAAGTTAAACTGCAAAAATGTTTGACTAGAGACTTCCACAAAAGTTTGACACTGTGAAACTTTCCCGCTATACGGTATATAAGATATATTTGTCCTTGCCGCTTGTCCAGGGAATACACTTAAAACATATAGGACATCTCCGCCACACCGATTAAGAAGTATTACACATATTGTTTCACTGGACACTGATAAGCCATACAATGTTCAAGCAAATTAACTTGATAGTGGCTCCTGAGCCATCTGAGCCATCTGAGCCATCTGATACTGGCTATAACTGTGAGATCTTTTAAATTCTAACGTTGTGCTGCTTTGCTACCTGGTCAACATTTTTACTGAAAATGTAATGAGACATAGGAATGACTAAATTGTAAAAAAAAGCAAACAAGATATGGAATGGCTGTGTGAATGTGTGCAGAATTCTTCCTGTATGGACTGCATTATAATGATAATTTAGTCTCTCATTTTGCCCACAGGAAGAATTCCTTACACACTCTAACAGCCGTTCCATATCTTGTTTGCTTTCTTGCAATTGTTACGATTTAGTACTTTTCCAAATTATTTTTTTACTTTGTTCTCCTTTTTTCATAACTCTACAAACCACAATTGACTTTGTGTGTGTATCAGCTACACTGCACTGAACTGAGTTGCGTAGCCTGCTTGATACTGAAGTAAAACCCACATCTCAGTCATTTAGAGGCAGGTGCTGTATCATAAGATTTATTTGCCTTGCTCTATTATAATAATCTAAGAAATTATTCACCTTCATAGTATGAAGAGCAATCAGGTATCATAGTATAGTTCCAGGCAATTGAATTCCAAATAATGCACACTTGTGTGTGAAAAGGGTCATCAATTTGAATTCCATAGTATAGCTTATGAATTATGCATGACTGTAGAAATTAATGGCGGCCATACGGAGAAGACTCTTTTTGCCTTGTATCTAGCTACTCAATGAGAGGAGCTAAATACCAATGGCAAAAGCGACTATCCCGAAAGAAACTAAGTTTGTTCTTTCAAGAATCAGCTTCTAAAAGTGAATAGTCTCTGAGAAAAGTTGAACCAAGATAGAAAAAGAAGATGGAGAAAATTGAAGGCTTGACATATTTTAGTTTATTACTTTAGCGATAGGCTCATTGAAAGAAAGCGCTAAATAGTAGCTTAAGCTTATAGTGCTAAGCGCTCAGTTTTCACAGTTATTCACATGAAATATTTGTATTGCGCTAATGGGCCATCCATGCCATTCCTGTATACCCAGTACTACCATACTTGGAATATAAGGAAGAAGTAGATCAGTCTGTTGTAGAAGAGCAGTTCCGACATATAGAGCGCACTGTGAACATACTATCTGGTCACAGTGGCATAGGAACCATGGGGGGTATGGGGGCACCTTTCTTTTCCAGACAATCTGACAGTCTTACACAAGTTATTAGATTAACACTGTTATTTCATTTCAAGTTGACAATTGCTCTTGATCTTAGGTATTAACCAGTGACATCATGATGGTGTGCGTTAATGAGACATTAAATACACAGTACAGTAGGTTTAGCAAAAGTTAAAGTTTGCTAGGGTGGAGGAACATTCAGGTAAGCTTTAGCTGCCATTTTCAAAATCCTAATGCTTATATAGCTCAGTCCTTTTTTATTTGTTAGCTATAATATCTACGCCAACTGCCATGACCACCAAAAAAAATGCCTGGAAAGTCAACAAGGACTGCTGCAGCTGCTTCAAAACAGTGCAGTAAAACTAGAGGCAAAGACAAACAGAGAGGTCCATTCACTGTGGAATCTGTGAAAGCATTATCAAGGACCCCACAGACAAAGACTCTGGCCAAGACTCCCTACATTGTGAGGGAAAATGTGAAAAATGGAACTTGACTAGAGCCCGCTTTTGTCGTTTTCAGCTTTAAAATTTCTATTTGAAGACACTCAAGTCTCCTTCAGTGATTCAATTTCTTTTCTTGCTTCTCATGCTTACAGTAAGTATATAAGTATGGCTTATCTAAATTGGTGATGATTCTAAAGGCCTCCTTGGTTATGCCAGTAGTATCTTCACCAGTGTCACAAACTAAGCCTAGCTACTCTAATATCCTCAAAAAAGGCTCTGACTCTAGCCCAAGTCTAAACCTAGCAACAATCCAGAGAAGAAATTTAAAGTAGTCATTCATCTATGACATCCAAGAAAGCCCTAAACATACCAACAGACATGCTAGACTATCATAAGATCTTGAGTCAGTGACGAAAATAACTGCCTTGGGTGTTTCAAAAGCTTCAATCCGTGATTGCTCTAGACTCGGGAAATATAACTCATCTTGTTCACGACCAATTCTAGTTAAATTTAACTGTGTACATGAGCTAGTCAATGTCTGTGGTAGCAAATAGACACGAACTAAAATCATTCGTTGGTATCTCCATTAAGCATATGTCCCCAAAAGAAAGACAGATTGAATCAATACTACTAAAGGAAAAATACTGTCTTGTTTCAAATGGAATACCAAAAACCTCAATTACCTGTTTGTAGACAACAAAAAGCATGGGGTTGTTGTTGACTCTCAATGTTTGAGATCAAAAAGTCCCCATCCATTACTGTGCTAGGCTCAAGCGATGTCAATGATGATGAAAATGATGTTGACAATACCAAAACTATAGAGTCTGATACAGACTCACAACAATGACTATCTGATCAGCCTATTTCTATGGAACACAGGTAGTGTAAGAAACAAATTATTCTTAATTCAAACGCTGATTCTCAGTGTCCCAATTCAAGTATTCTGTATCACAGAAACATGGCTTAATGAATCAATCTATAATAATGGAATTGTCTCATCAAATTACATAATTTAACGGAGGGATCATGGATCTAGAGGAGGTGGCATTGCTGTAATTGTGTCAAACAATATACCTTCATGACTCATCTCCACCCATGATAACATTGAACTACTCATCATTGAACTCACTTTGCATTCTAATATGCACCTATATCCCACCTTCAAGCAGTGAAGCTGAAATAAATGAACTCACAAGCACGATTGCATCTCTTCCACTTGTAGATACTACAATAGTTGGTGATCTGAACCTTCCCAATATTAACTGACACGCACTCACTGGTAATGCATCTCTCACACCTCTCTGTAATGCTATTTACAATGAAATTTAGTTCAATTAATTAAAGATCCAACCCACAAAGAAAGAAACATACTAGACATTATTATGACAAATGTACCCAATAGAGTATGTAACATTTACATAGATTCAAATGTATGTGCCTCAATGTCTGACCACTATTTGATTAACTTTGACATTCTGGACACTTTCCTTCCCCTTGTATGTACTAGCCGTAACAGATTTTCAAAAATCTCCGACACTTCCAACTCTTTCCTTTTAGCACTTGCAAGTTCATCGCTGGCACTGCCAATCTCTGCTTTTCCTGCTTTCCTCTTGCGACTTCCACTCATTTTTTATCCCTTACCGCGTCAAATACACGGCGTGGTAAATTCAATTGAATCCAGGTCCAGGGGCAACCATCAAACTGAAATACAACTGGCTTTTGAATCTCTACTCAAAAGCTCCTTTTTCTACCACCAGTGACGTCACCTAACTGAGGTGCCCGCAGCTTCCATTGTCCTCCATTGACCACCATTGTCCACCAGGCGGCGTCGCGCGTCCAAGTCCAGCTCGTTTCTTGCTACATCTCAAAGATACAATCTACAGCACAGTAACACACGCATGCGCATCCACAATTCCACGTGCACCAGCATGCGCATGTGCAATGTTCACTTTGTTACAACACAACACAACTCCTCCTCAGGCTCGCCCCCTGATCATTTTGATCTCACTAGTAAGATTTACTAGCCTTGCTACATGTTATAATAATCAAAGTCCTGATTCATCTCTTAAGAAAAGCAACCAGGTGTCACAAAATAGTTCAAGGCAACTTCAGTGCATTTAATTCCAATAACCCACCCTTTTGTCCGTGGAAATGATCATCAATTTGAATTTTCTAGAAGCTAATGAATTATGCATGAGTGTAGAAATTAATGGCGGCCATATGGAGGGGGCACTTTTCGCCTTGTATCTAGCTACTCAATGAGAGGCGCTAAAAACCAATGGCAAAAGCGACTGTCCCGGAAGAAACCAAGTTTGTTCGTTCAAGAATCAGCTTCTAAAAATGAATAGTCTCTGAGAAAAGTTGAGCCAAGATACAGTGTTCCAAATGAAGAGAGCAAACTTTTGGAATTTGGGTTATTTGCCACTTAACCTAGCAATGCTAAGTAGTGTTGGGTTCTACATAATTTAATTAGATAATTTGATTACTGGAGAATTTAGTAAAACATGGGCGGGGCTATCACGTGACACATCTGCAGCTGTATGGGCTCTTTTATTGAGGTGATTTTAAAAATGTTTTTAGCAATTTTCTTCTACAAACCTTGGAGTTAAGCTCTCAATTTTCTTTCCATGATAATACCCTTTGAACTACATATTCATAGTAAATATTGGTTCTTAACTCAAAAGGCATTGTTCTAGATAACCAAAAATCAAGTTTTAGAGGGGTAAAAGTTTTTAGCATTTTATTTCTGCAATCTTTTGAGTTAAGCTTTGATTTTCTAAAGTAATATTGTGAAGATGTCACTTTCTTGATACAAGCAAAGATTTGCTCTTTGGGTGCTTAATTGGAGATAAAATTGAAGAAAAGCAGCTATACTTGCTATCTAGCTATTTTTGATGGTGTAATATGATGTCATGATTGCATCTGGCCATCTGTCTGATGTCATTAACCAAAACACGTGAGTGATAATTATGTCCAGCTGCATACAGCTTGAGAAGTAGTAAACAAAGAATGTATGTGGTAGACTTGGCCTACTTCAGAACACACTGCAAAGGAGTCAAATTCTACAGTTTGAAGGAAGAAGGTTTGCATTTCTGGAGCAAGGTTCAACTGATAAGAAGACCTTTTAATGTCATGGACCATAATTGTGTCGAAGTTCGAGTGAAGTGCAGTGATGGTGAAATGAAGATACTGGGACATATTGCAAGAGAAGCTGCTGAGTGGCTTTCTCCTATGCTTTTTGGCCCTTTCAGTATACTTGGGTAAGTTTCTTTTGCATGTTTGCTTACTACTGACAGCTAACTTACTTATAAATTTATTATTGCAGGCGTGTAACATCTGATATGTACTCCTGCCATCCCAGCAACTGAAGGTACAGGGTTGTTGACATCAGCATTCTTACCAAAGGAAGCTGTTCACTTAGAGTACCTGTCCAGGAAGCACTAGAGGGAGCACAGTGTCCTGAGTGACTTGACCTTCGATGTTGACGATTCAGCATCTAACTAGCACCTCCTTATCTACTGTTATGCCAGTCTACACATAACCTCCTCATCATACGTATCTCCTATATTACCAAATCTACTCTACCGACAAGTACGACTCTTTTTTTTTCACACAAAAAAACTGTTTTTTTTTTAAAACCACTACAAAATCAGAAGATTCACCTTGCCAAAATTTAATTTAAAAATAATTATGTAGCATTAACAACAAAAATTATTGCAAAAAAAAATTACTGGTCAGTATTATAAACTCTTTTGTGAGACTTATACACTTTAACCAACTCATCCACATTAAAACATGTACACTCAGCTTGATAAGCCCTTAAATAGTCCCTACATTTCAAAAAAAACTTACTTATTAAGTTCGAACTACAACTGTCCAAACTCTCAGGTACAACTTTCCTAAGCCTAGGTATTGTGCCATTAGAATAGGCTCGGCTGTATTTTTTGCATGGCACCAACACCTTTCGATTGCATTCAGTTCGCAGTGAAACTTTGGCAAAAATAGTATAACATGTCCTCAATTTTCAATTTCTTCTTCTAAAATTGTTTTTGTATTCATAAAGTCATCGTGCTTCCTCAATGTGTCTCTCATTTTTGCTGCGTTCATTTCCTATGTTTCTTTCTTGCAGTACTATTTTAAGTCCTTTTGGAGTTCCATCAGGTAACACCATTGTCTGCACTTCTCCATTATATATTGTATCACGCATTGCAGGTTGCTTGCCACCTGCCTTCACATTCATTTTGTCAACATTCAGGGCATCTTTGGGATATTTTTTGTGACTAGAAGCATTATCAAATTTTAAAAGTGCTTGAACATGTGGATACTTGTCTTCAAAAATAGTTATTGCATTATCAACTTGCATCAATAGCTTCTCGTTGTCGAAGTATCCATCAGTCTGTGTCTCTAGTAACAGCCTAGCTTCTTTGCCATTGTGACAAAGGTAATCACAGCTTGCTTCTTCTATAAAGTCTGATACAATGATTGCTTGTCCAAGAGATTTCTGTTTAAGAACTGTGTCAGTTCCGTCTGACCAGTAATGATGTTGATCAGCATTGGCATAAAATGTGCTTTCGTCATGGTGAATTTGAATTAGTGGTCTTTCTCCATCCTTTAGTTGTGCTTCCTCATGTCCGTCAGTCTAGATCCTGCAATTTTTCAACTAGTTTGGTTCTATGTTCTATAACATCTTCGCGCTCATGGCCATCAAAGTAGACTCCTTTTTTGTCGATTTTTTGGTCAACCCCCAAGTGATGTAACCATAATCTTACTGTTTCACAACAAATTGTACAATTGTATGTTTTAGAAACCCAGTTCTTAAACATTTCGGCAGTCATATTTGGTTCTCCTCGATTGTATGCATCGCATCGTACATACTTCCTTGCTTCTAACTGAAAATTTTCATCGTGCAGAAGGCTACTTGGGTTTCCCCAACACTTTCCTTTGTTCGACATCAATAGCTCATCCATCATTTCATTGTCCACAGATTCTGGACAAATGTCAACAAGTGATAAGAAAAAACCTGATGCCCACTTTCTAATAGTGTAGGCAGAATACCCTGTAATGTCTGATGCACATTGAACTGCTTCCATAATTCCTTTGCTCCAACTTGAAATTGCAGTGCTGAATACTTTTAATGCAATAGCTTTGTGCATTTCTGAGGTGATATTTCGCTCTATGTACATATCAACTGATTCTTTTCCTAACTCATAGGTTGCTGGGTTATGTTTCAATATTTGATTTAGTGTAGTGTAGTTAGGCTCACTTGCAACAGTTTCCGCAGTCTGAGCCCACCTTGTAGCTGCTGCTGCCTTGGGGTATCCTCTAGGCAACATGGTTACTGTAGCCTGAGCACTAATTTTCTTCTTTGCAATTTTGGAACTAGATCTCCAGCTGTCAAGAAGTTGGTTGCTAGCTTCCTTCAGTGCAGCAGAGATTCCTCTACTCCTCTTCTTGCCACAGGAAGTTGTGGTTGGTTGGTTCTCAGAAGAACCGGTGGGTGGAGGCTCTGTGGTTTGGTTCTGAAAAGAACCCCTCCTAGTGGTGGTAGTAGTAGTAGTAGTAATAACAGCTTCCGCTTGCCTACTCAACTTGCAACACTTATCAATTTGTAAAACCGCGGCTGGCACTAATTAAATTCGTCACGTGAGTGATGCTGACATCATCAATTACTTGTGATGTCATCAAAAAGCGCTAGAAATGTACTACTAGCATACTAAACTTTGCCAAAACTGCTGACTAAAGACCATAGAAGTGGTAGATTTAAGTCTAAATAGTGACATATTGTGTGAAATTCAACTCCATTTTGAATTGGATAAAAATCAGAGCAAGATCAAAGTTTGCTCTCTTCATTTGGAACACAGTAGAAGAAGAAGAAGAAGATGGAGAAAATTGCAGGTTAGGCATGTTTGTGTTTGTTACTTTAGCGATGTTTTTAGGCCATGTTTTTGAAAGGGAAAGAGCTAAATAGTAGCTTAAGAAGCCTTTTAGTGCTAAGCACTCAGTTCTTGCAGAGTTATTCGCGTGAATATTTGTATTGCGCTAATGGGCCATCCGTGCCATTCCTGTATACCGTACTGGGAATACTCTCAATCTCTATAAGCTCACCTAAGCTACAATCAGATTTAGATGACCTTTGTAAGTGATGCATTGAATGGAAACTTTCATTTAAAATGTTCTGTTCTTCATTTCACAAACAGTTCTAACTCAACACTCAAACAAATTGTCGTATAAACAATCAAGAAATATCATCTGTTACTCAACAGCGTGACTTAGGAAATATCATCACTGAAATGGTGTAATCACTACAATCTCATTTGTTCCAAAGCGTATTGAGCTCTTATTTTGATTAGATGGACTATTCCTTCAAGAGCACCTTTAACAATCGCTGTATTTGTCATTAATTTAGTAGTATTACTAGATGAAAATTAAACATAGTCTGGTATAATTGAAATTATCTGATTGATTTTTGATACTTAACTAATGACTAACTAGTACAAGTTCAGCAACAGCAAATAAACTAATTCCTAACCCAACTAGATATAGATCATCTCATCATTTTTACTATAACAGAATCATACGTTTGTGGAATAAATTACCAGCATCTCTTTTTTCAATTAACATGGACTCAATACAAGCTATCACTATACAGATACTTTGAGACATTTTTAAGGACAAATTTAAAACAGACAATATGTGTACTTATCATTTTTCATGTCGTTGCATTCCCTGTTAATTAATATACAGTTGTTATTGTTGTTGTTTTTCCATGTTTTTATTGTAGTAAATTATACTCTAACTGCAATTACTAGCATTATAATTTTATTTCACCAGCAGCTTGTGATGCTGTCTGTCAGCAATTGCTCTATATATCTTCAAACATAATCATTATATCACTTTCAATTCATATTAATACATTGCTGGAAAGTTCAATTAAAATAGTAAGAATAATGATGACTAGTCCAGGAGGGTCATCTGTTAGCTCAGAGTTAACCTCTGGAAGTGGAAGTGAATATCAGTGCCCAATCTGTTTTTATCCTTGTAAACCCTATCATCCAATAGAAGAGCTGAAAGGATTAGGAGTAACTCCATGCTCATAACCGGAAAGGGAAAGGTACACAAGTATATACTAGACACGTGCAAGCTAGCTGGTATAAAGCTTACCCTTGAATGAGTGTCTGTTCTTCGACCCTCAAAATCTACTGTAGTACATGTTGTAGTACTAAGCTGAAAAACTTACATTCCCAAAGTACTACATGTATGCATTCATTGATGATAGGTTTTAAAACCTAAAGAAGGCAATAGAAATGCCATGGACACGAGAGTAAAACTACACATCCGGAGACAGTTAGCTGCAATCAAATCAAAGCATAGATGCTTTCTTAAGTAGTCAACTTAAGGCTGACCAATAACACCATCGGGATATACTGATAAAACTACTTCATAGGGTTACCATTACGAGGACATCATGAAGATTGTGTGTCATTCGAAGGTAATCTGTACCAGCTCTTCATGCTACTTTTACCCTGAGATGATAACTTGGCTTACAAAACTGGATTACATATCACCAGAGATCATAAATGGATCATTAAAATGATGGGACAGTCTCTGCTTGTACGTACACTTCTAAGTGAAATAAGTGGTTTGCTATCTTGGCAGATGAAGTGAATGATGTATCCCATCATCAACAACTATCGCTATCAGTAAGTTGGGTTGATGATAGCTTTGTTGTTCACGAAGACACAATAGGCCTGATCCAACTGCCAAACACAAGCCAGTGCCGGTCAGGCATAAATAAGGAATGCTATGAATTTTATCTACAATTTAGTGCAGCTAATACGATACTCCCCTAAAAGGCTAGACCTGTTTGATACGCTGAGGAAAGAGGTAGCAGTAAAAGATAATGATTCTACACCATCTCTCCGAACTGTTGGCCCCACATGGTGGACAGAGAGACATTTATGCATTATTAGCATTATTGACAATTAGGAGGTCTTGGAACGTACAAAGGCTAGTCCAGCTTTACTGAACATGAAGAAGTTTGATACCTTTGTTTCATTGAAACTGGCCTACTTATTATTCTCTGCTGCTGAACAACTGTTGGTTAACCTACAAGGAAAAGACATTACAGTTTAACTTACAATTCAAGAAGCCATTAAAAGTGCTTCAATGCCTACTAAACATCTGCATTCACTACAAAGTGGGGTTGCTGTATTTCATGAACATGATGTAAAGGAGAGCTCAAACCTTACCAAAGAACCTTGCCTTCCAAGGTATAGAAAACAACCCAGAAGATTTGATCCTGGAGAGTTTTGTCATGTATACTCTTGTCCTAAGGATCAGTATCAGCATAGAGTTAGCTTCCAGAGAAGTGGAATAAGGTTTAATCACGCTGATCTTAAAGTAGTCAAGGTAATAGAAATGTTTTAACTGAATGCCGCCAATAGACCAATAAGTGATATACCTTCTATAAAAATGTTGACCTAAAATGTCAGCTGTCCCTCATTCCTGATGTGATAAAGACAGCTTCTGAATCAAGCATTAAGGCAGTCATCAATGTGAAAACTATCAGAGACTTGATGAATCAGAGCAGAATTTACAAATAAATGTTAAGTGAGGTCTACAAACTTGTCAGCCTTTACTTCACATTCCCTGTAACAACAGCAAGGTCATTTTCCTCTCTGCGGAGATTAAAGACATTAATTCTTAGAAGCCAAATGAGTGACTGTTGACTGAACAACCTGTTTAAAAGGCATTGCTCGAGAATTTATATCATTGCATATTCTTGAGTCTCATTAATTTAAGCATGAGCCTGTTAGTTACAGTCTGCACCTCTGCCAAACGATTGGGTGATAGCAGTACTGATGATTCAATGCCATGTTTGGTACTCTCGGGACCAATCAGGTGCTCGCAGGTAGCTGGTCAACTAACATCTGCGCTAGAGAGAGCTGAAACTACGTAGAAACTTGTTAATTAACCAAGTGTTGGTAAGTGGAAGGTACAACTTAACCTGTTCCAAGATAAACATCAAGTCTGGAGGTGCAGAGGGAGAATGTGAAATTTAGAGATTCTACATAATCAGAAAAACACCAACATCACTACTTGACTGAATCATAGATTATAAACACGAATGAAATTTGGATCGGCAAGGTATTATAATTTTTCTGCCAAGCCATGTTATGGTCACGTGATCTGTACAGCTTCATTGCATGCAAAAGTGCATGCACACTATGTGCTTGCCAGCTGGCCTTGGAGAATCCACTTGCAATTCTTTTTGGATTAGTATGGCATTGATTATGTCTTTAACAATGATTGATACATCCATGATTTTGGCAAGGACAAAAAATGTGTAGGAGAATGCAAAATTATGGATGGAATCTATTGGAGTGGCTAAAAATTTCAAGTATTCTCGAAGTTACTTGTGTTTCTAAGTTGCTCAAAATCGAAGAAGTTGGCCAAAGAAATATGGTAACAATTTACCACACTGTAAACTTGTATACAGTATAGCAGATAAATTTGCTGATTAATCTCCAAATCGCCAGTTATATACACACACACGCATATAAACAATGTAGTGTTAAATTACCAAATTTAAAAATTGCTAATTGTGCTGAAATGCGAATTAGTCAAATTTAAGCCCTTCTTATGAGCAAGGGAACTGCCTTCCTTGCATCAATAGAAATGTCGGATTTGATGGGGAAACCATTATTGATGAGGATCATTACTGTATCCATTTTTGAATTGTTGATTAGCTCAAATTGACAAAGAACGTGAACGTTCATTGATATATATATGCATGAAGCTATCCAAAAAATACGAAAAGATTCATGGTGTTAAGCAGCCCAGTTTGTAAATTCTTCCATGAAAAGTGATCACCCTTCTACATCTCTTCTAGACTATACAAATGATTGAACAGATCGTGTCAACGAAAGAGGACTATTTCACATAATTATCTGACAATGCGTATTGTTTCTTTCATGCTGTAGAAGTAGCAATGTGCAACAAACTCATAGTTGCCAATCATCCTGATTCTAGCGGGACAGTCCCCCTCTGCTTTTTTGACCTCTGGGCCGCCATGTCCTGACCTGCTCCAAAAGCAATGAAGTATCCCACCCTTCTTGAAATATACAGCTTTTTGCCTCAAAATTAAAACTTTATCAGAGCATGTTCACCATCACTATGCTAAGAAGCATTTTGCACTTTAAACTTTTGTAATAAGGGGTCTTGCTACCATGGAAAAAGGCACGGTTTATGAGCAGTTTTATTGTTGTACTAGGGTTGTGTTGGAGGTTNGTGTTGTACGATTTGCAAAACATTAGGCATAGGAGAACATAATGTGGCCTGTACGTACCTGCATGTTTCTGGCAATTATTTTGCCCTTTTTAGCATTATTGCAGAATAATTGTTAAGCTTCGGCATGTGTATAGCAGTGCAGAAAAGTAAGATAGTCGTTTTGTGTGTGTGTGTCTGTTATTAAATTATCTCAAGAACAGCAGCTCTAGAGTCAAAATGGAAGGTACATAACCTCTAAAAATTAAATGTTTATTGTCTTTCAAAATACTGTAGTTTTTGAGATCTGAGTCTTTCGTGCTTCTCTGAGTGCTTAGCTTCAAAGCTATATCCATTTATCTTGCCCTGTATATTCTGCGGTGTATAGATACTGTAGGATTTGCCCTTAGCCTTGTCAAGGGGTGGCAACTGCCATTCATTCTGTACTTGCACCCGCGACCATGGTCAAGATGATAGTCAATGCTCAAAATGAGATTTCAGTGCAAGTCAACGATCAGAATAAATTTTTTGAATGGTCAAAGTTATAGTTAAAGTCATCACCATTGATGTCATAGTGATCAGTGGTCAAGATCAAATTACTATATGGCGACGGTCAGCGGTCAAAATAGAAATTTTGGATAATCAAGATCTGACCGCAGTTGTAGTTGCAAGTACTAAGTGACTGGCAGTTACCACCCCTTCCTTATATTTCGCTCAGGTGTTGGAATGGGTAAGGTCAAAGGGGAGCCTGTGGACGAGGCTACAGATGAAACATTAGCACAATACAAATGTTCACACGTATAGCTATGCAAAAGCTGAGCGCTTAGCATTAAAAGGCTTTTTTAATTACTATTTAGCTTATTCTCTTTCTAATGAGTTCAAAAACATGGCCTAAAACCATCGCTAAAGTACCAAACTAAGATATGCCAAACCTCCAATTTTCCCCTACTGATTCTTCTTCTTCTTCTTCTATCTTAGAACGACTTTTCTTACAGACCGCTCACTTTCAGAAGCTGATTCTTGAATGAGTAAACTTGGTATCTTTGTCTTCACGTGCCTTTGGTATCGGTTTTCCGTGTCTCTCATTGGATGGCTAGATAGAAGACCTAAAGCGCCTTCTCTGTATAGCGGCCATCCATTTCTATACTCATGCATAAATTCATAAGCTACTTGAAAATTCAAAATGAAGAGCCTTTTCCTGATTGACAAGTGTGCATTATTTGGAATCCGAATATTCGTTGCCTCCTGCTTAACCTGAAGATTTCTGGTTGTGCTGAACTCTATGTAACAGTTGAATACTTTGTTACACTTATATGTATAAGAAGATGAGAAAAGCTACTAAATTTGTTAGAATCGAAGAAATAGCTCCAGCCTCCTGAGATGCTTATTAAACTGCTATAATTTCCATGCTGATAGCACATTATGTAAGCTATAATATCCATGCTGATAGTGTACAAGTAACTACCATGTACACACAAATTCAAATGTGAATTATGAAAAAATGAGAACAAACAAGTAAAAAAAAAACATTGGAAATGTATTGAGACATAGTAATGGCTTTTTGAGTGTGTAAAGAATTATTCCTGTGGGCAACATGAGGGACTCAACATGGAAAGAGAGTGCTACATGCAGGCCACACAGGAAGAATTCTGCACACACTCGAACAGCCATTCCATCTTGTTTGCTTTCTTTTTACGATTTAGCCATTCCTATGTCTCAATACATTTCCAATGTTCTTTTTTTACTTTTTAGTAAATCATGTCCTTATCAGTAGACTGACAAGTCACCTGAGCCTGGGAATGAGGCTAAGCCAAAGCATGACCATTAAGTTTTTGCTTTTGGCTTTTGTTTTGCTGTAAGGAGTCAGTTTTCATTGCAGAGATTCATACTCTTCTCAAGGTAGAAATTTACTAGGCTAAGCAGATTACTGCATCACCTAAATTTTTCATATTCAGAATCACTGCCTTAGACTGTTTGTTAAATTTGTACAGAATTGATAGTAAAATGACGAAAATATTTCATTTCCAATTTTGTCAGTGAAAAATGTCAGTCTATAATAATACTACAAGTAGTCATGACTACTTCATTTTCAGTCTCCTGACCAAGCTGTGTCAACAATTCTGAGCCATGGTCAGTAGTCATGCATGCATTCACTTGGTTAATTGAGATGAAGTATCAGTAGGCATACAGGCAAAATCTTTGTTATACCATAAGACTTGGGCATAAAAAAAAATAAGTAGTCATGTGCCGAAGTTCCCAGTCTTGCGGTGGTTTGCACTCATATAATACGCATGCACATTCAATGTTCCTGGAATCACTCGTGCTTTTGTTTAGAGACAGACCAGTCTCTACTAGCCTTCATGCACCTTAGTGTTGAAAAAAGTGCATGAATGAACAAGTAGTAAAAATTTGCAAAAATAAGCAGTGTAGGAATGGGCAATGCAGTAAAAGGCTATGAAACACGGCTGGTATATTGATGACCTTTACCTACATAAAATGCCTACATTACAGTACACTAATTTTTATAGCTTTAATTTTTTAAGCTGCCTAGATTTTGTTTGTTGGCTTTTAGGCAGCAAATGTGTATCAAAGAATTAACGCTCTTCAGAACAAATAAAGGTTACTATGTACAGTCAAAGTTGGCTCAAAGCCTTTTGTTAACCCTCGGTGTGTGAAACATGCCAAAAGGGTTATAGTAGTCGTTTTTTCCATGTGTTTATGTTCACTCGTAATCTGAAGAACAGCAAATCTACTCTGAAAATTATGGACATAACCATAGAGTACTAACAAAATTATATTTTCATAAGCTAAAAGCTTATAGTTCTAGAGCTATGCCAGGATTTTCAGTCCGAGCCATCGCTTGAGCGACCATTTTGGCTACGTAGCCCCACCCACTAGCACTACGTACGTATAGCGAGCTAATGAGAGTTGCCAGATTGTGCGCTAGCTGCACCTCGCTAGAACACTGGAAGTCTGAGATAGCGACACTGACTTTAGTATAAATGCTTAGGTGCAACAGATTATTTCTAGTCCAATTGCTTGTGTTTTTGCGAACTCTGTTGCAAGGTAGCTCGTGATATTAAATATTATGATCGCGACGTTGCCTGCCTAAGTAGCCATGCCTGTGCAACAATACAGTGTATGCCTTGATATTATACAGCTGCAGTAAAGTATGGAAAGTGTGTTTTACATGACATTGCAACGCTGATAGTATAAGTACAATCATGCATGCATGCCTCGATAGCCTTCCTCATTGCCTCATTAATGCTTGGATGCAATTATTATAAATATTGTATTGTATAGACAGTGTGTATTACAGTGTATGTACCCCGAGGGTTGTGCACCATGCATATGGTGCCTTTCATTTCCCTGTTCAAGTAAGTCAGTTACGAAGGAAGGAAGGGAGGGAGGAAGAGAGCAAGGAAGAAAGAAAACAGAATTGCACTGTTGTAGGTAGTTTTCTAGCTGCATGCACAAGAAATCTGGCAGAAACTTCCTAGAGTTCTTTGGAGAGAGCGCTGGTGAGAAGGCACACTAAGAGACGCCTCTCTGCATGTTTGAAGGCTTAGCTACTTAGCTCTGAGAGTTTATAAGCATGAAAATTTTATATTGTGTCAATGGGACAGTCAGCCCATTCCTATTATAGGTACTACCATATGTATGATTAAGAATGGCAGCTAGTTTGTAAAGTAATTAGGTCACATGATGAGGCCATACGAGTCTTTCTGTGCTGTATGTGCGCAAAAGCAATTTTAATGTTTAGTAAAATTTAAATATACTTTTCTGTGTCTAAGTCTATTGGTATGCCAATAACAATAATTATTTAGATTCTCATATTATATTATATATACAGGAATTCAATCGAGGGACATGTAGCATGAAGTCTTTTAGAAAGCCCAAAAGTGACACTTTGGAAATTGACCTCACCAGTAATTCAGTAACTCATTCTTCTAAATTGGTGCCATCTTCATTAACAACAATTAGTGACGGTGTTGTCCGGATAATGTCTGAAGCAAAATCAACCTTCGATACCACATCTCAGTCACATGAAAATCTTTCCAGACTATATGGTTTTGTGAATACTGAACTGTCTCAGTTGCATGCTGGTCCTGAGCAAAAGCACAAGTACCAACCAGGTACTTTTGATGATTGTGATCTGGGTTTTGAAAGTACAAGTATGAATTTTGAGTCATTTAACAGGAATGATGAAGAATCCAGTTCCACTGCAACTGGTACTTCTAGTTTGGCACCAGTTCAGGTGTTTGAATTACAACAGAAGGAATCTTCAAATGTAACTCTCTTGAATGTGTCAAGCAGTGTTGCTGACAGGCATAAATTTGAAGCCTGTACATCAGGTGTGAGTGGTAGCAGTACACGAACTGAATGTGACTTACAATTCTCGGGAAGTACTCAGAAATGCAAGCAAGAATATAAATCATCAAGTATTACAAGTGAGGCACCTTCAGAGAAGTGTACAATTAGCCTTATTTGTCCAAAAGAATCAAAGCATAAGGATTCCGTGAGTCAAGTTTTTGGACTAAATAAATCTTCAAAGCCAAAGAACATCATAAATAGAAATTCAGCTGATGTTCCGTCTCTCTCAAAAAGTGGGTTTTCATTTCTTGTACCAAATGAAGATACATGCAGTCTTACAAGAGCACAGGTATAGAATATGATTGTGTCTTTTACACAGTATATTTAAATTTTAGCATCCAAATTCCTCCAGTGATTATGAACAAATAATTATTAATAATCAAACTGTGTCTTCTACGTCGTAATTATTTGTTCTGTGATTGTTGTGGATATTAAATTAATGTAGGTCGTATTAGAGGAACCCAGTGTGCCATCACAGCTAAGATACACTGACAAACAATCTAAGCAGTATCTTAAGTTTTCTGAAGGTAAGTACACAGTCACTGTTATGAAAATATTGTTTATAGCCTATCTCCTGTAATTATAATTATTATGTATGTCTTTTGTACTTGTTAGCCTTGTTCCCAGGTTCTCTCCTTGTGAACATTGCATGCTGAAAATTAGGAAGGGAGAGAGCCTGGTACGCAAATTCGGGTGAATAACGCGAGCAAACTGTCAAATTTTTTGACCGTCTACATTTCCGGCTATGCGGTATCTTAATTCTTGATTACTATTTGGGGATTCATATTTTCCATTTCTAATGTTTTATACTAAGTCTTGTATTCTATTTAATGGTTATAGTCAATAGACTACTATTGACTTATGGCCAATTTAAACTGCTCCTAGTGACTGTGCTGTACTAGTGTTAGCAAAATTAATGTTGCTGAGCACAATTGCCGAACTAAGAGTTGGTTTTGCATCATTTTCTAACATCCACACCCACATGTTTACAGCTACTGACATTTATGTGATTTTTGGTACCAGGCATCCTCTCTCTTTTTGTGTACTTCAGTTTTCTTCATTTTCTGGAGAGGCTATTGATTATGCTTAACTTTTTTGCTTTATATTAACCCTTGGTGCATGTGTGTAGTGGATGCACAGACTATAACAGTAGGTTTTTCTGTGATTTTGTCCAATTGAAATCTCAAAAAAGTTGCTCTATATAGTAGTGAAATTTTAAGTTGATTTTTACATCCTTCCTTAAATCTGAGTCATCTCTGTACAACAAATAAACCTGGTATCGTTGTCTTCACATGCTTTTGGTATCATTTGCTCTATCCTCCCATTTAATGGCCAAAGACAAAGCGAAAAGTGCCTTCTCCATATGGCAGCCATTAATTTCTACACTCATGCATTATTAATAAGTTATCGGACAATTCTAATTGATGATCCTTACCACATAGATAAATGTACAGTGTTCCAAATGAAGAGAGCAAACTTTTGGAATTTGGGTTATTTGCCACTTAACCTAGCAATGCTAAGTAGTGTTGGGTTCTACATAATTTAATTAGATAATTTAATTACTGGAGAATTTAGTAAATGATGGGCGGGGCTATCACGTGACACATCTGCAGCTGTATGGGCTCTTTTATTGAGGTGATTTTTAAAAAGTTTTTAGCATTTTTCTTCTACAAACCTTGGAGTTAAGCTCTCAATTTACTTTCCATGATAATACCCCCTGAACTACATATTGACAGTAAATATGGGTTCTTAACTCAAAAGGCATTTTTCTAGATAACCAAAAAATCAAGTTTTAGAGGGGTAAAAGTTTTTAGCATTTTATTTCTGCAATCTTTTGAGTTAAGCTTTGATTTTCTAAAGTAATATTGTGAAGATGTCACTTTCTTGATACAAGCAAAGATATGCTCTTTGGGTGCTTTATTGGAGATAAAATTAAAGAAAAGCAGCTATACTTGCTATCTAGCTATTTTTGATGATGTAATATGATGTCATGATTGCATCTGGCCATTGTCTGATGTCATTAAAGGAACTGTGTCACTATATAAGCGGTGTTTTGTTACTATAAATGGGTTGTAAACAGAAACCTTACAGTATTAAGTGCGCATTACGCGAGCTACTTAGGCTTGTAATAACAGCTGACCACGTAGTACTATTACGCGAGTAAAAGCAAAATGCGCAATACACGGTGTAGTATGCAAACGTTCCCGGACGTGGTACCCGCGTATCAACAAAAAACGTCACAAAACGTCATTATTTTTATTTTTAGCAACAAAACACCGCTTATATAGTGACACAGTTCCTTTAACCAAAACACGTGAGTGATAATTATGTCCAGCTGCATACAGCTTGAGAAGTAGTAAACAAAGAATGGATGTGGTAGACTTGGCCTTCTTCAGAACACACTGCAAAGGAGTCAAATTCTACAGTTTGAAGGAAGAAGGTGTGCATTTCTGGAGCAAGGTTCAACTGATAAGAAGACCTTTCAATGTCATGGACCATAATTGTGTCGAAGTTCGAGTGAAGTGCAGTGATGGTGAAATGAAGATGCTGGGACATATTGCAAGAGAAGCTGCTGAGTGGCTTTCTCCTATGTTTCTTGGCCCTTTCAGTATACTTGGGTAAGTTTCTTTTGCATATTTGCTTACTACTGACAGCTAACTTACTTATAAATTTATTCTTGCAGGCGTGTAACATCTGATATGTACTCCTGCCATCCCAGCAACAATCGCAACTGGAGGTACAGGGTTGTTGACATCAGCATTCTTATCAGAGGAAGCTTTTCACTTAGAGTACCTGTCCAGGAAGCACTAGAGGGAGCACACAGTGTCCTGAGTGACTTGACCTTCGATGTTGACGATTCAGTATCTAACTAGCACCTCCTTATCTACTGTTATGCCAGTCTACACATAACCTCCTCATCATACGTATCTCCTATATTACCAAATCTACTCTACCGACAAGTACAACTCTTTTTTTTTATTAACACAAAACCGGTTTTTTTCAAAACCACCACAAAATCAGAAGATTCACCTTGCCAAAATTTAATTTAAAAATAATTATGTAGCATTAACAACAAAAATTATTGCACAAAAAAATTACTGGTCAGTATTATTGACTCTTCTGTGAGACTTATACACTTTAACCAACTCATCCACATTAAAACATGTACATCCAGCTTGATAAGCCCTTAAATAGTCCCTACATTTCAAAAAAAACTTACTTATTAAGTCCGAACTACAACTGTCCAGACTCTCAGGTACAACTTTCCTAAGCCTAGTTATTGTGCCATTAGAATAGGCTCGGCTGTATTTTTTTGCATGGCACCAACACCTTTCGATTGCATTCAGTTCGCAGTGAAACTTTGGCAAAAATAGTATTACATGTCCTCTCTTTTCAATTTCTTCTTCTAAAATTGTTTGTGTATTCATAAAGTCGTCGTGCTTCCTCAATGTGTCTCTCATTTTTGCTGCGTTCATTTCCTTCGTATCTGTGTTTCTTTCTTGCAGTACTATTTTAAGTCCTTTTGGAGTTCCATCAGGTAACACCATTGTCTGCACTTCTCCATTATATATTGTATCACGCATTGCAGGTTGCTTGCCACCTGCCTTCACATTCATTTTATCAACATTTAGGGCATCTTCGGGATATTTTTTGTGACTAGGAGCATTATCAAATAAAAAAAGTGCTTGAGCGTGTGGATACTTGTCTTCAAAAATAGTTATTGCATTATCAACTTGCGTCAATAGCTTCTCGTTATCGAAGTATCCATCAGTCTGTGTCTCTAGTAACAGCCTAGCTTCTTTGCCATTGTGACGAAGGTAATCACAGCTTGCTTCTTCTATAAAGTCTGATACCATGATTGCTTGTCCAAGTGATTTCTGTTTAAGAACTGTGTCAGTTCCGTCTGACCAGTAATGATGTTGATCAGCATTGGCATAAAATNATTTTTTTTTTTTTTTAAATTTATAATAAGCATGGACAACACAAATAGCAGTTGCTAATACATGTGTGCACCCAATATAGTATAATAGTTATAAAGATTAAAGACTAAGTAATGACTATGCGTAATATTACAACAACAGACTAATACAAGTTAGCATTACAGACCATGACAATATAAATGCTGCAGCAGTTGGGTACATGATGTACTAAGATACTATGGCTCCCATAAAACCTCAATATTTTTAACATTCTTCAGTTATTTCTTTTTCAAGTGTCTTATTGGCCCACTACTAGCAAGTCAAAGGATTTGTATCTAGTACTCCTAGCTCCTGCTGATTGCCTGAATTTGCCTTAATGCAATGCCTTGCAGTGTATACTATGCTCCTAGTCTGGCTCTGTATGAATACACTACAGTTATTTCTTCTTGCCTTATTGGTCTACACACAACCATGCACTGATCGACTGGGGCCAAGGACTATAGTTCATAAGGCTTTGCTTCAGTATCACGTGCATATTGTTCTAAGTAAGAAAGAAGCTAGTTACAAATTCTGGCAAGTCATGGACACATAGTAAGTTACTTAAGACTGTTGCTCAAGTGTGTTTATAGACTAGACTATTGTACTAACAGTACCTGTAGTGTACATGCAGATATCCTTTGACTGCATTCACGGTATACCTAGTTTGGTATTGACAAAGCAAACAGAGATATCTTGCTATATACCAGAGTTTCAAGTAAGTGCCATGGAGTCTGTCTTATACTAGCTTGTAGCACATGCCAATAGCACAAACCACACACACACNTCAAAGCCAAAGAACATCATAAATAGAAATTCAGCTGATGTTCCGTCTCTCTCAAAAAGTGGGTTTTCATTTCTTGTACCAAATGAAGATACATGCAGTCTTACAAGAGCACAGGTATAGAATATGATTGTGTCTTTTACACAGTATATTTAAATTTTAGCATCCGGATTCCTCCAGTGATTATGAACAAATAATTATTAATAATCAAACTGTGTCTTCTACGTCGTAATTATTCACAGATTTGTTCTGTGATTGTTGTGGATATTAAATTAATGTAGGTCATATTAGAGGAACCCAGTGTGCCATCACAGCTAAGATACACTGACAAACAATCTAAGCTGGAGTATATTAAGTTTTCTGAAGGTAAGTACACAGTCACTGTTATGAAAATATTGTTTATAGCCTATCTCCTGTAATTATAATTATTATGTATGTCTTTTGTACTTGTTAGCCTTGTTCCCTGGTTCTCTCCCTGTGAACATTGCATGCTGAAAACTAGGAAGGGAGAGAGCCTGGTATGCAAATTCGGGTGAATAACGCGAGCAAACTGTCAAATTTTTTGACCGTCAACATTTCCGGCTATACGGTATCTTGTTTGGTTAATTCTTTATTACTATTTGGGGATTCATATTTTCCATTTCTAATGTTTTATACTAAGTCTTGTGTTCTATTTAATGGTTATAGTCAATAGACTACTATTGACTTATGGCCAATTTAAACTGCTCCTAGAGACTGTGCTGTACTAGTGTTAGCAAAATTAATGTTGCTGAGTACAATTGCCGAACTAAGAGTTGGTTTTGCATCATTTTCTAACATCCACACCCACATGTTTACAGCTACTGACGTTTATGTGATTTTTGGTACCAGGCATCCTCTCTCTCTTTGTGTACTTCAGTTTTCTTCATTTTCTGGAGAGGCTATTGATTATGCTTAACTTTTTTGCTTTATATTAACCCTTGGTGCATGTGTGTAGTGGTTGCACAGACTATAACAGTAGTTTTTTCTGTGATTTTGTCCAATTGAAATCTCAAAAAAGTTGCTCTATATAGTAGTGAAATTTTAAGTTGATTTTTACATCCATCCTTAAATCTGAGTCATCTCTGTACAACAAATAAACCTGGTATCGTTGTCTTCACATGCTTTTGGTATCATTTGCTCTATCCTCCCATTTAATGGCCAAAGACAAAGCGAAAAGTGCCTTCTCCATATGGCAGCCATTAATTTCTACACTCATGCATTATTAATAAGTTATTGGACAATTCTAATTGATCATCCTTACCACATAGATAAATATACCTTATTTGGAATAAAGTCAATCCATGTAGGCTGCCAAGTTTTGGCTAGGTACCTAGGTTGTGCTGAAGTTAGAACGAATACGGTATACGCATAAGGATAAACAGTAAAGTTACGAAAAAATGAAAACAAAAATGTAAAAACACAGCCATTCCATCTTGTTTGCTTTCTTCTTACGATTTAGCCATTCCTGTGTCTCATTAAGCCTCGGTGCGTGCGTAGCACGTGCAGAGGGTTACGGTAGTCGTTTTGTGTTTGTGTTTGTGAATTACTAAGTTATCTGAAGAACGGCAGCTCTAGAGTCAAAATAGAAGGTACTTACGTTCATGAATCGAAATTATCTTGAAATTTGACATGTAGAATCTTGCAAAACGCTGTAGTTTCTGAGATCTGAGGCTTTTGTACATTTCTGAGCGCTTTGGCTTCGAAACCGCACCCATCGATCACGCCCCATGTAGTGTGCATTATCTAGAAACACAGTAGAGCTTAGATCATGTTGGATGTGGGCAGCATGCAGAGCAGAGGCGATGTGTTGGGCCAGTTTCACTGAATCTTTAGCTTGTCCAGGTTAGTACCTCATATGAAATAGCACTTTGTAGAACTATCATGCATAATAGTACTGAGCTTAGATATTGGCCTATGCTGGTGTGTTGTTTTTAATCAGTAAACTTCACTGTTGTGCTTGACAGGCAGCCAGCAGCAATAGCAATTACTATGATGAGTGTGACCTGTCATGCAAAACTAGTTACACTGCAGATACTTATTTCACATCATATCAGTGAACTGTAAATCGTTAAAAGTTTACCAATTAATTATTTATTTTTTTGCAACAGTCAATTCACTGACTAGCTAGCCTAGTAGCCGGGCAGCCTGGCTCACTGACTGCAACTCAGTAAGCTGACATCCTTGATTGCCCACGGCAGGTCAATTGGGAATTATTTTGCCTTTTCAAGATGCCATGGGATAGACGCTGCCAGGCCAACACCTCAGTATAATTTATATACTTATTTGCATGGGTTTCCGAGTCAGTACTCATTGTCTTCTTTTGTACACAATGTTATGCATGCTGTTTATGCTAGCTATATGAGTGCGCCGAGGCTTGTGCACCGTAGGTGCTATTCATTATATTTTCAGTTTTTTGTTTACTTGTTACATTGTATGTATCTGACAATTAAGTACCCGGTTCCTTAAAATAATATAACACTATTTTTGATAATTTTCCGTCGTACATGTATATAGGAGAGATTTCGTGCCTCTTGGCACTATATCTCTCCTATATACTATGGGATTTTTTAAACAGTGTTATTTTTATTTTAGTCCTTAATTTTTATGACTATTATTTTATCTTTACGTAGATCCTTCAGTGAAGGTGACTGATGTCCTGAAACAGCATGGAGTGCAGCCGAAAATACAATTGGTGATTTACAGTAGCCATCAAAATGAAGTTCCCATTCCATTTGTGTTTAACGGTAAAACTGCGTGCAAACGAGCATGATGAAACACCAAAACAGCGGCTTGGAATTAATCATAGCCGTTTTCATTTTCAGCTGGATTACGTAACGTTGAACATAAAGTCAGCGTTCTAAGCAAGAAGGATTTAGCGCTAGCCATTTTGAGGTTTTTTCTTGGCTCAAAGGCAAGACTAAGTGCTGTCAGTAGAGCGCTTGGACAGCATTTTGTTGCAGAGCAACTGCAAAGTAAAAAAAGTTGGCTGAAAAAGAAATTTAGTAGCAGCATGGTCAATACAAACGGTAAGAAAAAACACAAGCATGGTGATTGACGGCCTTACTAGACTAAGTTGACTGTGAAAACTCTTTTTGTAGTACAGCACACAAGCTCATGCTTTGTTTTCAAGCTTAGAGCCTCATAGCTGCTTTCAGTCAAATTTTGAGATGTAATTCGCAATATTTTGCTGCTACGTTGAAACTGTGTTTTTCATTTCCTGCTGTGAAAAGGAGATTTGCCACGTGGACTTAACATTTTTACGGAAGTGTTTGCACGAGCATTTTATGGAATGGGACAGGAACTTTATTTTGAAGAGTACTGTAATACATGCATGCTATACTGATCAGGAATTCTTAAACAAAATTATGGCATGAAAATTTGTATGTGTATTGGCTGAGTCCAAGTTTATTACATTACATTTAGTTTCTCAATAAAAATTTCCTAATCCAAAATGCTACTGTAGTCAGATCCCAGATGCTTGTAAACACTATTATTAACCCGTAGACCTTTGTTGAACATTCTATATTAATGATGTATATGCTCAAAACAGTTTGAGAGTTCAGTATTATTAATTCAACAGTTTCCATCAGTACACTCTTACTGCAAACTTATTTTATTATTTCTGAATGTGCTAAGTTATAGCAGCACCAACTGACTACAGTGTTATGAATAAGTTTAACTTAAACAGTGTAGTATAGTTAGGCTGTTGGGGTTGGTTGGGCCACATTGGCATGGAGTTAAGTTAAGTATGCCTTAATAAATTATGTAGTTAGTTTGAAACTTATGTGTGCTTCAATATTTGTGATTGTTTTACCATAAAGTTAAACACATTGCATTTTCCTTGTCTATAGCTTTAGAAACAAAGCCGAACTCCCCTCCTTCAAGTGGACCATTGTTTTGTATTGACTGTAGGCAGCCGTTGCGTCTTATTTACCCTATCAGAAGCTAATTTGTTATAATTGTTCTTACGTTGTACATATAGCAAACTCTCTCACAACCAGATGATTGTCTTGAGTCTGAACTAGTGGATCATAACAACTTGAGAATAAATGTGAGCGGTTTACTGATTGGACAAACATTTATAGACAGATGGTTCAAGTTGGAGGTATGAATATAGTTATGAATTAAATTACTATAGCTACTGCCAAGTAATTTCAATTAGTACACACTTCAATGTCATGTTTACATGGTAGGAATGGGCCAAATATCTAGCATCGTTCCCAGGCTCTCTCCCTGAATATTACATGCTAAAAAGATAGGAAGGGAGAAAGCCCTGGTATGCAAAATCACATGAATGCATGACGTAGCGGGTAGAAAATTTTGTTTGCTGTAATAGAGAAACCATACAAACTCTCTCTACGGGCAACTACATATACTTGATTTCACCATAGATATTATAGACTATGTGACCGGGATTGGAAACGCTACACGAAATTCAGTATCATTCAATACAAAGTGGGCGGGCACTCCGAGTTGTAGATTTGAGATCTGATAGTAGCAGCTGCCATGAAAGTGCAAGAAAAAATTTACGCCAAGCCAGCTCAAGCCTGAAGAAGTGGACAAATTGTGCCAAGTAAGTTGCATTTACAGGGCAAAATAGTAGTCGTCGTTCTGTTTAGTAGTTGCCCTTGTCATATGAGTGTGTATTAATTGGAAAAATTGTGAAATCATCTGTTGTTTGGACAAAATATTTGTAGAACAGAAGTATATTACCGTTTAAAGAGTAGCTTTCTTTACCTCTATCTTCCTTACATTTTATCCCCGGCCTCTCTAACCCTAATAGCTGAATTCAGTGGGCCATTAGGCTTATGATGGTACTAAACATGACTCTACCTTGAGTTTATCAGAGTCTGTGAGAGGGTTAAAAACTCAGTTTACTGATGGCTACCTGTGTAGGTAAACTTTCTGTACCTGTAGCCCTAGAGAAAGATGCTTCCAGCACCAATAGTACTGTATTTTCAATTGTGGATATCCTTTTATATCAACTAGACTTAATTTTATGCTAATAGTTTGTGTTGTTCTCCAGATATGCCAAGAAAACTCAGGCTCTTTCACAGAACGAAACATTACACTTTCTTGAGATAATCACCCAGTCCACTTCACCATTATTAGTCTCTATACTCTGGAGAGCCTCTTCTTTCACCTCTGACGGGAACCAAAAGCGGCCAACATCATTATTGGTGTCGTATGGTTTTGCCATGCATTGCTAGTACAGAATGTCCTACATACGTACTGCCCCCCCCCGGGATTTCTGACTCTTGCTACTTATTAAAGACTTTAAATTTGCTGGTATAGCAGTAAATGTCAACTCTGTGTAAGTAACTGTAATTGTGTGACTGTCATTGCACACAATTCATCCTTGGCAATGTACTATTCTTGATTTTTACTGCAGTGTTTGGAAAAGAAAATTGATCAAGAAGTCAGTGAACTCAGTAAAAATTTACTTTGTATTGTTTAAAAATGCAAGACATAATAACATAACAGTAGTGTTGATATTATGCAGAGTATCAACCTGAACCATAGCTACTCAGCTCACTGAGCTCGTGAGAAAATACATCAAAGCATAGAAAGTACCTGTGCTTCTCAAGTAAACGCGCGCGCGTGTATATTACAACTCGGAGTGTCTGTATTAGCATATGGGCGTTTCCAATCTCGGTTACGTAGTCTATAATATCTATGATTTCACGTACCAGATTCCTATTTTTGTGTGTGTGCGCGTAAATATTAATCGGGAGTGAGCCTGGGAACGAGGCTACCGAGTATCCCTTTGATAATACAGAATGTTAAATGCTTTTTCAACTCCTGGAAAACTCCTAGAGCACTCTGAAGAGAGAGCACTAGCAGTTTAGAAGGCCCACAGTGTAATTTTTCCACTTTCTAACTGACTTACTTGAGCTCAGCTTCCAGACAAACAAAAAGCATTGAGTGTGTATTGAGACTTAAGTTCATTCATAGTACATCTAGGCAGTTTTGAAAAACTCTAGTCAATATGAAATGCTACAAGTAGTAAAATTTTTATGAAAATGAGAAGTGTAGAAATGGGCAGTGCATGAACAAGGCAAGTCTCTGAATTTTGGTATGCACATAACTACTTCATTTTTTGTGCCCACCTCTCAAACTTTACTGAGGTACATATATTCTACATGTTTATTATTTCAGCAAGTTAGTCAAGTGATTGCTTGCATTGACTCATGAGCTGAACCTCCAACATTTATAAAATTAAAAAAATAAAATTATAACTACTTTGTTCATTTACTTTTTTAAATACCAAGGCGCTCAATTGCATGCAGATAATCCCACAGCAGAGACTATCGTATAGTAGGAAAGTTTTGTGGTGGCAAGCTTTTGCGGATGTCTCTAGTCAAACATTTTTGTGGTTTAACTTTTGCAGATGAGCTGTGCGAGCCTATATGTATATACCATTTAGCGGGAAACTTTCATTGGTGCAAAATTTCGTATAACCCAACTTTTGAGCTTGGTGTTTCTACGTCACCCTCACCACATACAGAAATCCTTCACTACGTAACTGTAAAACAAACAGTGAACCTGTTTCCTTGGTCCAACGTTCATTCACATGCAACGTCGGACTCAAGATTATCAAGCATTCTATTCCAGCCTCCTGAAGTATGAATCCCGATTTTGTGACCTGAAGGCGTATGGTACAGATGGTGAAGTAGCTCTAACTGCGGCATTAGAATCTTGCTTCCCCAATGCAGTGAACCTTAGGTGCTTCATCCACAAGAAGAAAAACATTGAAGAACACGTAAAGGGCTGTTCATCTGCTGTGAAGAAGGAAATAGTACGTGATGTATTTGGAAGCCAAGAGGAGATGTTCTGAGCACTGGGCTGGTAGATTGTCGCAAGCACAAAGAAAGACACTCATGAAAGATATATGGAATAGCATGTCCGTGGCTCAGAGTACCTCACGCACCCTGATCAGCAAGCTCTCTGTACCTGCTAGAGGTATACATCTTTCAACCATTTCACCCTCAACTCTATCAAGTATATGGGAGAAAGCTGAATGGCTCCTAAGTACACCAGGAACTATAACTCCAGCCCCTGAAAATGTTAATGCTCAGATGGTTGCTAGTGATTCATCTGCTCGGCCTCACTTTGTGCAAAAGACAAGAGGGAGCAAATTTATCTGTAATGACAACTGCCCAATGTGGAGGGGTTGTAAACTGTGTTCTCATACAGTTTCTGTTGCAGAGAGCTTTAAGAGTCTTAAAGAGTTTGTCGATACTCTTCACAAGTCGAACCGGAGTGCAATTTGACCAAGTTGATAACCACATCTACTGACAGGCCCAAAGCTGATACCAAGTCAGGTCCCCCTATAGACGAAGATCTAGCTTACACCAAGTTCCAGTTACATCGTTCAGAAGTTGTATAGATGATGTTTGCTCTGCCAATCCTGGACAGTGTTCAAGAGCAGAAACTGGCCATGAGTGTCATCAGCCTTTGAGACAAACTCAAGCTACGTTGGTGGAGGTGTCACTGTGGGATGCTCTTCTCAAACTTACAACTATCCTCCATATAGCAGAAATGACTATCTCTACTACACACCATCTCCATGATATCCTTACCAATCTACTGGTACCCCTTCTGAGCCATATGGGATGTACAACTATATCTATCCATATGGCAGTCCATATGAATCACCTTTCCAGCCTGAGTTTAGCGAGTCAAAACCTTTCGTTGTGAGGATTTTGAACAATCGAATTAAGAAATGCAGAGGTTGTAACACAGTTGTCTAGAAAGGTCGATGGGTCTCCCTTAGATCCTCCCTTGAATATAGTGATCTGTCATAAAGAAAGGCGCCCATTTAGAGACTCTTCAAATGTGACGAGACTCAGTCACCCTCAAAATGTGTATTATCATGCACATCTCTCTTGTATTCGTGCCAACAACCTTCATTTCTTGCCTGATCTTCTCTATATACCACCTGACTCAGAGCTTTCTGATGCTCATAAGAAATAGTTACGTGAACACATTGGGTGTGAGTGTTCGTGTCACGTTTTCTTGTGTCACTAGACATAATATGCATTAAACTTGTTAATGAATCACTTATTATCATGTGGGTGTGACTGTTGATGTCACCTTTCTTGGTACAATTATATCGCTTAACATGCACATTTATCACTTTAAATTTGTTATTGGATCACTTATCATGTGAGTTAATGTTATTAGCTCAATTTCATTCTGAGTTATTCATTTAGGGCCGAAGTATTGTGGCTCATGTATTGCGCATGCTCAGATTGGCGTGTCCAGTTTCGTTTTGTTTCTGGTTTCTTGGTTTCTTGGTTTACTAATACCCAGCAATAGCGCACTATAATCTTGACACACCCTAATAATCATGCTGTTTTGGGATATGAGCTGTTAACACTGAATCTTATAAATGCAAGCCAAGTTTTTGACTGAGCTGTTAAAATATTTTGTCACAGAACTGCTAGCTCAGTACCTCCTGCTTCCATCATAGATAATATACTCCGACCCGGGATTGGAAACAGGTAGTCACGCGCCTATAGTGCAATACAAAAGCATGCGCCCTGTCCGCGTTGTTGTTTTTCACGCCTAGAATCAATGTCAAGAAAGGCTCTGCACGTACTGATTTCAGAGACAAAAGTGATTTAGTGTAGGGTGCTGTAGATGAGAAAGGTATAGTAGCTTGTACTCTGGACACAAGAGTAAGCTACTTTTGTTTAATTTTACAGTAAATTGTCACTGCTGTTGAAATAAAGTGTGTCACAAAGCAATTGTCCTTTGTGGGGTGATTCTAGCCTGTTGGATGGTTTGATGATGATGAATTCAACTGTTATAGCTTCAGACTACGGTATAGCGGGAAATTTTCGTGGGGGAAAATTTTTGCGAATTTCGCGGTTTGGCAGCTTTCCGCGAAAATTTTCCCCCACGAAATTTGTAAGGTATGTGGTCGTCATGTAATGTTGCACGTTGAGACGCAATCCACGAAAATTTTCCCCGCGAATTTCTATTCAAGACGAAAACGCAAAAATTTTCCCCCACGAAAATTTCCCGCTATACGGTATCATGCTATGGAGCCCTATATAGTTTATTTTCATTACAGTGGTAGCATTTCAGAAAAAAAAACCAAACCAAGGTGCTAAAAATGAGCCCTATGTTTGTGGGGTAGCCTTGTCCTTTGTGCTGGATGAAAGTTGACTTTGAAGATAGTTTCTGCAACCATTACTGTACACCACTGTAGTTACTGTTTGCTTATAAGTCTCTCTATTTTCATGTTATTCAAGGTATCACTATAGGTGTTTGAAAGTTAAAAATTCAGAATTTCAAGAATACAGAACAGATTCTGATACTTATTATGCATGAAACACTTATAACTGGCATTGTTGCAACAGTCACATCTTCATTTTAGGGGACAGGAGGGTCTCCATTGCAGTTTTTGAAGTAAAGTTGCACTGCAGCTAGAACCACTATAGGCAGCCCTGGCTTCTGCATGTTTCGCGGACTGCGCGTGTTAATTAAGTGCTAATTGCCTCGTTTCCAATCCCTGGTCGGAGTATATTATCTATGCTTCCATGCAGAGACTTTTCCGGGTCTAGTGTCATAACACTTGCCAGATGGTAGTTTGAACAAGTATGTATCTTTACTGTAAATGTAGATACACCAGGGGTTACGGTAGTCGTTTTATCNGTGTCCAGTTTCGTTTTGTTTCTGGTTTCTTGGTTTCTTGGTTTACTAATACCCAGCAATAGCGCACTATAATCTTGACACACCCTAATAATCATGCTGTTTTGGGATATGAGCTGTTAACACTGAATCTTATAAATGCAAGCCAAGTTTTTGACTGAGCTGTTAAAATATTTTGTCACAGAACTGCTAGCTCAGTACCTCCTGCTTCCATCATAGATAATATACTCCGACCCGGGATTGGAAACAGGTAGTCACGCGCCTATAGTGCAATACAAAAGCATGCGCCCTGTCCGCGTTGTTGTTTTTCACGCCTAGAATCAATGTCAAGAAAGGCTCTGCACTGACTTCAGAGACAAAAGTGATTTAGTGTAGGGTGCTGTAGATGAGAAAGGTATAGTAGCTTGTACTCTGGACACAAGAGTAAGCTACTTTTGTTTAATTTTACAGTAAATTGTCACTGCTGTTGAAATAAAGTGTGTCACAAAGCAATTGTCCAATTGTGGGGTGATTCTAGCCTGTTGGATGGTTTGATGATGATGAATTCAACTGTTATAGCTTCAGACTACCGTATAGCGGGAAATTTTCGTGGGGGAAAATTTTTGCGAATTTCGCGGTTTGGCAGCTTTGCGCGAAAATTTTCCCCCACGAAATTTGTAAGGTATGTGGTCGTCACGTAATGTTGCACGTTGAGACGCAATCCACGAAAATTTTCCCCGCGAATTTCTATTCAAGACGAAAACGCAAAAATTTTCCCCCACGAAAATTTCCCGCTATACGGTATCATGCTATGGAGCCCTATATAGTTTATTTTCATTACAGTGGTAGCATTTCAGAAAAAAAAAACAAACCAAGGTGCTAAAAATGAGCCCTATGTTTGTGGGGTAGCCTTGTCCTTTGTGCTGGATGAAAGTTGACTTTGAAGATAGTTTCTGCAACCATTACTGTACACCACTGTAGTTACTGTTTGCTTGTAAGTCTCTCTATTTTCATGTTATTCAAGGTATCACTATAAATGTTTGAAAGTTCAAAATTCAGAATTTCAAGAATACAGAACAGATTCTGATACTTATTATGCATGAAACACTTATAACTGGCATTGTTGCAACAGTCACATCTTCATTTTAGGGGACAGGAGGGTCTCCATTGCAGTTTTTGAAGTAAAGTTGCACTGCAGCTAGAACCACAATAGGCAGCCCTGGCTTCTGCATGTTTCGCGGACTGCGCGTGTTAATTAAGTGCTAATTGCCTCGTTTCCAATCCCTGGTCGGAGTATATTATCTATGCTTCCATGCAGAGACTTTTCCGGGTCTAGTGTCATAACACTTGCCAGATGGTAGTTTGAACAAGTATGTATCTTTACTGTAAATGTAGATACACCAGGGGTTACGGTAGTCGTTTTATCTGTGTGTGTGTGTGTGTGTGTGTGTGTGTGTGTGTGTGTGTGTGTGTGTGTGTGCCAACTATATCTAGAAGCTACAGTCTTCAAAAGTGGCATACCAAGGTAAAACAATTGAAAAAAATTACACAAAGAATTCAATAAAAGCCTGTAGTTCTTGAGAGTGAGCCTTTTCAGACTCTTTGAGCACTAAACTTTGAGGCTACACCCTTAATTTGGGGGGCGAGCTTGAGCTAGCCTTGTAGCATAGATAGTAGAAGCTTAGCTACTGATATGAAATGGCCTGAGGTTCTTTTACAAAGCAACAAAAGCCTATAGTTCCTGAGATCTGAGGCTTTTCAGCCTACCTGAGCAGCTGTACTAAGCTTCGAGGCCACACCCATGCATACTGTTAAATTTTGGGGCAAGCATGAGGGGCAAGCCTGAGCGAGTCCCTTAGCATATAGCTGCAGACTAGAGGTCCTGTGTACGTACCAAGTGTTGTGCACCTTTGTACCTTCATTATATGCAAGTAGATTGTAGCTTGAACGTGAACAATATTGAGTCCCACATACATGTAGATCTGATAGACTTATCGTAGATCTCTCTTTCTGTCTAGTCTCATAAGCAGTTCTCTTTGGTTTTGAATCATTATGGGTGGAGCTACTTTTTAAGTAGGCAGAGCCTTAGAACTTGGGCCTGCATGTAGTGGCACAGTGGTACCACTACTAAATACTGAGAGCCTCTGAAATACATCAGATTTTACTCTTCTTCGCTTCTGCATTTCCATCTGAGAAGCCAACTCTAAGTCAGGCTCAAAGCAGTCACTATACAACACGCTGTTAGACTTGACCAATTTGCTCATTTTTTTTTGTACGTCCCCCACCCATTAAGGAATTAAGAACATTGCAATCTCATGTAGTTTAATTCTCAGGGTTATTGTCCAGTGTAGACTCTGGAATATGTATAAAAGAACAAAATGTTTAGCTTTACACCACTTAAACTACAGTTTAGTACAATATACGACTAGTAGTGCCACGCCTTACAAGGATATAAGTAATGAGTCAAGCTGCTGCCAAGCTGCCTTTGGAAATTCTTAAAGAAGTTCTTCTTGTACTTGCATCAATTGACAGTAAACAATTCTGTAATCCCGTCTGGATACTAGCCAAGAACAGGAATGGTTACAGTTTGAAACTCCACTGGGGTAAAGTTTCAGTACCTACTCCATCTAATGCCCACTCTAATCAGTTCTGCCTTTCTGGTACTTGTTTGACCCATTGACAATGTAAAACAGGATCTTTGTGAAACGTTTAATAGATCAATGTTGTCTCTATATGTGTTATAACATCCTTCAGCAGAGTAGCATGTCACCATGGCAGGTAGAACCTACAACCAGGCTATGCTTAGTTCACAGATAAACACTTCTGAAAATCTGCAGCAGGAAGGCTAGCAATAAAAGGAGTTTGGAAGCATTTCTAGTGAAGAAACTAAAAGCCACATGCCCCTCAAGTCCCTCTCGGAATCCAGAGGGCGATTCAGCATCTGTTGTTTGTAAATTTGACTGCCCTGAAACACCAGGTATCCAGTACCATGACTCCAGTGGCTCTGCTGCGATGGTTGCTTTACAGACTGACACTACACTAACTCAGGAACTCGCATCTAAAAGTAGTAACAGTTATGTAATGATAGTAGTGCTCTTTCAGTCACTGAGTCACATGATTATATCCAGTCACCTAACGTTCTTAAACTACACAACAGTACACCAGTACCTGTGATCCTGGTACTAAATTAGAGTCGCCTATTGAGACACTGCCTATGGCTACTGTTAAGCGTGTGTGTAACCTAGCCCTAGAACCCATTGTACTGGCACGAAACCACTGGTCCTAAGTATCCCAAACAGCTTGCAGCAAAGATATGCACACTCAACATCATGTTGATTTTGTACGTAGTGACAATATGGAGATTGCAGTAGAGATTACGGAATTAATGAAGAAACAGAGGTCGGATCGCTTGAAGCCTGCCATGATTCTTAAAGTTAGACTGTCTGGTGAAGTTGTTGAAGCTGTTGTGGAGAATACACACTATATATCAAAGTTATCCTCGCATTGCTATTACTATTATTCAAGTGCTAAAGCTGAAGTTAAGCTATTGGATTGTGATTCAGATTGAGATGTTATATTTTTATAGACCCATCTCCAGGTCCCTACAAAGCTAATGTTATAATGTTTTTGTGTGTTGTGTACCCCCACTCCCCTATTTGGACCTCTTGTTGGTGTGATGACAAAAGATTTTCAATTTTTATAATTAAGCTAACAAAAGTCAGGAATAGTTGTGGGAGTATTATCTTCATTCCTATGTCAGTTGGGTAGGAAACTAGTAGCCTCGTCTCCAGGCTCCCCTTTGACCTTTCATTCACGGAGAGGAAAATGGTAGCCTGCTATCCAAGATCACATGCTTGACATCGACTCATTAACTATTGCTAAAGAGCAAATGTGTGGATGTGGTGGCTGGATAAATGATGTCAAACTCTTGGTTCTGTGCCCACAGGAATGTTCACAATTGCTGAGTGCTACAAGCAGCTACAAAATTTTGAAAGAATTGTGGTTTCTAGTAGGCATTATCTATCAGTAGTCTGCAGTTATAGAACATAACTTACTAATGCTGTAGACTTTCAGCTTATCAGCTAAAAAGATGAGCTGAGCTGCTCTTCCTGAACATTTCAAGTTGGTCCAATTTTCACCGTTTATCCCCACTTGATCTCAGATACCAGGCTTGAGTGAAAGGTCAAAGGGGAGCCTGGGGACAAGGCTAGGGAACTCCTTATTCAATCACTTGACAATTTCTATCTCCCTTGCTTCCTTTACGATCTGGCCAGCATATTTTGTAATGTTTCTTTATTAGGCCCGGATGCAATTTCAGAACTTCTATGAAGAATTATTATTCGTACAATGTACTTCCTGTATGCTCACTTGAAGTAAGCACTTTTCTGAGCTTCTAAAAACACTTAACCTGTGTCTTAATAGAACAACAATAATAAGCCGCATCTCCGCATGCTGCTCTAAAAGTTACTCAACCAGAAACTAATTTTTTTTTTTTGGAGTGGCCTTAGTTTTGTTCTGTAGTGGCTTACTTTCAGTGATTTAATGAATATTATTATATACTTATATAGTTACTATACTAAGTTAAGTACAGAGGTAGCGGGCAATAACTTCCTGTATTGCCCTGCTGTTATTGCCGTTTGCAGAAATTTGTTTGTGCTATGCTCAGCCAATCATGCTGCACAAAAATCAATTTTACGTGCGAATCTTAACCAATTACACATAATCATTGCTATGGTATAAAAGAAGGCTGCATAGAAACCACTGCCAGTTTTTTTGTGAATGCCTGGAGAGGTAAAAGGTACGCTAGTCAAGTTAGTTCGTTGACACAGAGAAAGCCTTCAGTACGAGCGAGTCAGCGACTATAAACAAACAGCAAAACCCCACCCATGCTACATCCGGTAAACAAAGCACTGCCCATTGCTGTAGACAGATGGGAGTTGATAGTGCCAGAAACCAGGAGAAAGCTATAAATTTTGTGCTCTTGCTATGGCCACTACTCCTGCAGGCCTGCTTCAAGCTCATTTTTTCCGTGGCTAACTGTACTAGTCACAACATGCTATAGCCTAGCTAGTTAGCAAAGATGCATGCCCTTGTTGATAAGTATATAATAATTACATTCCTTTGGTCGGGCAATATGGCTAAAATATTGGTTCTTGACTTGCATTGGCCCTCCCTTCGGTCGGGACCAATACTCCAGTCTCGAACCAATATTTAGCCATATTGCCCTCCCAGTCATGTAATAATATAATATGTATTATTACCATTTCTTCATTTTGTGCAGTTAAACAGTAGGTACATGCAGTTAATTCCTTCAGCTAACTCAGTACCTGAAGTTCCTCCTATTCCACTTGGTAGTGTTGAACAGTGGAAGGTTTGTTATTTTGTTGGTTTGTATGTTATATAACTACAACTATGTTACATAAAAATTACAGACTCTTTCGTTGTTTCTACTTATCAGATCAACGATTCTGAAGTTCCTGTTGTAGCAATGAAGCTTAAGAATGAAGTGTTTTCAAGGATAGTTTCTTCTGTAACTGATGAAAATGAGCCAATTTTACACTGTATTAGTGATAGGCTCATTATTTTAAAGCTTGAAACCCCATCTTCATCAAATATCATTTCGTTTTTTAAAGTAAGTTGTATAGGTAAGTATTTATCTTTCTATAAACTCCATAAATATCCACTGTTAGATTTTGAGAAGTCTGGGTGAAAAGTTCAGTAGTTGTGAAGTACAAACAATCAGGTAAAATTGTCTGTTTGTGACTTATTACCTAGAACATTTCTCTTGACAAATTAATATGGTAATTTTGACTTTGATCTCTGGTCTACATGGTCAGATCATAGTGTAGTATGGCTTTCTCCACTCTCTATGGAGTATGTATTAGTGTGGGCTGGCTAAGAGCTAGTTCTGCTTTCTTAGGAAATTATATGAGCTATTCATCCATTTTTGTTGATTTCCCGTTATGTGGCAGCAAATGTACATATGTTTCAAGTTGCATATTAGCTATGCTTGCTAGTTGTGTGCACTGAGGCTTGTGCACTCAAATGTTATATAAGGTGCCGTTGTTGCCCACGATTTAATATATAGATTTGATAGTCAAACCAATTGACATAATGAAGGCACCTACATTGGTGAGCTATTGCACAAAAGTTTAGACTCTGACCTAGAGACTACCTAGATGATAAAATCTGTGGAAACTTGGGAAGTAAATCAGCTAGATCTTCTCCATACGATTCGAGCTCTCAGGGACATAATGTAAATGAAATAGATGTCATGACTAAAAATGTATTGAAGTCAATGGAGAAATACTGAGCACATGGATTGATATTTGAACCTACCGCTAACTATACCCTATTCTAGATTAGCCAATTAGCAGTAACCAGACTGTTCAACGCACATTTTGGTCTTGGAGCTTGATTGCCAGAAACTGACTCTTACTAGTCCATAGTAACTAAAGTGAGCTTACCTTTTGAATAGAACCACAAATACCCATATTAACAGGACCTATAGATACTATAAGATATGGAAGCCTTTACAGCTCTTTAGAGCCCTTACGGTCTCACAGCAGTTTCTGTACTCATTTCTGAAGTTTGTCACAGACCAGTATTCTGTCTGGAAAATGAGTAATATCAAGTAGATGTTCCTATTTATAGCAATTGAATTTCTAAACAGCTGTAACTTCTCGGTAGTTTCTTTTTTTGTTTGATGAAAACCAAAATGTGCTTTGAAGAGTATAGTTTGTGCTCATGTTCACTAATCTAGAGTATACAGTATAGTTAGTGGTAGGCGTGATTTCAAACCATATGCTCAGTATTTCTCCATTGACTTCAATACATTTTTTGAAGGATGCAGAGCGTCCAGTCGTGATGTCATATTATGTCACATTTAATTACCGTACAGTAGAAAAGTTTCATGGTTTTTGTGCATAACAATCTATCAGCAAAAGTTTTTGTGAAATTCACCGCAACATATATATATACTGTATTAGTATTGCAAAACTCATCCACAATAGTTTAAACTCAAGAATGTTTGATGAGAGACATCCATGAAAGTTAGACACCCCAAAACTTTTCCACTATACGGTATAACAGTTCATTAATGTTCTTTACCTTATACATGCAACCAAAGGTACCATCATTAGTGAATTACAGCCAAAAGGTCAACTATCCTCTGGTTCTAGGCCCTGGCCCTGCTCATTTGTGATTGTGCATAGATCATATGTCTAGAAAGTACTGAAAGTTAGCAACCATCTCTAACTCAATTCCATGTCAACAACAAAATAATGTAGCAGTTGTTGCTCACCATTTGGTCCCTTCATTACCAAATGTAGTGCTAATAACTGTTGATTAAAACTTCAATTAGACCAGATTTTGCTTATGAATGTAGGGCAAAAGAAGCAGAGAGTTTTTTGACATGTATGCAGCTTGGTAATTGTTCAGTGGCAAGCAACCATGATCATACAGACTCAGTCAATAGTAAGTTTTTGCTATTAATAAATGTGTGTTAACATAATATTTTTCCTTAACTTTATGACATGTGATACACAGAGAGCAATATATTTTGTGCGTTTGGGCCAGAGGAGGTATGACAGCCATGTGTCATGCTGAGCTATCATTTTTTATCGCATGTGATCGTTTTAAGCTCCTAGTGTTGCATGCAAATTGTATTGTGCTGAGTTGGCACTTAGATGATTTATTGATTACCATGCATGTGACCATATAGGCAAAACTATTGAATAGATCATGTGAACTAAAAATACCAGTTCAACTTGACACATGGCTGTCGTACCTCCTTTGCCTTTGGGCAATTATAGGCAGGTACTGGAGAACCTGTGGTGTGTGCCATGGTGCACTTGGTATTTATGTTTGCCATGGTGCACTAGTATCCCATTCTTTCGTGCTAGTGTGTGCTGTAAGTCCACAATGCCTACTAACCATATCTGGAGTTATGGTCCAGAGTAGCCATTCTAGTTGCATCATGAAGGAGGAGGCCACATGGTGCCCATACATTTATTTTGTAGGCCTGGTTGTCTGCCCAGTTGCAGTAATGATATCTACCGCAAAACCTCTATATAACCAGGGCCTCATTCCAAGCTCACTTACACTTGCTGCTCTCAGCTTCTGGTGTGGACCCCACCAATTTCCAATCACATAGTTTTCATCTGATGTGGCCACAAATGCAGCTGCCGCAGGCCTACCAGACTGGCTGATACAAGTACTAGGCAGGTGGTCCGAGATGTGTTTGTGACTCCTGTTCGTATCAGCACACCTTCACAGATCTGGAAGTCTCTGATGCTTTGATGCATACTCATAAATGATCATGGTGTAGATGGATGTCGGTTTGGCAGAGATGAATGGCCAGGTCAATTGAGGAGTAGATGTTGGGCTGAGAGCTTCATGCTAACTGGTTCTTGATGGTTTTGAGAATGCTGATTGAAATTGGTTGGTGTGTTGGTTGGTTGACACCTTGGACATTCTGAATTCTTTGTAGTTGGCAATGAATGAGTGGGGCATTGGCTGTGGGGTCAGCGTAGCCTTGCTCAATTTGCTAGATTGCTGAAGTGTATGTTATGGTGAAGTCCCGCTGTTGCGAATTCTATGCAAAACAATCGTAGAACTAACTCTGATGACAAAAGAGAGTGCAGAAAGTGGGTTAAATGGAAAGTGGAAATGCGTTTTACTGCTGACTGGTAGCAGTGATGTATTGAGGGAGCAATGGCACAAGTCTGGTAGAACCGGACTGGTCTACAAGGTGACTTGGAAGAGGTGTGGGGCACTTGTACAGGTATTGTATCTGCTGATAGACCTAGGTTGCGAAATTGGTCAACCTGTAGGCGGGATAGGAAGTCAATAATGTCATTGTTAAGGCCAGGGATGTGCACGATCTTGAGTGTAAAATTGTACCACCACAAAAAACACCCTGTGCATAAGAGCCATCATCGTTGTGACCCCTCCAACTACCACTGACTCCTCTCACATCTCTCTAGTAGAATTAAAAGCTCTCTCTTCCAATGTCATTAACCTGTACATCTGCAGCATAATCACTTGGTATTGATGGGCACCAAGGCTACGTGGGCGGCCAGGCTCCCCTACAGTAAAGAGGGCAACCCATCGCCACTGCAACCACTAGCTACCACCCCAGCACAAACCACTACTACAAGCAACCTGCTACCACCAGCTTCAACATCCAGCACAGCTGCCACTACTCCTCATTCTCCCGAATCTCCTCCACTCTCCAATAGGCTTAGGAAAAGATTGTAGCTGGTGAGTTTGTTCCACTGGATGAGATCTGCTTCTGGCCAAACCCAAGCCCTGCTCCATGAAAGCAGGCTAAGTGTACAGTCAACTCCCTAGAAACCTGGCTGGAAGTGTGTACCATGGAATGTTTACCTTGCAATTTTTTGTCGATACACACCCTGCCCATGCGCTGGAGCTCGCTACCTATCAACACCATGTGTGTATCATGGCCAAATCTTTCACCTCTCAATCATCGCTTGACTATTACAGCATTTGAAATGTGGATGGCCCAGTACCCATCCAGAAAATGGAGCATGGTGTGCTTAGAGCTGTAGACTTCAAAACTTTTTTCTCCACCTACATCCACCCTGCAAGTAGCTAGCATAAGTTGTAACCTTTTCCAAAGCACCGTTCAAGCCACTCCAACCCCACTCATATCAGCAAGGCAACAGAGAAGCCCTTGTAACACATGTGGTAGCCTAGCCTCATTCCAAGGCTCTCACCTTTGAGCTTACACTCACAGTAAGGAAGGAGAGACCCTGGTCGGAAATATCACGTGAATGACGTGGGGATAGACACTAGGGTAGACACGTCCTTTGACCTCTGCAAGCTGCATGCAGTCTGAACTAAGGCTGCAATTGTTCATAAATTGATTTAAGCTGCCTAAACCATTAAAATAAGCAAGGTAAGCAAAGTAAAATTACTAACTTTCGAGTTGTTTATGCTAGGTGCTCGTAATACAGCAACATTGCGGTAGAGATCAAAGGTCACATCTATATTCGCATCATCAAGGACAAAATTCACGAGATATTTCCGACCAGGCTCTCTCCTTCCTTAGCGTGAGTGTAAGGTCAAAAGTAAGAGCCTGGGAATGAGGCTATAGCTCTCGCAAAATTGGAGGGAGGACTCTGGCACAGTTTTCGTTGCACATAGGAATGTAATTTTTCGAAAAATCTCATGACAAAATTGAATTTGTGGCCAGAATGGAATTCTCACGTGCAGCACAGATATCGCAATATCGAGGTCAAAATAGATGAAAATTTCGAAGGACAGGACATGTCAATGGGCTATACAGCCTTCTCCTCTGTGCGACTCCTTTCTTGAGTTCACAAGAGCAACTAACACTGTGTTGTCTCGCTTGTTGCAATCCTGCACGAGAAGACAATTTCATTATTCAACATACACGTGACTACTAGGATCTGATTGGTCATATTGAAATTCCAATACTTGCAACGAAAACTGTGCCAGAGTCCCCAGACCCTCTCCCTCCACTTTTGCTAGAAGAGTGGGGTCTGGCCAGCGAGACTAGCCTCTATCATTTCTCCAGAAAATGTCCTTTGGGCCAACCCCGCACCATGCCCACTCAACAGGTGCTGCTGCAAGAGACCAAACCTCCAAATTCACAAGCTCCATCTTTACCATCACAGACTCAAGAAATCTGCAGAAATTACAAGAATCTCACATGTATCAATGGAGCAGACTATCCTCGCAGCCATATCTGCCAACTTTGTGAATGTCCACATGCCAGGAGGCTATGTCCTCTTTGCAACCCTCTATCCCTAGCTGAGATTGTCACCCCCCTACGACCACTCAGATTCGAGTGCAAACTAGTTTGCCACTCTGACCACAGGTTCGTTGACACCTGATTACAGCTTAACCCACAGATGTGATACCGTATAGCAGGAAATTTTCGTGGGGGAAAATTTTTGCGAATTTCGCGGTTTGGCAGCTTTCCGCGAATATTTTGCCCCGCGAAATTTGTAAGGTATGTGGTCGTCACGTATAGTTGAGACGCAATCCACGAAAATTTTCCCCGCAAATTTCTATTCAAGACGAAAACGCAAAAATTTTCCCCCACGAAAATTTCCCGCTATACGGTATTAGTTAGCTACACTGGACCCCAAACACACCTTGTGTTGCAGGATCTCTCTGCACCCCAATGTTGTGAATATCGGTCTCCTACGGAAGATAGGAACCAAACATCTTGGTAGACCTTTCCTGGATCTGCCCCTTTCAATTCTGTGCTGTTCCAGCTCAGGCATCGTGGTGGTGGAGGAGTCTGGTAGCTGGCATTTTACTAATCACTTGTCAGCACCTCTTAGGCAGGCCATCAACCACTTTTAAATCATTGATACCACCATCGACGATGCCATATCAATCTTTATTGCCCTCGGCCTTGACTCCTTTGCCTGGCCTTTGCCTTTTGGTTGGTGCTTGTAGTAGATGTGTGCCCAGATGTCGTTGTGCATGGGGTGTGGCTATTCTGCTTTGGTTTAGCAGTCTTGGGCATGCTTGAGACCTAGTGAGTTGCTCACAGACGAGACTCTGAATTTTAAAGATGATGATTTGGGCTATAGCTTCTTGATTTGAAAACAATGGATTTTTCAGGATAGCTTGCTAGTTTCATTTCTTGTCAAGGTTATGAAAAGGATAAGATGTGTTCCTTTAAGTTTGGGATTGTTTGTAAAGATTAGAGTTTTCATGAAAAAACTTTTAGCTTAGGCAATGTAACTGCAAGAATTATTTCTTGTGCACAAGACCACGAAGGCACGTTGAAGAGCAGAGTTTTTTTAGAGTAAACTAAGTTTAACTTTACTGTTTTGTGTGCTCTTTTGAGTAGACCATACTTGCGAGTGGTATGTGTAACTGTCAAAACTCGAGGCACATGAGTCCATTTTAAGCTAGCATACCACAGTAAAATACACATAAAAACTACTCATGTGTATAATACTTGCATGCTACTTTCGCAAGGCATTTACCTTGCCTGGGGGTTGTACTGTAATTAAATGCTCTTGTACTAGTCTTTTAGTAGCAAAAGATTTACCAAGTAACAGCATAGTGTTGGATTGTAAACATTTGCACTGAAGAAGACACTTGTATTTGTGCCGAAACGTTTGCTTTATGAAAAGTTTCTGGCTAGTGTAATCATATTTACAGTCCAACACTATGGAACCTCACTATTCTCAGCAACAGTATGTAGTTAGCTTGAATGAACTTTTACTCAATCTGACCACCATTCCTGTCTTGCTTGCTCACTTTTATGAATTCCCAGTACGATAGTACTGGGTACACAGGAATGGCACGGATGACCCATTAGCGCAATACAAATATTCACGCAAATAACTGCAAAAACTGAGCGCTTAGCACTAAAAGGCTTCTTAAGCTACTATTTAGCTCTTTCTCTTTCTAATGAGCCCAAAAACATGGCCTAAAACCATCGCTAAAGTAACATCTGCCCCTTTCAATTCTGTGCTGTTCCAGCTCAGGCATCGTGGTGGTGGAGGAGTCTGGTAGCTGGCATTTTACTAATCACTTATCAGCACCTCTTAGGCAGGCCATCAATCACTTTTAAATCATTGATACCACCATCGACGATGCCATATCAATCTTTATTGCCCTCGGCCTTGACCCCTTTGCCTGGCCTTTGCCTTTTGGTTGGTGCTTGTAGTAGATGTGTGCCCAGATGTTGTTGTGCATGGTGTGGCTATTCTGCTTTGGTTTAGCAGTCTTGGGCATGCTTGAAATAGATAAGATGTGTTTCTTTAATAAGTTTGGGATTGTTTGTAAAGATTAGAGTTTTCATGAAAAAACTTTTAGCTTAGGCAGTGTAACTGCAAGAATTATTTCTTGTGCACAAGACCACGAAGGCACGTTGAAGAGCAGAGTTTTTTTTAGAGTAAACTAAGTCTAAACTTTACTGTTCTTTTGAGTAGACCATACTTGCGAGTGGTATGTGTAACTGTCAAAACTCGAGGCACGTGAGTCCATTTTAAGCTAGCATACCACAGTAAAATACACATAAAAACTACTCATGTGTACAATACTTGCATGCTACTTTCGCAAGGCATTTACCTTGCCTGGGGGTTGTACTGTAATTAAATGCTCTTGTCCTTAAACAGTCCAACACTATGGAACCTCACTATTCTCAGCAACAGTATGTAGTTAGCTTGAATGAACTTTTACTCAATCTGACCACCATTCCTGTCTTGCTTGCTCACTTTTTTGAATTCCCAGTACGATAGTACTGGGTACACAGGAATGGCACGGATGGCCCATTAGCGCAATACAAATATTCATGCAAATAACTCTGCAAAAACTGACCGCTTAGCACTAAAAGGCTTCTTAAGCTACTATTTAGCTCTTTCTCTTTCTATTGAGCCCAAAAACAGGGCCTAAAACCATCGCTAAAGTAACAAACACAAACATGCCAAACCTCCAATTTTCTCCATCTTCTTCTTCTTCTCTTCTTCTCCTTCTTCTTCTTCTTCTTCTATCTTGGCTCAACTTTTCTCAGAGGCTATTCACTTTTAGAAGCTGATTCTTGAACGAACGAACTTGGTTTCTTCCAAGTCAGTCGCTTTTGCCATCGGTTTTTAGCGCCTCTCATTGAGTAGCTAGTTACAAAGGTGAAAAGTGCCTCCTCCATATGGCTGCCATTAATTTCTACACTAATGCATAATTCATTAGCTTCTAGAAAATTTGAATTGACGACCCTTTCCACACACAAAAGTGTGCATTATTTGGAGTTCAAATACAAGTTCCCTGGAACTATTTTGTGATACCTGGTTGCTCTTCAATTCTTAAGAGATGAATCAGGAATTTGAAAACAAGATGGAATGGCTGTTTGAGTGTGTAAGGAATTCTTCCTGTGGGCAAAATGAGAGACTCAATAAGGAGATTGTTAAATGCAGCCCATACAGGAAGAATTCTGCACACACTCTAACAGCCATTCCATCTTGTTTGTGCATGTTCTTTTTACGATTTAGCCATTCCTGTGTCTCATTACATTTCCAATGTTTTTTTACTTGTTGACCATAAATTCTATGTTTTTATATGTATAACATTTCTAATATTCTTTGTACTAGTTTGTTCTATTGTCTAAGGCAACTGATAGCTATGGTGGAGTCCTCTAGTTTTACCCAGTACAGTAGTAGTGAGAATAGCAGCAGAATTTAGCACGGCTAGCTATAATCTTTGGGAAGCATGAGTTCCAAATAATGCACACTTGCTGTGCATGTGCAAAGGATTGTCAATTTGATTTCCCCAGTAGCTGATGAATTATTCAAAAGTACAGAAATTAATGATGGCCATATGGAGAAAGCGCTTTTCATTTTGTATCTTGAAACTCAGCTAGAAAGACTATATATATACAACTTATCTCAATTTAATAATGGTTGAAGACAAGGAAACCAAGTTTATTCGTTCATGAAAGAATCAGCTTCTGAAAGTAAGCACTCTCAAAGGAATGGACTTTCTCATCCGCTTCTCCATGCATATCTGTGTCTATAAGCAAAGTATGCAGTTTGTATCACCCACAAATTGAGACACACTGGATCAAATCCATCATGGTTGACAATGCACTGAATATCACTTTCAATTTCTCCCTTTTTATCTACTATACTGTCAATCTCACAACAGCACACTGATTCCCTAGTAGTAGCCATCGCCACACAGCCACCACATTGACACCTGACATAAGAGAGAGAGAGAATATATGGCCACATAGTGACACATAGTAGACTCTGCTTTGGTTATACAATCTTACCAGTCAGTATTTCCTATCCTGTCTTCATCACCTGAACTGTCATCATCACTAATACTAGCTTCACTATCTGAAGTGTGGGAAGGTTCTTCAGGCTCATACAGATAAGGCTCCACTGTGTCTGGTACACCTTCACTGCTAGAGCTGTCTTCATGACTGTCATTCTCAGAGTGTCTGTCTTCATGATCGTGTTCAAAAGATGAAAAGGAGCAGGAGAGACTTAACTGGCTTGACTCATGGCTAGAATCACTCAGTTCTTCATCTGTAGACTCAGCCATACTTGTTTACTAGTGTACGTGCTGCCTATCAACACGCACGTTCTGTACTATGCAAGTGCCTAAAATGACGTCACGTTTGACCACGCCCATATTTCACCACAACAGGAAATGTTTCTAACAATGGATAGTTGCTGTGAAAACAAATGCCCAAAAAATAGAATATAATTTTTTCATTGTACCTTCCCTTTAAGTTGGGTACTTTAGTGATGGTTTTTGACCATGTTTTTAGGCTTGTTAGAAAGAGAAATAGCATTTGGAGCCTGTTAGTGCCAACCATTCATTTCTTTTACAGTTATTTGTATAAATATTTATTGTGCTAATGGGCCATCCGTGCCGTTCCTGTACCCAGTACTACCATACTGGGAACATTTTTGAAAGTGCACATGTTTTCTTTTGCAGAAAAAGTTCCCAAACAACCAAAACGAATTACTCGTAGTTCAACGAAAAAGTTAAGCAAACAAAAGAATCATGATGAGAGCAGCCTGTAAGTTTTTTCATAAATACTTAATTATTATTCATGCTTGTATCATGGGAAGCCATACTTTCAAAGGCGCCGACAGGGAAATATCAGTTGTAGATACTGACCGCACTCAACCGCAGGGAAATATCTCGATATTCCACAGGAAATCCGGTGGAATATACACAGCAAGTTGAAAAAAACCAAGAACTATCCAGTGAAAAGAGACTGTAGCGCTTGAGATTCTTCAGAAGACTACTAGAAGACAACGCTGGTGTTGTTTTTCTTCGAAGATAGTCTCTGGTACCCGTTTCAAGTTCAAATTTTTAGCGTGCTAGCTGTCACAATTGTCTGTGTCTTGACCTTCGCCTAAAAAGTAAGCGCTTGAGCCTATACTATACTCAAAACTAGAAAGAAAGTAGTGAGAACTCGAAGCGCCATGATACAAGTTGGTTAGAACATGCCTACTGCGTGCTCTACTTCGAAAAACACTCGGTAATATTGACCAAACCCTCGGGTTTATTCAATATTACCTCGTGTATTTCACGTAGAGCCCTGGTAGGCATGTTCTAACATATACATAATTTATATGTGTATGCGAAGGGTAACATAAGATTGGCACAGGTGGCTTGTATGAGTAATACAAATATTCATGTGAATAAACTGAGTGCTTATTTGGCACCAAAAGGTTTCTAGGGAGATTATTCAGTCTTTTGTTCTTTTAACAACCCAAAAGGCATGTCTTAAAGCCATCACAATAAATAAAGACAATTAATTTAGAAAAACGTTGTTTCTTTTTGAGATACAGGAATGGCCAAATTCTAAAAGTTAAGCAAACAAGATGGAATGGCTGTTACATATTTACAGAATTCTTTCTGGGGGTTGCATGTAACACTCATTTATGTATCTCCTTCATTTTGCCCACAGGAAGAATTCTCTACACAATGTAATGGCCATTTTTTTATTTTTATGCTTTGGTTTTTTATGTTGTTGTTTTTTTCTTGTTTGTTCTCCATGATCAAATTTGAGTTTGCCCTCTTGTGTACTCTACTTTGATTGTCTATAGCCTTCATGCTTTATTACCTCAGTGTTATCAGGAGCCCTTCAGGACAGTAGGCCGGAAGGAACTGAGTATAGTATCGTGTTACAGACATCGTAGTTGGTTTACTGCAAAAGCTCTTCCTTATTTATAGATATACACAAAGGGCTTGCTGTAGTAATCAAAGCCAAAGTACAAGCATGAGCAGTACTTGCCTAAATGCTACTTGTATAAAACTAACAGAACACTTAGCACCTGGTTAATTCCCTTTCCTTTTGTGGCAAAAGTACTACTTTTGTTATGAGATATAAAACATGCTATTATACCCTCCTTTGGGCCTATGGCCCTCATGAGCTCCTGGTGTTTGTGCAGTGTGATCTACTTGTCGTAGTAATTATTAATATAAAAACCTAAGAATTCAACTGCTGATTATTAAAGAATAGTAGCTGAGAGCTCAGCAGAGCAATGTATCTTCAGGTAAGCTTTTCTGAGTCAGCATGCATTATGTATGGATTTAAGCACACTTGTCTGCTTGGATAGGGTCATCAACTTGATCTACAAAGTAGCTAATGAATAATTCATAAGTCTAGAGAAGGAAGAGGAAGAAGAAGAAGAAGAAGAGTTTTAGTTTCATACTTTAGCAATGGTTTTAGGCCATGTTTTTAGGCTTGATAGAAAGAGAATGAGCTATGAAAACTTGTAGTGTGTGTAATCTAGAATACAGTTGAGTTTGTACTGGATCATGGAGAAGTGTACCTGATGTGACTTGCTGGAATAGGTATGCTAGTAGACAAGATGAGTATAAAACATACTTTTGTAAAAGTGTGAACGAGGCTACACTCGCTGCATAAATTCCAAACTTTTTAAGCGGCATTGTGGAAGAGGTGGAGATAGAAGTAAGATAAAGTACTCCATTTATTTGAGGCTTACTCTAATTTGCATAATTATATGGTAGCTGCTTACAAGTCATAGCAAGTGTTCAACCCACATATTATAGTTGTATCAAGGTTGGGTACAGATGCTGTCATCTTTGATTGAAAAGTAGCTTATGAATAGATATGGCTTTTTTTTATATTTAACCACTCAATACAAGACTGCGAAAATAATAAGAAGAGCGAAGTCTTTTGTGCTTGAATAACTTGTGAAATGTTGAGAAATGCTGAAATTTTGCATAATTATTATAAGGCATCCCAACATGTACTCTAGCTTTGTTATATGTGCATGGTTACAACATCCATGTTATAGTTTACTATACTATCCTTGTTCTTAGGCTCTCAACTTGGACCTTACACTCACGGTAAGGAAGGAGAGAGCCTGGTCGGAAATATCACATAAATTTCGTCACTGATAATGCGAGGGTAGATCTGATCTTTGACCTCTGCCACGATCATGCCGTTTTACGAGCGCCTAGCACAAACAACTTGAGAGTTAGTAATTTTATAGTACTTAACTTTCTTATTTTCATGGTTTTGGTAGCTTAAATTGTTTTATGACTGGTAGCAGCACTAGTTCAGACTCGCTGCAGCTTGCAGAGGTCAAAGAACATGTCTACCCTAGTGTCTATCCCCACGTCATTCACGTGATATTTCTGACCAGGCTCTCTCCTTCCTTACCGTGAGTGTAAGGTCAAAGGTGAGAGCCTGAGAACGAGGCTACTACTATACTTAGCCCTTCATTAGAGGGGAATCATATCAGATTCTACATGTAACTTTATTATCAAATTTTTAGGCTACTGACTTACAAGCCTCCAGGTTGTAAGGTGAGCTTCGAAATAACAAATCTTGATCTTGAAAGTTTAGATCCAGAGGAGTATGTTAATGACAAGATTATGGATTTCTATTTTCAGTAAGTTTACAGTAATTTGACTAATATTCACATTGGGGAAATTTTCGTACGTGTTACTGTGTGCGAAAATTAAACACTCGAAGTTTTGATGACCCATTACCAATATTAATGCAGTCGCTACACATGTACGAAAATTAAACATGTGAAATTTTAACATATGGACTATTTTTAATGCGGAAATATCTCAAACTATGGTACCTACAGATATAATTATTATTATTATACTCAAGTTTGTACGTGATAAGGTACAGTGTATACCCTTCGTTTATATATTATCATTATGATTACAATGTTCAATGCAAGCCTGCATAACTAGTCCAAGGCTATATATAGTATACATGTGTATGTACCTGACATGTACAGCTTTAGTTAATCTGTTGTACTGGGAATGGACTCAGCTTCTTATCATACGTACGGTAGTACCGTACGTATAGTAGGAATGGGCCACATGTCTCATAGACCCAATACAAAATGTTGATCACCATAAAAATCTAGCAAAACAAAGTTAAGCCCTCAAACTTGCTCAAAGGCTCTCCCCAACAGATTACCAACTGCATGCAAGGCCTGAAACACACAGAATCTTTACTGGGCACTCGTAGAGAGAGCTAGTGGGAAGGCACAATTGTGCCATTTTTGTTCTCCTAACATACATACGTACGTACTTACGTACTAACTGACTTACTTGAACATGGTTTCCAGAGAACCAGAAAGTATTGAGCCAACTTTGACAGCACAAAGTTAGTCCTTTTCAAGGGAATTACATTCCTTGATACTCGTTTTCATCACAAATATGCCTAAACAAAAACTAGAAAGCTTTAAAACTTAGCATATTAATTACAACACAACTCTCTGCAAGCTGGCAATAATACCAGAGCAATATGGAAAGTTATTGCCACTTCCACTGCATTTAACTTAGTATATAGTAACTATAACTATACATTTATTATAAGTAACGATACCATAACAATGCATCATTGCAATTTGTCATTTTGTTTTTTTACTTATAGCTACCTATTATATGAGAAGTTGTCAGAAGAACAACGTTCTCATGTGCATATTTTCAGCACATTTTTTTACACAAGACTCTGTAATACATCATTGGATGATAAGCAACAGCAACTAAGGTTAAATTTTTCAATTGTAATTCATTTCATATCCGCCTCATTTTTTTTTTCTTTTTTTCTTTTTTTTTTGTCGCCATTAGTGCACCTGAACGTGTTCACAGCCGTGTCAAAAATTGGACAAGGCATGTTGATATTTTCAGGAAAAGGTTTATTGTTTTCCCTGTCTGTGAAAGGTAGGTCGGTAAGTATTATATTGCATTCTACAACTTAAGTTGAGGAAGGAAAAAAATCTGTCAAAACTGCGCAGGATCACAGCATGTTTTGATATTTTTGATTGTCAGAATTTGTAGAAATATTTTTCCCTTTGCTATCTTGTTCTGAGCTACTCTTCCTAGTGTATATTAATTCTTTGTTCAGCTCCAGTAAAATATTCAATCGAAAGTGGATGCAAGAATGGGCTGACATTGGTACTGGTCATGTCATACAGCAGGTGTATTTGCTATATAGACCTTTAACTGACCATTAACTAGAATAAGATATCAAAATCAAGCCTTATTCCCAGGCTTTTCTCTTACAAATATAATCTTTGATAATATGGTGGAAAAAGCCTGGTAGAAGATATTACATTGGGCGAGAACCACATTTGGAGGCTGCTTTGCTCTCTCACCCCATTGTCTTCTTCTTTCTGTTCTTTCAGTGTCACTCACTCTAGTGGTGGATCCAGGGGTGAAAAGGAACTTGTCCCGCCACCCTTTCAGCCATGCGAAGAATGATGCACTCTTTTTACCACAAAGTATCAAAGCATCTGCTCTCTTACCCAGTAGTATTGACATCGATCCATACACCAAACATTACTGAAGTTGTTAATTTAGCTGAGAGACTAGCCATTCTGCCTGCTGATATACGGCCATTATGTAAGATAATATAAATTTTGTAGGCTATAAATGTTTTTAGCTCACGAACATAGTGATACAAGCTTACCTTCCATTTGCCATCCAACTGATGTACGTCTTTTAAGAGTTCACCATACCCATCTTACATACTGTGTAGCCGAAAATATTTATACGGTTTGATGGTCAAAGTCCAAATCATCAAATATAAATCTGCCAATATTTTGGGCACCATACATGACTGTACTATGTGCACACACAAATTGTCAAATTTAAATGCGTCGATATGTTTATTTTACGTTTTGCAGTGCAAACTGTCAAATTTTTTGACCTTTAATATTTCCGGCTAAATGGTAAGTCCTTCAGTTGCCTGTGCCTGTTTCTTTGCCATTTAGAGCTCTTTCAGTATACACATATGGTAATGGGGTAGGGATATATAACCAGAAGTAGATGTGGCTGTATAAAATTTATTGTTGGCCTGCATTAACCTCCCTTTATATATATTCCTAGATCTGCCACTACACTACATCCACTTTATGACCTCCAGTTAAATCACCAGTGTAATGGAAATAGTATATACTATATAGCTATTGACCGTCAAAAAATTGGATGGTTTGCTACGCAGAACATAAAATAAAAATATTGACGATTTAAATATGATGATTTGCTGTGCCCATAGTACATGCATATACGGTTGCCAAAATATTGGCAGATTTAAATTTGACGATTTGGACTCTGACCGTCAAATTGTCAAATTAAAATCCCCGGCCGTCAATATTGTGGCTGTACGATATACCTATTGTAAAAATTTATTTGCACAAACATAATTATGACCTAAAACATCCAGACTTTTGTGAAAAATGTGTATAGCTATAATATTGTTACTCATTTTGTATGGATATTCTCTATAATCGATAGCTATTTATCTAGTTAAATTTGTTACTGGCTGGATAGAGGATGTATGAAAGTTGTTAAAGTAATGTTACTAGCTGGAAGGCGTTGCTAGAAGCTATTTAGTATCTACAGTTTACTAAATAGGTTATAGTACCCAAGCTGTTCACTATAAAGATATATTTTTGTCTTGACAGTTGGGCAGAGATTCCTTTGGTGTATATAATATGTTACCTTAAGCTGACATATATTTCAACGTACAATTATTTGCGGATTTCAGATTTTATGCATTTTACTGGTAAATTAAATTTTACTTTTTTGTTGAAAATGAACAGTCATTTGTAGCACGCTGGTGTAATCAGAACATTCCTGCCATGTTTCAATGCTTTCCTTTTTCATGCTCTCTGCCCTGTGAAGCACTAAAACTGCATGTTGTTGAAGCATAGTTGTACAGGAGGAGCTATATAGGACTAGCATGAAGTGGTTTACAGTGTACACACATAGTGAAGTAGGTAACATTTCTGCACATGATGTGGTGAAGTGGCTCAGCCAGTACCAACTTAATGATTTTAATTACAGTTTGTTCCTAAGGTAAATTTTTATGTGAGCTAAGTTTTGCTCTTTTGGAGGGGTTCACAAAAGTTTTGGTACTCACAAAAATTTTTCACCTTATAAGGTACCTATCATCAGTACAATAACTGTGAAAATAGCTATTAGAAAAGTAAGAAAATTTGTTACAATAATTGGGTCCTATAAGTACGCTTCAAAAGTTTTTTCGTGTTATGAAATGATCTTGCAGTCTATGTGCAATACATATTTGCACATAATAGTATATCATTGTTTTTTACCCTTTCCCACGCTAGAATGTCAGTTAGTTGGGTATCTGAAACAAGCCATTTCTTTGAAGTAACCAGATGTTCCCCTGGCTCCTATATATCAATAGTGTTGAGTAGCCTTTTAATCCTGTACTGCATTCTTATCCTGATACTGTTAGCTAAATGATTAGCTAGGTTGAGTATGCAAAGTAGCCTCGTAAACCAGTCCCTCCCCGCTGTGCTTATTGCTATAAGCACAGCGGGGAGGGACTGGTTTACGAGGCTATATGCAAAGGGCTTCAACTCCTTCATGCAGTTTATAGGCATTCTAGTTGACACTGGCAATCTGACTACAATTATGTTTATTCTAAAGCATATTGTGTAGTTAACCTTATTCGTAGAACACACCCTCATAATTCAACCAAAAAAGCACTCTAGATATCTCTGAATGCTATGGTTCAAGCTCCAAGATCTATCAAATGCATCTTTGACTATATTCAATTCTCAACTACATACCGTATAGCGGGAAATTTTGTGGGGGAAAATTTTTGCATTTTCGTCTTGAATAGAAATTCGCGGGGAAAATTTTCGTGGATTGCATCTCAACTATACATGACGACCACATACCTTACAAATTTTGTGGGGGAAAATTTTCGCGGAAAGCTGCCAAAACCACGAAATTCGCAAAAATTTCCCCCCACGAAAATTTCCCGCTATACGGTACTTGTCCCAAATTCAACTTACTACCAATCTTCTCATCACTTTCACTGTAGTAGAATAAGGATTTGAAATGTACATACCGTATAGCTAGAAATTTTCGAGGAGTATAAATTTTGCTGTTTTCGTGGATCGTTGGCAATCCGCGAAAATTTTACCCGCAAAATTTTCGGGATCGTATTGCAATATATGGGGGGGGCTGATTGATCCTCAAAAATTAAATCACGAAAAGTTTGGCGAGCACCTTTCCGCGAAAATTTTATTCCTCAAAAATTTCTAGCTATACGGTACTCTCAAACCAGAGGAGGTACAATAGGATCAAAATTCCACCTGATTTTCAGTAAAATTCACGTAATTTAATTGCATTCCATTGAGCGCGTATGATTAGTGAGTAGACATTGCAAGCTTTCTGAAAATCTTTACACAGATCTTAGCTTTTCAAGCTTAGAACTGTTTAGGCCAGAAAATCAGTTTGGCTGCCGCTTAAGTGCTTCAGCAAGTCTGCATCCCACTGATGAAAATTTTCATCTCCATTGGCCACAATGGAAGTTGTGGGCAACCATGAAAACTGGCGGGCTTAGGCTAAAGTACTACTTGCCATACTGGATGCTCATGCTGAGTCAGCAAAACTGGTGGCTCATGTGACCCTTTCGTACCTCCTCTGCTCCCAAACGATCACCACATTAGCATCTGACACCTTCTCAACTAAATTATACAAGACATAATATTATTACTAGTACTTTGAATCTTTCATTATGTCTGCCCGTGCAGTAGTTGCATTCACCAGCCTGAGAGGTTTTCTCTATTATTTTATGAGTATATCTGTTTATGATATAGTTAGATTTGTATAGTATATTCAATTACTGTTGGTCTGCTGATCCGATTCAACTACTCTCCGTTTACTGATCATCAACTTCAACTCTTTACCGTATAAACTTAGTTTTATGTACAGTATTCATGCTCTTACTCGTTCATCTGTTGTAAATTAAATCTATTGGTAATAATGTAATATGTTTACATAACTTACATTCAATGCTCCCTGTACAGGTCTCACTGGTTTGTTGCAGTTGTATGTTCTCCTGGAGAATATCATCCCGTTTCACATAAACCATCCAAGTTGAAAAATTCCCATTCCAAAAGGCAGAAGTCATCTCTTGTAAGTAAGAGTGGTTTCTATCTCCCGTGAAAACTTATATTTGTGCATAGACTTATCCTATTGCTAATAAGTACAGGAGTTATATGTGGTTATCAACAAGCCATATCATACTGACTGTAGCCCCGGTTGACTATAAGAAGTAAAAATATAATGGAGCATGTAATATTCAAACCCTTGGTATTCCATGTTACTGTAATACAGAATAGCATGGCATTGATATCTTTCAGGCCACCAGGTTTTCTTAGTATGCACGAGTATCTATAGGTGTGTACCTTGGTCAAGATGGCTGCCTTGTGGGATACTGGAATCAAGTCATTGTCACATGATACCTCAGCAGAAAAGAAAATATATATTGTTAGACCTATTTCCCTCTTTGAAATTTCTCTACTATAATCCAAGAAATTCTGACTCCAGGAATCTCCTGCAGAATTTAACTCAGTGCAAAGTCAGCCAATTTTTTTCTGAATCCAAGGTATTCAAAAGACATCTTGTTTTTTTATTGCCATAAATGAGGCCAGGGGCATGATCTTGCAGCACTAGGAAAAGCCAACAGGCTTAATAGTTCTCAGTGGTTCTTACAACCAGGAGCTTATGAGCGTTGCAAAGCAGACCATGCTTTTCCTGGACTGATCCATGTGTAAAAACGGAGAGTGAAAATAGAGTAGTTATGTGGCTTTTTACAGTACTGCCCATTTCTACACTCCCATTTCAATGAAATTTCGTAAAAATTTTGTACCGTAGAGCGGGAAATTGTCAGGGATGTAAATTTTCATGAAAGCCTAGACAGTGCTTCAGAAATAAATATTCGTGGTTTTAATTTCATGACTTAAGTATCTCCAACTTATAGCACTGGAAGGTCTTGTGACAGTTTATCTTCTGTGGTATACTTGTAGAATACTTTTCTAGCTAGATACTAGCTATTTAGACTGCAAACTTCTTAGAAGGATGGGCAAGAGACAGAGAACTGAAGTCTTTGACAACGTACACGTGGCCAACATCATGACCTTCGACCTTGAAAAAATTTTCTTGGTAGAGAATTTTTCGTGACTCAGGAGTCAGTCACGAAAATGACAAAAATTTGCTTCTCACACAGAAATTTCCCACTATACAGTATGATTTGTATTCGTGGGTCAAGTTTGTTTTTTTTTTTTTCAATGGAGTTTTGCTTGCTAAGTGTTAATTTTTTTCAAACATTATAAATTTTAGTAGTTGTTATGGAGTATTCGTGTTTATCTAGAATTTTTTTCCTCAAAGCTAAGAGCTAACTTCTAGTTCCTGAGCTTAAACAGTTATATTCGTTGGAGAGGCTATGCATGTTTGCTGCGAGGCATGTACTAGCTGTACATGCCTTTGTCTATGTGCATATGTGTCATGTTGCCTGACCAAACATAGTTTGCTAGTTTCACTTATCTAGAACAGAGTCTTAAGATATCCTCACATAAGTTACCTCTTTAATTATGAAGACATCATTCATTTTCTTTCTAACAAGCCCTAAAAGCATGGCCTAAAACCGTCGCTAAAGCACCAAATTAAAATATGCCAAACCTCTAATTTTCTCAATTTTTTTCTTCTTATTCTTCTATGTCAGCAAGACTTTTCTCAGTGACCGCTCGCGTTTTAGAAGCTGATTCTTGAACGAATAAACTTGGTATCTTTGTCTTCAGGTCCTTTTGGCATATGTCTCTCATCCAGTCGCTAGATACAAGACAAAAAGCGCTTTCTCCATATGGCCACCATTAATTTCTAAACTCATGCGTTATTTATGACTACCTTCCACACAGACAAGTGTGCGTTATTTGGAATCCACAGCTTACCTGACCAGTGCTGAGCCTCAGCCAGAACTGGATAATAACCATCAATCAATCACATCCAGTAATTTCAGATGTAAAGGGTTGAGTAGGGCTAAATGCTTTGAAGGAGAAGAATAGGTTTTGTTGCAGCTTGTTGGCTAAGTTGCCTCGTCAATGCATAATTCAACACTGACAGTATTCATGCATTCATTCACCTGGAAGCACACGATATTATTGGGGTGAGCATGAATGAGCCCTGCAGTAGTGTTGTGAATGAGTTGTTTGTTCGTCTGTATATATATATGTTCCGCGTGTTTTAATGATTTGCGCAATTTGCAAATTGCGCAACGCATTTTGGAAATTGTCAAAATGTGCACGCAGTTTGCAAATTGCGCAATTTAGTTGCACAAACTAGGAACGACCTATACCAGTTATGCAATTTGGAAACTATTGAAAGAAGGCTTATAAAAAGAACCGTATTCCTACAGTCTGTCAGGTAGGGCATAGCCTGCATGTATTTTTTTAATGTTGCATAATCTGTCTGCAGTGTGCCAGTGCCAGTAGTCCTTTCTATTAGACTAGTATTACATCCTAGTATTACATGTTCAGCTAACTTGACATGCATGTATGCAGCAGATCTCTGTTCATAGCTCTTGAAGTTGACATACCTCTTCATCAACAGCATGCATCTGCATAACCTTAGTCTTATTCAATGACCTACTGTACCTGATATGATTCTCTTGAAAGTCAGTATGTACTTTACATCTAGCGTTCCAATCATTAGTCTTGTATGTCTTCAGGCTAGTATAGTTATACCTGTCAATTGTTATACAAGATTAGAAAGCCCTTGTGTTCTCTATACTGACCTCACATTGAGTATGCATATTTCAATTGAATGACTTGCACTGATGGATATCTAGTGCTTCTGTCTTGTTTGGCATATAGTCAGACAGGACAATGTTCCAAGAACTGCATGAGGTTACCCACAACACCCTTCTGTTGGGAACCGATTTCAATAGAGGCTTACAAATTATATAGCTGCATGCATGCATGTAAAGCTATCCCCTATACAGACCTGACAGGCAGACAGTGTAAGCTTGCTATCCATATCTCGTGGCTTCAAAAGTTCACTAATATAAGCACTTATAGTACAAGGTTAATTGAGTAGAGGGTTGGCTTTGTGGCTGCACTGTTTGCTGTTGCGCAATTTGACATGAGCAAATTAATCACTACGCAGTTTGCAAATTGCGCAGTGCTCTTGCGCATTTTAGGAATAATTCAAAATGCGTGCGCATTTAAAAAAATTCTAAAATGCACTGCGCAATTTGCAAATTGCGCAAATTCTCAAAATGTGTGGAACATACATTGTAGGTGTAGTCATCCGGCCAAATGCATTCTGTTTATATCTGATCTATAATTTATTCGTTATAAATAAACCATATGCAATGCTACGTGTCTATGAAAAATTCGATTCTGTACCGCAAGATCAACTTTCTTAAGATCAATTCCCGTGAAATCAACCCATAATTTTTCAGCAATGACAAAACTTTATTTACTATGATTTGTGATACAAAAATTTAATAATAATAATATGAGGAGTACAACTAAATTACAACAATTAAAGTCCAGTTAGATACTTGATGGCATTTAGATAATCATCAATGTTATAATAGCCATCTTTATAAATCTTGAAAATAGAGTCGGAAATCTTCTTGTATGTGATGATTGACAGCTAGGAAGCTGTGCAACTACTCCATCACTCACTGTTCCTCCTGAGATTTCTTCCAGTGCATCATCAAACATCCTGTTAATTGATATGGATTCTTTCCTTTGCTCACTTTTTCATGTTGGCAATGGATTTGTCTCGGGTACACAATGCTATGTCTGGGGGGTAACTGTGTTCCTTTCTAGTTATAACACTGTAACACTGGTGCCTTCAGATGAGGCTCTGGCCAAACAACCAGTTCTGTGATTCTGACATCTCAATCCAAAAGGTGATTCCTGCTCTGCCATCTCGAATTTTTGTATACACGTACCCTTCAAACTGAAGTGCTTTGCCTCCTCTGCTTGTAGGTACAAACTCAGCCATAGTAAGATTGAGTCAAGTTGTGTCATTGTCATCAAGCTGTTGATACAAAACTATCTTACCAAAAAAAAAGCAACACGAGTTGACCTCATGGGAAATTGATTTCATGGGAGTTGATTACGTGGGAAGTTGAACAAATGGGATTTGATTTCAAGGGAATTGATTCCGCGAGAATTGACCTTGCAAGAAGATACCAAAAATTCCTAAACCGTGAAAATGTAAACATTGGCCTCGAGCTACAATAGCTGAGAATAAAACTGACAGTGACTCAGCCCTGACTCTAGATAGATATTGCTAATATAAACTGCCAACATCTATGTACAACTGAATACAGCACACACATAAAATGAGAGTGCTATATTGACACACAAAATGTGTTATCTAAATGTCTCCAGTTTTAGCACAACTACACACGTGCTGATTTTAGTGTGTTAAGCTTAAAAGCGTGCTGATTTGAGTGTGCTAAGCCCAAAATTGTGCTGAATTGTGTTGTGCTAAAAATTTCACTGTTTCCAATGCCCCCACAATACTATAAATTTACCTAACTTAAAAATAATTTTTTTTTCAAATTTACAACTAAGAAAAATTACTTGATGACAAAAATCAAGGGTGTACATGTAACTGTGATACAATGAGTATACAGTGAGAAATAATTGAAGATTATTACATCATGACATATGTTAACAAAGAACCTTGATCTTGACATAGTCAGGTTGTCTGATTTTGACAGTTATTGCCAATGCTTTCAGTATGGTTTAAATCAGTTCCAGTAAAGTTTCTCTTGATGCAAAAGACCACCACTGACAAGCTGTACAATTATATAAAAAGAAATAATATTATGTTATAGTTATTATACACATCTTTCCGTGTGTATGGAAGTATATTACTGCACGAGGGCATTATTCCATACACACGGAAAGACGTGTAATAACTGATTTGTAGCCCACAGAAGGCAGTAGACTTCATTGCTAGCTATATGCTAGCTAGTCATTTACAGGCTATAGCTACTATCATTTACAATTAAACCAGTTTGAAAATGAGAACCCTCGATTACCAGAAGAGCGCTGGATTGAAGGCATGGTTTGTTGAAATTTGACTAGCTAGTCTAGGCTAGTACAATACAAGCAACTACAAATCTGTAGCTATATAGCTATGGAATCTCTTGGCAGGCTAGCGAGATTAGCTGGAGCCTTTTCTGTTCAAAAAAAGCAACGAGAAATTTGAAAATCCACCAGTGAACAAACAAAATGGCAATCGGATTTAGTCTGCATGTGTTCATCACCAAGTCTTTCTCAACTGAAGCTTGACTCAAGTGTGGTGAGTATTCTTGTAGTATATATGTACGACTGTAGCAGTTTGGTAGCTATAGCTATATAGCTAGAGAAATGCAGTACTCTAAGTACACAAACTACAGTGCAATATCAGTGATATACGCCCTGACCACATGTACCATGCAATATCACATATATACGCACTGTCGGCACTTTGATCTACGTCACAAGTGGGCTACAAAAGGCTATTGTAATTTAGCACACAAAGTACATGACACATACATGTGACTATACACACTAAAAAATGCTCACACAACACACAAACTTGCTTACCTATAGTGCAAATCCAAGGGAGCACACAACTTAGTTTGAAAGTATACTGTACTTGTGGGTGAACAGGCTGTTGTTGTCACTAAGTAGCAAAATGATTTGAAGCAAACAGGGGACAGCTGCAATGCCTGTATATATGGGGTATAGCTACATCATACAATACTATACGGGAGACAATCTATATTTTTTTACCTCAAATAATATTATATCTTGTGAGGATATCACTTTGAAGTTCAATCAATGGGCAAACTGCAGCTGTGTGTGGTAAAATTACCATAGCTAGCTGGTAACCCATGTACTGACAAAATGAATAGTTTTCTTACCTCAAACATGGAACTTTGGGTAGCAGGCATTCTTCCTTTTCTAAAAATAAGTTCTTCTAGCCATTCTTTTGCCATTTTACACTTCTTAAACCAGTCTTTCAGTGTCTCTCAAAATTTTTCCCAGCAGCTGCTCAGCCAAGTTCAAAAATGAGCTACTGAGCATGCTCAGTTATGATCTGATATTCAAATGAATGCTCATAAGTATTCATAATTTAGCATAGGTTGTGCTAAAATAGCACAAAATAGCACAATTGTGCTATTTTTGCTAATTCTCTCAGAAAATTGTGCTGTTTTGATGTGCTATTAGGCAAAAAATAATGATTTAACATAAAATCGTGCTGAATTTTGTTGTCAATCAGCACAAAACATGCTAAATCAGGCTTTTTTGGCACAGTTTTGCTGATTTGACACAGTGATGGTAAGCAAAATAGCACTCTCCTTTTATGTGTGCAGCCATAAAAGAATCCAGCAGGCAGAATGTATATAGTCTCACTTCTGAATTAATCACATGTATTCACGATAATGGATTGACCATTACTACAGCACAAGTATAATGTGAACTTAAGCAGAAAAGAGTCAAAGGAGATGCTTACACTATTTAAACTGAGCTAAGAATGGCTATATGCCAAGATTTCTTATGTAGTGAACAATGAAGTATGAACTACCACAAAAGACTAGCATGGCATACTTGAATGAGATTGCTGCATGGCAAGCAGCCAAGTGCTATAACACGATTCTTTTGTAACTGATCTCAACGACTGACTACCACATGCGGGAATTAAGAATCACAAGGCAAGACTGACAGCGAAAAGCTCAGTAGAACACATTGCTGTGGCCTATGCTCGTGACCAATGCATTAACATTCAAAAGTAGCAACTACTAGAAATATAGTGCGCTGAAAATCCACAACAATGCAAGATAGTACATACATGCTGAGACTCTAAGTAGTCATGTTATGAGTTAAAACTATGAAGAACAACAATTTAACATGCATTCATTAAGCTCCTATAAAAACATGTATATGTATGTAATCTTTGTATGATATTACTATACTTCGATCAGATGCTCTAAGTTCACGAGAGTCAACTTAAACTTCTGGCTTGCTCATGCTTGCCCCAATGATGCATTGCATTCTCTTGTAGCATCTATAAAGCCAAGGGTTGGGCACCATGCATTTGGCATATATACCTTTACTGGTCCTTGCTATTATGTGCAATATATTCATGTTGCATTATAGAAACAAAAGCGTAAAACTATGGAAAGTAGTATTCTATCTCAAAAGCAAGAAGATGATTGTGATCACCTCAAATTGTTTGCAGAAGAATCAGGTATGGAATTAATGTAAAACTGTTGCTTGGGAAATTTTTGCTGATAGAAACTTCTCATCAGTAATGAAAATGGCACGGATGGGCCCATTAGCGCAATATAAATATTAATGCTCTGCAAAAGCTGAGGCTTTTTTGGCTCTTTGTCTGTAACAAAGCCGTCATATCATGGGGATCAAGCAATCAATAATTGGACAGATATTTTCACTACTTTACTGAATTCTGCCATCTGCGGTGGATGCAAGCAAGATTTGATGTGGTAGACATGTAGAGTAGCAGTTTGCTTCTGTATGCAGTTTGGAGTTCCAATGACTAACTTCATGTAAGTTGTCCATTTATTTCCAAGTCGCGCTTCTATGAAGCAATAGACTGTACTCTAGTTGGTATGGGTGCAACTTGGAAATAAATAGACAACTTGCATGAAATTGGTCATTGCAACTTCAAACTGCACACAGAAGCTAACTATAAGCTACTTAAGTGTCTACTATCTCATATCCTGCTTGCATCCACTGTAGATGGCAGAATCGAGTGAAAATAGTGAATATAGGTGTCCGATTGTTTATTATACTACTCTTTGAGTGCATCACTCTACTATTTATAACATGCTACATACTACTTTTGTAAATTTCAGAATGTGTATTCTTGCAGATTCTACTCCTGAATGTCACAGCAGTGTTGAAGTATCTGAGAATAAACAGCTTGACAGTAGTGAAAATGTGAGAATGTTAACCTTAATGTGGGTTCTCTAGTTGTAGGCTTGGCAATTTTGCCTGGAAAGTGCATTAATTTTTATTAAATCATTTTCACACTTGCTACTTCTGTATGTAGTAGTAGCCTATTGTGTATCACTCGTCAACTATTATAGAACATAAGGTCAGTAAATGGTGTGGTGAGACGGCTAGATAAAGATGTACCACCCTCCACCGTTGCTATGTAGCCTTAACATAAGTGGGTGGGACTGTTCTTAGGAAGGGCATTTCAGTATATTCCAGCCTGCTATATTTGGAAAGATATATGCTCTTTTTAAACAATGTGTTGAAAGGACTGGTTGAAATGTATATGTACCTAATAGTGGGATAACCCCTGTTTCAGGTCTTGCCAACTGACAGAACACATAATGTATGGCCCAAAGTCCCCACCCGTAACCACCCAATGTGTCTGAGAACGTAGGGAGGGTGAAAATATTTATGCATGCTTTTTTTAGCTCTGCGTCTTTTATTGTTTAATTTTCCCGGTAGACTAAGTCAGGTAAGCTCATAATGCCATGCTACTCATGTGGAGTTTTTGAGACAGTATTTTATGGGGTGCCATGTGTACCAAAATTAGTGAACTTAATTAGTAGTATTTGTGTATATATAAATACCAAGCGGTATATATCTAAACACAAGGGTGAATATACATATACCATCAGTGATAAATAAATACCACAAGGGATATGTAAAACCTAAGGAGATTTATAAATACCAAAGGAGATATAAAAGCCGGAATGGCATGTTTATCGTGTTGGTATGAATAGCAGTATTATACTACTATTCTCTGCTCCAATGCCTGTAAGCTCTAGTAGTTACGAGCCGAGTTTGAAAGACCTGGGTTCGATTCCCAGCTTGATGTCAAGATTTTTCCAATGAATTTTCCATTCATTAGTCATTATGACCTTTCTACAAGAGTTTTACTAGACAAAAATGCTTTGCAGCATCTAGCTAGTGACTGCAAATGCAAGCAGTTTGAATATTTCTGCTCCTCACTTCATGCTATTTGTTCATCAATTGCCCACTCACATATCTTGTTGACTCACCTAAAAATTGACAAATCTCAAAATACCATGTGTTTATGTCAACTGATCAGTTGTTTTGGAAACGTTATGTAAATTAAAAATTCTTTTTGCACACAAGCAATTAACTTGTTAAATTCTCATTTCACAATTTATTCCTAGATGACTTTGAACGTTTGGACATATAGTTCAAAACCACAGAGAGCAATATCAAAAGTTACGCTCATTCTATGTACTAAGCATGCAGGTATATTATTAGGCAGGTGACATACCATTACAAAATCCTGAAAAGTCCGATTATCTTCCATGTGCTAATACATTAAAAGTTACTTTTCAATGATCTAAGACTAATTGTTAAGTAGTCCAAGATTGAACATGTATAGTATTATGCATGTTTATAGCTCAGAGCAATGATTTCAAGTATATATACTTCGTTAATTCTTATCTCTCATTATACTCACAAAACTGAGATTGAAATAGTAGGTAGCAGTTTAGTCAGTTAAGTTTTCTTCAGATTGCCAAATAGTCATTCGTGCAGTTGCACCTCACGGTAATACAATTAGTTTATTAAAATTAATTTCAAAACTGGTATTAATTTTATAAGAAGTTGAATTTAAGTACTGTGTAGTTATAATGGGCCTGGTCGTCATTTTGTTCAATTTACGGGTAAAAATTACTTAAGGATGCGTTCGTGTAGACTGCTGGTACAAATTCCTATTGTGCAATACCCAATGATTATTTTAAGTCTTTTAGTGTTAATTTTTTGGAGTTAATTTAATATATTTATACATGTACATGTGTTGTTGAACTATAGGTGCAGTGCACTGTTGGTGTTGATACTAGCAAGCTTAACACTAGTGATACTGAAGATGTTATTTCAGTCAGCAAATCTACTCAAGAGGATATACTGGACAGCATAGACTCTGTTGCCCCAAAAAATATATCTGAAATGACTAGATTACATGATACTGTGGGAGATTATGTCAACATGTACTTTGAAGAAAAGTGTGCATTTGAGGATAAGAAAGGTAATTAAGGCATGCCTGTGCTTGCTATGATGGTTGTTTTGGTGTCTATCGGTCTTTTATACTAGAACAACTGCTCAAGTGGCAGAATCAAATGTACTGCTGTATATAATGCCTATAATATAGTGGTCTACTAACGTTAATGAGTCAATTGAAAGTACTCTATGGAAAGTAGAATCGTCCGTAATGTAGTAACTGAGTCTCTTATAGAACTGTATCAAATCATTTAATTATTTAGCAAAAAGAACTGATCACCTGTTTGCTGGGGGTGTTGGTGCTATTTATAAAGCACAGTAAGAAAATATTTAGTCATAAGATTGGACAAATAGTGAGTTTCAGAGTTAAGGGGTCCAGATTTTATGTAGTTGTTGCATAGTCCTCTGTTTGCAGAGATGGCAGAAGATATGTACTGGTCAGTTCCAAGCGGTGATATAAGAAATCGCGCATACTTTTGTGCAAACTCAGTGGCATTCTTGGCAGAAATAGTGCATGGTTAGACTCGAAAAGGCCCATTCTGTAAGAAAATGAATGACAAGCATGTGAGCGGGTCTGAGAAACCATTAATTTTATTATTATGGCCTATTAAAGGAATTATGGAAAATCTTATGTTAGATTCAGCTAATGTCTCCAAGTTACTAAGATGTCTGAATGTGCTTCACATCAGTATAATTACTGAAGTGAAGCACATTCAGACATCTTTGTTAATTACACTAAGGCTTACTTAGGCTACACTATAATTATGGGTAATTCGTATACTCACACAAATGAAAATGAGATTCATAGAATTTTTAAAAAATATAACAACGAATAAAAAACATGGGAAATGTAATGAGACAGGATCGGCCAAATCGAAAAAAGAAAGCAAACATGATGAAATGGCTGTTAAATTGCGTTCGGAATTCTTCCTGTGTGCAAAATGAGAGACTTGAAAGTGTCAAGTTTACCAGTCCATTGAAGGATTCTGTACACAATCTAACAGCCGTTCCATCTTGTATGCTTTCTTTTTATTTTACAATTTAGCCATTCCTGTGTCTCATTACATTTTTGGTTTTTTTTCTTACATATTAAGTTCAATTTCATAGTTTGCATATGTATTATGTTTTGTAAAGGCTGCCAGATTGCTCTGGTATTGTCCTTCAGTGTGCATACTCTACACTGATCATCAACATCACTCCCTCTATAGCTAGTTTTAAGTTATTTTTATTTTAATGCTCAGCAACATCTCATTTGCACTTTAAAGCAATGATAAAAGTAATAATAATAATGATGATAATAAACCTTGTAATGTAAGAATACTGCCACTTATTGTATATATAATACAATTTTACTGTATATTTTTGTAGCTGTGGAAATATTGAACCATTCTCAGGAAGAGATAAGGTAATAAGTAATAGTTATCTACTGGTTTTCAAGGATTTATGGCAGTAAACTGCCTGAGCCTGAGGGCGCAGCCCGAAGGCAAAGGCTGTTTACGTAGCCATAAATCCTTGGAAACCAGTAGATAACTAATATATCTTTTACGCTATTGGTTACATTATACTCAAACCTGATTGGCTGTCACTAGACTATAAAAGTCAGCTGCTCCTTAGTAACGACAAAAGTAAAGAATGACTAATAAAGAAACTGCTTGCGCTTTTGATTCTACCTGTCTTGGCATGTGCGAGTGGACAAACTGTCCAGGAGCAAATATTGAACTCCGCCCCGAACTCCTCCCTTCAACCTACTCTCAACCACACCCAAAAATTGGAGAAAGCAGCAAAAACCTCCAACCACTTCTTCCAATTTCAACTAATAGTCAGTGCTTTCATTTCGAGACAGACGAAAAACTGACTGAACTTGCTAAAGGCTATATTCCTGCTAACACTTCAAGGGCTACCAAGTGGGCTTTCAATGTATTCAAAGAATGGAGTGAAGCTAGGAACCAACACCACACCGAAAGTCCTGTTCCTGCCAGTTTATTGCTGAGCTCTGACCCTGCATTGCTGAACACTCATCTTTCAAGATTTGCTGTCGAAGCTAGAAAAGAAAATGGTGAATTCTATCCACCGTCTTCCATTCAACAACTTCTTTGTGGCTTGCTCAGGTATATGAGAAAAAACAATCCTGAATGTCCTAACTTTCTCAACAAACAAGACCCTCGTTTCCGCCCACTTCAAAGTACGCTAGATTCTCTATATCACAAACTTCACTCTGATGGCATCGGTATACAGACAAAGCATACAGAAATTTTGACTAGAGAAGATGAACAAAAGCTATGGGATAGTGGTGTGATGAGCCTATCTACACCGAGATCACTTCAGAATGCTGCTTTTTATGTAGTAGGCAAAATGTTTAGCCTACGTGGAGGATCAGAGCACAGGAACCTCAAATGCTCACAGTTACAACGACTTCATGATCCAGATCAGTATGTGTACTATGAAAACGTTTCCAAGACGTGTGATGGTTCTTTTAAGAAACTCCGAGTAAAAAGCAAGATTGTTCCAGTGTTTGCCTGTCCTGAATTAGGAGAGCGGTGTCCAGTTAACGTTCTCGACACATATTTGAGTAAACTTCCAGCCAAAGCACTTGAAAAAGACTTGTTTTACGTTCGACCAATATCTGAAGTACCTACGGACAATTCATCATCGTGGTATTGTGCTGTTCCAGTAGGAAAGGACACTCTCCACAAGAAGCTTAAGTTCATGTGTCAACAAGCTGGAGTCAAGGGAGACAAGACAAACCATAGCTTAAGAGCTTCTAGTGCCACTCAAATGTATGACAGTGGTGTTCCAGAGAAATTAATCCAGGAACGAACTGGGCATCGATCTCTTGAAGCTTTACGCATGTATGAGCGCACTATAACCAACAGCAACACCAAGCAGTGTCAGCTATTCTCTCAGCTCCTTCCATCACTTCCAGTAGCTCTTCAACAACACAATTCCAAGCTGCACGCATGAAGTATTCAAAACATGTATCGATGGACAAACATCAAACGGCTGAAGTTTCTCTTCCATCATGCTTATCGTTTCAAAATCTACATGGTTGTACGATTAATATTAATGCTCCTTCAGCACAATTAACATGCTCCCACTAGTACTAATAATCTGTCATTTAATGAAGAAGCAAACGTTGATATCGATATTGATAAATTATTTGCTGAAATCACTGAAAACTATTAGATATAACTATATCATGTACAGGTTTGCATATAACTCAGATATGTATGTATGTATGTATGTATGTATGTATTTAAGTATGAATGGCATTGTATTTCATACAAAAAAAGTATTTTGTATTCCAGTGAAAAAAAAGTTATATTTAGCAGTTTAGTAAGCTGTTATAATGAAGGAACAATATTCAGCAAAATTTGACAATCCTTCATTCTCATTGGCTAAAACCATTGCCTGAGGGAAGTATGATATGAGCCATATCATCCTTTTGCCCTCTAGGAAGTATGATATGGCTCATATCACCTTGAAATAACCTAGGAAACAAGGCTAAATAGAAAAAAGAAGACTGAGTAATAGCTAGTTGAATGTAGATCACTAAGAGGGCTCCTCAAAGCAAGATAAAAGCTGAGAAAGCCTAGACTACCTTCAGAGACTCCTGAATTAGACACTTTACTCATCAATTCACCTCTACTAATTATAGCTAGTACTTAGTTAGTGTACATGCAGCTCTCACTCTGACATCAGCAAACACCCTACCCATGCACTTAGGATATGTATGCTATTTTGCAGTCAAATATTCTTCATAATTATTGGACTTTATAACATAAAATCAGCACTCTTAGCAGATCATTTTAGTGTAACAAAGTGATGTGTAATTTTTACTCGCAAGACTCCCTTTGATTAACAACTGAGCCAGGCTAAACACTCTCTGATAATGTATGAATAAAAAAAAAGGAATGGAAGCTATGGAATCAAGTATAACTTAGTTAGGTTCTCACGGGAAAGGGACTAAGGAATAGTATCAATACAGTTATTTTACTTTCTATACTATTATTAACTCTTATATAGTCCTTGTGTGATGGTGCTGGATTCATTGGGTATTAAAAGACCTGCTGCATGCAGAAGAATTCGTAGGTATGTCATATGTTTTTTAATTATTGATAAATCTGATTTTGAATCATGCAATATAAACTGCTCAGGTAGGTTAAGGTTACGGGGTACATTCTGTTATGAATATTTAATGAGCAAGAATAAAAAGTTTCTTTTTGGCAAATCACTGCAGCAATTCCCTGCCAAATTTTAAACAACAGCTTAGACAGTTATTCTTTTTAACTTTCAGGCCTAAACAGCGAAAAGACAACCTCAGCAGGCTTACTACGCTCAGAGATACCAGCAGAAAGAGTAGCCAAAATTTTTCGGCGTCAGTTTATTTCAAGAGGCAACGTTCTAGATCGAGTATGGAAGCATTAGACGCTTATTTCCAACTGTCTGCAGGGCCAGATCTATTCGGTTGGCTTCTCTTTCTTATAGTTTGAAAAAAATGGTAGCTCAAACTTACTTCTTGTCGTGATTCTGCAGCAGAAGTAAAGACAAAAACTGCCGTTTCTCTGTCGTTGAACGTGCTGTCAAATTTCTTTTTAGATCTGGCCCTGCCCACATACAATCCTGTTAAAAAGAGCCACTTTATACGGTCACACGCGGAATACTTTGGAAAAAAACTGACGCGAAAAAATCATGCCAACGGTTTTGCACAAGTTGCGGTTTGCTCCCCACTAAAATAACTACGCGTGCTCATAAATAATCACGGCAGTCCATAGTTCATTCCATTGTCAAAGTTTACACTAACCCTTGTATTTCAATTGCCTTATAATTATTAATTTTACTCATGAATATACAGTGATAAGTGTTAAATTACTTCAGCTACTTAACAATGGAATGGAAGCTCAAGAAACCTACTCATGTTGAAAAGAAATTTGACAGTCTTCCAATTAGATATCCAAAGGTAAACTAAATTTTTTTTGTATTTTTAAGTATTGATGTATCTGGCATAAATCTGACTCTAAGGAATTGTTGTTTCATTTTAGTGTTGACCTTCCTTTCCGAAAATTATGCAAAGATAAATTTTGATGTAGTTTTATTTTTCTGACCCTAGCTGATGTTCAAGATATTATTGTAGTACTGTTGTTAGTTTATAGGCTTTCTACTGTTAGTTTGAACTTGAGTATTTACTGTTTTTAGTATGCATTAATTTTTAGCTTTCCTTTATTTTTTGCTAACCTTTGCAGAAATTACTAGTTTTACGTACCCAATTTAATGTATTTGTTACTTTCTTCAGGTTCCACTTCAAGACAACTCATCTGATTGTGGCATTTTTGTTTTGCAGTTTGTAGAAAGCCTGTTATTTGTAAGTTTACCTATCACTGTTAGCATGCCCTAGCATTGCCTATAACCTCAAAACTCACTCGCATATTGTAGAATTAAGTAAAAAATGTGATAATTTGTGGCCAATTATTGATCACTCAATCTCGATGATTATGACAGCTTTGTTTGAAATGGTGCCATGTGCAATCAGGACCCCTTTTGGGATATCTGTAGCAGGAAGATTGAATTTTTGATTTCCAGATTTTGTAGCTAAATTAAGCTTAAGTTTCAGAGTTTTTTGAGTTCCTGTCTGAAATTTGATAGTTTTTCAAATTATAGATTTTTTGGCCACAACTTAAAGGCATAGCTTGCAGGTGAGGAGACAGTATTTCAAATCTGCACCACCAGCTATCTTATGGTATTAAACTTTACGTAGCAGCACCACTAGCAAACAGAAATCGTGTTGGAAATTGATGGTGGCCAATAATCATACGTACACTAGTAGGAATGGGCCACCTGCCCCTTTGACACAATACAATATGATTATGCTTAGGTATATAAAGTAAGAAATCTTATTCTAGGGAAGCTGCAAAACACTTTTTAAGTCTTAGCTAACTTTTTTGAAGAGTTTATACACTAGAATAACAAAAGGCACCAAGTTGCCTAACCCTTGGTGCCATAGCAATATTCCCAGTACGATAGTACTGGGTACATAGGAATGGCACAGATGGCCCATTAGTGCAATACTAATTCACGTAAATACTGTGCAAAAACTGAGCGCTTGGCACTAAAAGGCTTCTTAAGCTACTATTTAGCTCTTTCTCTTTCTAATGAGCACAAAAACACGGCCTTAAGCCGTCGCTATGGGGCCGTTAGCATCAATCTTTGCTACAAAATAAACATCTTTAGCCACTCCTGAAGCCAGATTCTTATTACTTCAACCTTAACATTTTATCTATTGCTAATGACATTAGGGTCATTCCATTTCAATTAAACAACATTTCACAAGTGACCTCCTTGAAATTCCACCAAACTTGGTACAGTTGTAGTGTGTAATAAGACATTATTCAGTATAAAGTATTAGGTCCTTTACCTCTATGGCTTCTAAGTAATGGGCATCCAAAAATCAAGCTTTTTCAGAGATTTTGCTCTACAGCTTAGCATTGATACAGCCATATTTTTCTGATATATGTTTGTTAGGACTGTTGTTTAGTATCATTTTTACCTTTCAGATAAAGTATCAGCTGGCTTCATCTGCTCAAGTGGTGGGAGAACTACTACTACTTAAATTTGACCTATGACCTTTCTGAAAGAGTCCTGATCATTTTTTTTTTTAATTTTCAAACATTATCGTTCCTAGGCATTTCACTGAATTTGTTGTAAGAAGAAATTGTAGCTGTGTAAGCTTTATAGTGCCAATCAATTTAGTTTATGGGAAATTATTAGTATGAATATTAGTATTATGCTAATGGAAATTGCCTGCCGTTCCTTTATTACCATACTAGGAATAAAAACTGACAATAAAAGATTTTGAAAACTTAAGCATATTCTCTTTCTGTTAAGCATAAGGGCCGGTGTATATTTGTAATGCGCGCTCATGGGTCATTCCCATGTAACCAGTACCACCCCAGTACGGTTACTGTAGTACAGGATTGGCACAGATGGTCCATAACTGCAATACGCTAGTAACTCAGTCTGCAAGAACTATATACTCTACAAAAAGCTTACATAAAGCTACTGTTAACTCATTCTCTATCNTTTGAACCATTTACAACAATTAGCTATGAGGGATCAAAAATGAAAATGAAGTAGTCATGTGCCGAAATTGAGACCATTCCTTGTTCCAACGCTTTTTACAGCACTGCCCATTCCTACACTGCTTATTTTTTAAAAATTTTTACTACTTGTACATATCTAGAAACACCTCAAAGCATGTGTGCCTCTCCACCCATCTTGTTTTGCAGAGCCCAGGAAGCTTACTATGTGAGGAGGATGGTAAAAACTCTTTGATTGTCAGCTCAAACAATCTCTGGCGCTTTGCTAGAAAAAGATGAGTTTTGTTGATTACTGAGATAAGATTCCTCACCTCCTGTACACAGCAATTGCTACATTAAGACAGTGAGAATAGCAATGTGTAAACAGGGCTTTTGAGCTGACTTCCTTAATTGTTGCTTGGACGCAGGCTATCTCTGATGACATGACTAAAGCGCCATCATATGCCTGACCTCGAATGTTGTGTGGATCCAAAGAAACTAAAGGAGCAGAAATTGTTGTCATAATATTTCTAGAAATTTATTCAGCATTACATCTGTCTAAATTGACAAAAGACAAGAGGCATTCACTGATATGGGCATATTTGGTGTTGATAAAACTACAAATCGTAAGCAAACGGACAGGAGTTTCATATTTGAATAACGATCTATAGTCTCATCAGCTATTACTGTGAAAGGCATTTTCTTCCTTAGTAAGCTTTTCCCTGATTTTTGCAGGCATATCCTCATTCTGAATTGTTTTGCTAGTGTATTTTGCATTCTTTTTTGCAATTAAGAGATACTTATTCAGAATGGCATCAGATTTCGCCATCAGTTGTAATGTGGCCACAAAATTTCCCCGGTTGATGTCATGTACAGAAAAATCAACCTTGTCATCACGGTAGCCTCTAAAAGGTAGACCTTGCTTTGCCAAAAATTCCACTGCTAAAATGATTTGAGTAAGAATATGCCTATTCTCACTAGCTTGATGCTCTCATTTCGCCATCAACTGTATATCTACACGATGGTTTGGTTTATCATTATTATGCAAGAAAAGGTCTGCTTGCTGAGATGCATTTCAGTATTATTCCCAGTACGGTAGTACTGGGTACACAGGAATGGCACGGATGGCCCATTAGCGCAATACAAATATTCACATAAATAACTCTGCAAAAACTGAGCGGCTGGCACTAAAAGGCTTCTTAAGCTACTATTTAGCTCTTTCCCTTTCTAATGAGCCAAAAAACATGGCCTAAAACCATTGCTAAAGTACCAAACTACAATTTGCCAAAGCTCCAATTTTCTCCATCTTCTTCTTATTCTTCTTCTTATTCTTCTTCTATCTTCTCACACCATATCTCAAAGACCATTCACTTTTAGAAGCTGATTCTTGAACAGATGAAGTTGGTTTCTTTGTCTTCAATCGCTTTTGCCATCGGTTTTTAGCACCTCTCATTGAGTAGCCAGATACAAGGCGAAAAGCACCTCCTCCATATGGCCGCCATTAATTTCTACACTCATGCATAATTCATTAGCTTCTAGATAATTTGAGTTGATGACCCTTTCCAAACACAAAGTGTGCGTTATTTGGAATTTATAATAAATGCGAGTTGCCTGGAACTATTTTGTGATACCTGGATGCTCTTGCTCTTTTTAAGAGATGAATTAGGACTTTGATTATCATTCCCAGTACGGTAGTACTGGGTACACAGGATTGGCACGGATGGCCCATTAGCACAATACAAATATTCACGCGAGTAACTCTGCAAAAACTAAGTGCTTAGCACTAAAAAGCTTTTCAAGCTACTATTTAGCTCTTTCTCTTTCTAATGAGCCCAAAAATATGGCCTAAACCATCGCTAAAGTAACAAACACAAATATGCCAAACCTCCAATTTTCTCCATCTTCTTCTTCTTCTTCTTCTTTTTCTTTCTTGGCTCAACTTTTCTCAGAGACTATTCACTTTTAGAAGCTGATTCTTGAACGAACGAACTTGGTTTCTTTCGGTACAGTCGCTTTTGCCATCGGTTTTTAGCGTCTCTCATTGAGTAGCTAGATACAAGGCAAAAGAGCACCTCCTTTCTATTGCCGCCATTAATATCTACACTCATGCATAATTCATTAGCTCCTAGAAAATTCTAATTGACGACCCTTTCCACACACAAAAGTGTGCGTTATTTGGAATTGCACTGAAGTTGCCTGGAACTATTTTACCTCGTTGCTCTTCTTAAGAGATGAATCAGGACTTTGATTATTCCCAGTACAGTACACACGAATGGCACGGATGCCCCATTAGTGCAATACAAATATTCACGCGAATAACTCTGCAAAAACTGAGCGCTTGGCACTAAAAGGCTTCTCAAGCTGCTATTTAGCTCATTCTCTTTCTAACAAGCCTAAAAACATGGCCTAAAACCATCGCTAAAGTACCAAACTAAACTATGCCAAACCTTCAATTTTCTCCATCTTCTTCTTCTTCTTCTTCTTCTTATTCTTCTATGTTGGCAAGGCTTTTCTCAGAGATCGCTCGCTTTCAGAAGCTGATTCTTGAACGAATAAACTTGGTATCTTTGTCTTCAGTCGCTTTTACCAACGGTTTTTCATGTCTCTCGTCCAGTCGCTAGCAGAAAGCGCCTTCTCCATATGGGCGCCATTAATTTCTAAACTCATGCATTATTCATGAATACGGGGGAATTCAAGTTGACGACCCTTTCCACATAGGCAAGTGTGCGTTATTTGGAATTCACAGCTTACCTGACTAGTGCAGAACTCCAGAGCTCTGGCTGAACTCTACCTTTCTTCAATAACTATCTTGCTACTATTGAATAAGCAACTTAGCGCTGAAGGCAACAAAGATTTGTGATGCCACTACTCCACCTGCAGTGATCCCAGGTCCTGCAAATTCAGTTGAAGCTAGCAGCTAGGATATCATGTATCATCCGCACACATTTCAGCATTCAGTCGGACACACACACTCATACACAAGGCACAAACTCATTGATAGAATTGTGAAAAAATTAGAGCAAACAAGAATAAAAAACATTGAAATGTAATGAGACACAGGAATGGCCAAATCATAAAAAAAGAAAGCAAACAAGTGGAATGGCTGTTAGAGTGTGAAAAGAATTCTTCCTGTGGGCGAAATGAAGGACTTGACACAGTAAAAAGACTATTACATGCAGCCCATAGAAGGATTCTGCACACACTCTAACAGCTATTCCACTTGTTTGCTTTCTTTTTTATGATTTGGCCATTCCTGTGTCTCATTACATTTCAATGTTTTTTATTCTTGTCATAACATATAGAAAGGCAAGTAAATCTTATGATACAGCTCCTGCCTCCAAATGAGGCTGAGATGTGTGTTTCACTTCAGTATCAAGCAGGCCCCTACACAACTTCCCAGCTCAGCAGCCCGCTGCTGGCTTAGTGAGTCTGGCTTGCCAGACTATTTATTAGCTCTACACACACCAACTCAAATGTAATTTGTAGAATTATGGAAAAATGAGAACAAACAAGTAAAAAAAACATTGGAAATGTAATGAGACACAGGAATGGCTAAATCGTAAAAATGGCTGTTAGAGTGTGTAAGGAATTCTTCCTGTGGGCAAAACGAGAGACTCAATAAGGAGATTGTTAAATGCAGCCCATACAGGAAGAATTCTGCACAGACTCTAACAGCCATTCCATCTTGTTTGCGTTCTTTTTAAGATTTAGCCATTCCTGTGTCTCATTACATTTCCAATGTTTTTTTAATTGTAACATATAGAAAGGCAAGTAAATCTTATGATACAGCTCTTGCGTCCAAATGACTGAGATTCAGTCATCAAGCAGGCTACACAATTTACCAGCTCAGCAGCCCGCTGTTCAATAGTCTGGCTTACCAGACTACTAGCTCAGTTGCTAGCTACACATACCAACTCAAATGTGATTTGGAAAAATGAGAACAAACAAGTAAAAAGAAACATTGGAAATGTAATGAGACACAGGAATGGCTAAATCGTAAAAAGAACGCAAACAAGATGGAATGGCTGTTAGAGTGTGTAAGGAATTCTTCCTGTGGGCAAAATGAGAGACTCAATAAGGAGATTGCTAAATGCAGCCCATACAGGAAGAATTCTCCACACACTCTAACAGTCATTCCATCTTGTTTGCGTTCTTTTTACGATTTAGCCATTCCTGTCTCATTACTTTTCCAATGTTTTTTTTACTTGTCATAACATACTAGAATACAAGAGCTTTGGTATATGGGTATTTATGTGGTGACAACACAAGGTTACCCATGCGAATCCCCTGTCCTAAGCTCTCACCTCTAGCTGGTTGTTGAGGAAATAGGATACACTATTCCACTTAAAAGGGTACTGTAGGACAACCAAGGGAACTTTTCCATCCATTTCATCTTGAAAGAGACATTCCATGTTCTCCCACTTTTCGTCACTGTATGAAAATGATGAGTATTAAGAGAAGGTTTTGAATGTGAGCAGAGGTACTGTTTTTTTTTCGATCATCAGGGAGCTTTCTCACCATTTCCTTCAGCTTATCTATTGAACCATTTGCAGCTTGTACTAGTGTTCCTAAATCAATCTCAGTGTCACTCACTGCATGTGTGTCAGCCAGTTCATGATCATGATCATTATCGCTGGTCATTGGTGGCTCAGAATCAGAAGCTGAATCAGACAAACTTGGCTCGTGCATATGGTGGTCTGAAGTGACCTGACTGTCAGTGTGAGATTCTGCTACTGGTTCATGACTAAATATAGCAGGGGTGGGTACCTGAGCCCAGTGAGGTAGTGGATCGATGATCATCAGATTCACAGACACTCGACAATGTACTTGCCAAACTCATGTACATTAAGGACTGGGAGTAAATGCGCACACGCGCAATGCACTCAATGAGGAATGTTTATGCAAATTTTAACATGAACGTCGCGTGCACAAGTTAGAGCCTGTACTATGCCCACTTATTTAGAGCCAAATTACTAAACGCTAGAGGCGGTGATGTTGCCCCACAGTTTAGCTAGGTTTTTTGTGCTCAAAGTTTACCTTTTGGATATCTAACAAATATATTTCAAGGAGGTAAACCGTTGTGTTGTAGATAGATATAGCTGGTAAAAGTTCTTGTGGTTATTTGTTTTTACTACATTTTATGAAATAAATACATAAGAATGGTAGCCTTTTCTCCTCTTGATAGTTTAGAGTAACCAAGTAGGGAATACTTTCTAACAAGTTAAACTTACTTAATTCTTGGATCTTCATCACCGCTTTTTGCAAAACTTACCCGTCAACAGCTTTTGTTTACGTGTACCACGTGGCTACTAATTAATTATTGGGTGTGGTTTTTAATGATATCCAGCTTCCTTATACAATGGTCTACCCAAATAATACAATTTTTGGTACATTGCAGCTAGGAGTTTTGTCAGGGAGGAGGTTGAAAGTTGACCATTTTTATGCTGCAGACCAGCTGTCTCAGTCCTTAAGTCACTTGAGAAGGGTTATCTCTCTCAATTCTAGAAAGTAATGTGTATAATAGTGTGTCACTGTGATTGAAATTTCACATTGATGGGCCATGATAGCTATAAAGAGTACTGTAGTTAACAGTTTGTTTACCTTTTGAAGAAGGAGGTTAGTTGCATGCAATCACTGCCACTGCTTTCCCTTACTCTCTTTCTGGTACCTTTCTTCTGGGACATTCTGATTCAGTGAACTTGAATTTGACCATCATAAATCAATGAAGCTAAGGCTGATGTAATGTAAGTTGCAACTACTCAGCTGCTGACTAGACTAGACTAGAGTAAGAGTGGTTAACAGTTGAGTAAATATTCATATTATTATCTACTACTATAAGTAATTTCACACTATTACAGTTCTAGATTAACACATGCAGCATGCATTACGAGGTGGGTGGGGCTGTTCTCAACGTGCACGCAGCAATGCAGCACAGCGCTGTATGCTTGCGCACGAACATATAAACGTAGAACGTGCGTATTCATCTAGGGTGGGTGGGGCTCTTCTGATCGTTTTGGGGGGCCTGAACCCCCCCTCTAAATCCGCTACTGCTCTGAATGTTAATGATTTTGTGCCACATATTGTTGTATTGTGGTGGTAACGGAAGAGGACTGCTAGCATCACGTAAGGCGTCCAGGTGACACATGTTGTCATATGATAGTATTACTTCACCCCATTCTGATTCTGCAATACTCGGTAAAGCCATGCAATGACTATCAAGAACACTTGAGAAGGAGACTCAGACCTATACAATAACAATTGCAAGTATAGCATAACTGCATAAAAATAACAGTACATGTGCATACATGTAGCAAGCACTAGCCGCCCTATAGTCTACAAGTAAAAAAAAAAACATTGGAAATATAGGAATGGCCCAATTGTAAAAAGAAAGCAAACAAGATGGAATGGCTGTTTAAGTGTGTGTAGAATTCTTCCTGTGTGGGCTGCATGTAGTACTCTCTTTCCATATTAATCAAGTCCCTCATGTTGCCAATAGGAATAATTCTTTACACATTCAAAGAGCCATTCCATCTTGTTTGCTTTCTTTTTGTGATTTGGCCATTCCTACATTTCCAATGTTTTTTCACTTGTTTGTTCTCATTTTTTCATAATTCTACGAATCTTATTTGAGTGTGCGTGTACATAGATAATATATTACACACCCGGGATTGGAAACTGCATCTCATTAAGCCAATTAACGCGGACAAACCGATGTACTTCCGGTTTTTTTTGAAAAAAAGCGCGCGTTTTTCCATGTGGCCAGCTGGAGCCAGCCTGTCTCTGCTGCTGTGCTCAGTCATGGCTCAGTTGTACAGTTACTATGCAAACTTCTCAGGTGTGGTGAAGTGGTACTTGTATTAGTACAGCTATTCTTACCACAAATTGCTCTGTTGTGATGGCTGTTGCTTCAGGAAGTAGTGGTAAGTGTACCAGTATAGTAAAATAATGATAAAACATAAGTCAGTATTCAAGTGCCACTGATAATGTTAGCTAATATTATTCTAAATAGCTAGCTTGTTATGGAGTGGCTGGATGATGGAGATGAAGATCATCCAGACGAGTCCCACCAATGGATTGATGACATGTTGGTAGCTATGGAGATTGAAGTGAGGAGAGAAATATTGAACTGCCAGTGATGCTGTACCAGATTTTTCCAGAGTAAGGAGTACCATCTACAGTAATGAAGACATTTTTTTTTGGACACTTCTGAGCATTGACAGTGGAGAACAGGCAACTGAGATGTTGCTTTCGATGGTTGTCGATCTATGGACTCAATTCGTGGCTTTTCCTATGTTTCATCATGGATGGAGAACTTGATTCTGATCTCTCTCTCTCCTCATTTTTTCTTTTTCTTTGTGTGACGATTGTTTGTGTGTGTGTTGTTCCCCCTTCCCCCTTTTGCGCCTATGGTGGTGTGGAAATGAATAATAATAATAAAAATAAACAATCAGGTCATTAGGTTCTGGCATGGGATCAGAGGACTCCACAAGAAGCTGAGTTGAGAACACTTCCTTGGGTTTCCCAGGCCATTTCCTTCTTTCTTCATTCTTTCGATAGACACTTAGTCCAAACTTCCTTCCTGGCATACTATCAGATAGCGAGTATGCATATGGTAACCCTTATCTNACATACATTAGGTATGCATGTATCTATTAATAGTAGTATATACTACTATAGCCTCGTTCCCAGGCTCCTCCTTCGCGAATATTTTCTTTGAAAATAAGGAAGGAGAGAGCCTGGTACCAGTAGTCACGTGAGTGACGTACAGGGTAGACGTCTGGTAGACGTGGGTCTACTCAGCATTACGCGCTTTATCTAAAATGCGTCACGCACGTGTTCCAGTCAGTTGATGTTAGCAAAAATTTTTGCGTATCTACGAGCTCTGAGAGAGCTAGACGTAGAAGACGATGGGAATAGACAAGAAAAAAGCAGCCAGTAGCCTCCAAAGATAGTCCAAGAAGCAACAGATAAATGGCAGTCTCTCTGAATCAGCATTTTTGGTCCCGTGTCCAGTCTCGATCTTTCAGTCTGACCAAACCAAGGTACAAAACAAAAGCGACGATCACAAACGCTGTTTGGGAAGTACATCTTAACTCTTGGCACACAAGAAATGACTTTGAACAAGCAAATGGTAGTTTTTTTCAAGCATTTTTTTGTTCTGTTCTGTTCGCGGTCGCTCCCAGGAAACTTTCTTTTGCTAACTAACTTGAATTACGTAAAACCGTACGTCACTCACGTGACTACTGGTACCAGGCTCTCTCCTTCCTTATTTTCGAAGAAAATATTCGCGAAGGAGGAGCCTGGGAACGAGGCTAATACTACTATTCTCTGCTCCAATGCCTAAGTAGCTTGAGCGCTTGGTGGTAAGAGCATTTGACTAGAATTTGAAATTCCAGCTAGATCTCAAGATTTTTTTACTATTGAACTTCCACAGATACACACCTGAGCATTCGATGCACACCATGATTCCCAGGTTGACGACACTCCAGACTGGATCGGTAGCCCCACAATCGGCACACACTTTGTTCGCTGGGTTCTCCTGGATCTGTTTGAGGACGTCCTGTGAGCTGGTCCTGGAGCCCGGCCGGGGGATGGTGTGCTCCCGGGTGTCCAACCCAGTGAGGATGGCCGCTGTCATCGTGTCCAACCACTCCTTGCGTTCCAGCTCATTAGCAGCTTGGAACCTGAAGGGTTTAGAGCATGCACATGTAAATTGCATGTAAATTTGACACCGCAGATGACAATTTAGTCTTCTGAACCAAATCCATAAGGTCTTTTTATACAAAAGTTGTTTGCTATTTTTCCTTGCAATAATTCAACTCATTATGTTACATGCTATTGAAAACTAAGAGCGGTATAGGTAATGCAATGGCAGTATAGATTTCTCAATTTGATACTATATGCTTTCAGAGTCGTTATCTTGATTTTACAGAAATACAAAACATTCTAAGTAATTGAAGTTTTCCTTCTTTTCCACATTCACGCCAATTTACACATCATATCATGCCATGCCAGGACCTTAGCTTTGGGCAAAGTTGAATATACACTCTTGTACATATTTATATGTACACAGAGAACTTACAGGTATTGCTTCTGGTTATGCATTGTGATGACAAACCGAGGCAGTTTTGAACTCATATCAGGCCTGACACTGGCCAGAGTCATCTCCAGTATATGGATGGGATGAGCACGCACAAAATGCTACAGGAAAAAAAAAGATCAAACAGGAGAAAGCAATGATAGTCTGACATCTTTCCACACATTGTACAAGACAACACACCTCTTTAGAAACATAGTAGGCAAACTTGGACCCCTTGAGAGCAACATATCTGGAGAGAGAAAACAAGTCGTAAAGGATCATGTTCATCACAATCAGCAACACATTTTTTCGACGACTTAATGCACTGACAAATAGTCAACACCCACACACAGAACAACTTCAAAAACACGGAATAATCTTAGATGGGTACTCTGCATATCAATCCCGCCTGTGTAAATAATAGGCCTATAGCATGTTCAGTACAAATAGCCACTAATGCATCTTCAAATACCCTCGATCCAACCCTTGCAGAACACACTGAGACACAGATCTATAGCGTACCTTTCCTTGAACCCTTTAGCAAAGCCGTGCCCCTGTTTCATGAGGGTGCCTTGCTTGTCTGGATTGTGCATAGGTCCTCCCTCTTGAGGTGCATACTCCTGCGGTTTGAACCTGCTGATGGCGGCATGGAGCACGTTGACCCAGGCCTTGCACTCATCCAGTGTGATAGCCGAGAATTGGAACACTCTGTTGATGACAACCAAGTCAAACCTATTGGGTTTATCATCCTGAAGGAACACATAGAACAAAGAGTGGACATGTTGACAGACCTCTACAATTTGAGTTTTAAAAATCTTTGAATAGTATACAAAACAGTGTTTATTAGAAGCTCTGTGAAGACTGTCACAAAGAAAATGTTTCTTGTACTAGCTGGCAGTCGTGCTAGCTGGCTACAACTAGAGGGGGCACTAATCAACAGTGAACCATTACTGCACTATGCAACAATTCGACAACTCCACCTGAAAATGGATTTTAATGCAAATGTTTACCCACAAGAGACATGCTTGAAATGCTTTGTCTAATGGGTTTAAGTCTACCTTGATGACTTATTCTCCAAAGGTATATGGCAAGAGATTCAAGCTTGTTGTGGGATCACCCATTGTATTGTGATTGGTACAAATGGCACTCTAACAACAATACATAGGCATCATTAAGAATATCAGAAAATACAGGCATGGTATTAAACAATAGGACGATGGTGGGACAACATGCTGGACTACATCAATGTGGAATAGATCAGCAAGTAGCAAATTATTTGGCAATGTATATCAATTCTATTCACATTAGGCTACAATGCAAAGATAGATTGTAGCCATTCTTACAAACTTACTATAATTATTATTTTAAAAAAAAGAGACTAGGAAATAGCATTAGAGTACTACCATTTTGAGATTCATGCAACACTGTCTGTATCAGTACAAGACCATTGTGAGTGACAATGCTACACTCAGTAAGAATCATCCAGCGAGTGTACAAGTGCACTCAAGGTGCAGGTGTAGTAAAACATGATGCGAGTGTTTCACAGGGTGTTGCTTACATCGGGGACTTGCTTGATGTCGATCATTTCACTGAGGTGGACAACATTCCGTGATGATTTATCCTTGTCCGATTGATTCTTGAAATATTTTAGTTCTGAACCGTTGAAGGTTACCCATCTCTTCTGCCACGGTTTGTCTCCTTGGACACTGTGTGTGTGTGTGTGTGTGTGTGTGTGTGTGTGTGTGTGCTTGTGGGTGGTGTGTGGCTACTTCAAATTTCAATACACATGAGATTTTCCTCCTAGATAAGCCCACAGCCTGTTTATACAAGCACCCCAATGGTACACCACAGGCTCCAAGCAGATGTGCATACCCTTAGTGGGACTCCACCACTCTCACACTCACACTCAATGTGGGGATAATAATAAGATTGTAGTTTCACTTACCCTCCCTTCTTGAAAAGGAATCCTTCTTTCGCTTTTGGAACCTAGTGAAATAGAGAATAAAACTAGTCACAATGATACATCTATACCATTTCACAGCTATTGTAATAATTTTACAGACACATGTACATACACTCCACATTGGGCAGGTGTAACATCATCCATATAATATGCCACAGGAGGGAAAAACACTTTTATCAAAGAAAAAAACAGGAACTCTCAACTCCTACAACAATGAGTAGAGCAGAAGTGGAAGGTGAGCCCACATCAAAGGGAACTACCACTCAAAAGTTTTCAGACATCATTAAGAATCAGACTACCTCCCTGCACTCATGAATTCATCTTCCAGGTCAAACAATGACATCATAAATTTTGTCAGGAAGAAGGGCCCTACAATAGACACTGCACCAAGCTATGAAGATTCTAGCAGTAGAAAATGTAGTGTAGAAAAGCAGCAGTGACCCTAATTTTAGAGTGGACCACAAAATCTACCATTACAATTGTTAGGCTGTTCAGGGCTCCTTAGTGTGAGAGTGGCTATTGTTTTTGGTGAGTGAAGAACAACACATACTCACTCTAATCGAATCTGGTGAAGCCAGGGAGCAGGCACACATGCTCCAGAGAGACCATACAACTACAACCCCAACAAGTGACACACACTTGCACATACTTGACATGTAGTACATGTGTACTACACTGTACTTAGAACATGTAAATGTTGTACAGTCATTGGCGTCGAAATTAAACCACTTCCCAACGACTGCCACACCTGGGTGCATCCATACACAACTGACCCTAGTGGCAGTGGGATACAGCATGCATGCTGCTTCGTGAGTACATCGCTTCCCAGTGAGTCTTTACCTTAGAGGGAAACAGGTCATAATAAAGCAGGAGATAGCGGCTACTGGAAGTAAACAGGTTGTGTTGGCTATTTTTGAGCTTCAGGCAAGGATTTAGAGTATAATATGGATTCAGTAGATTGGGGTCAGAGGTGAGAAAAACAACTTAAGAAGGAGGGAGGCTGAAAGTCTGCTAACAATGAAAACACTATCTCGACTCATCTCAGAGTAAAAGATAGGAGATAGCTATATAAACCCACACCACGCTGTGTGTGTGTGTCACCACAACACGACCTGAGTATAATAGTGAAAAGACAGTATCCATGACAGTGACAATGACAGTGACAGTCGGGGGAGGGATAGCCAAAACACACAGAACTAAAGTGAATGGAAGGACCATGGGAGTGCACACAAATATTTACACAATCAAGTCGAGAGAGAGAGAGAGAGAGAGAGAGAGAGAGAGAGAGAGAGAGAGAGAGAGAGAGGAGGTGGTGGTGCTATCAGACACGCTGGTTCAGCTATAGCAATCTCTACATGGATACAGATGGGTGTTGCTAGGGTACAGATGTATCAGAGAAAGATCTACAAGTCCATTGGAACAGATAACCTGGAGGGGGGCCATACCTTCACAAACATGACAACAACAACACCAATAATAACAATAAACACACATAACACAACACACAAAAGATGACAGACAAGTTCTTACTGCCTCAGTGGCTACCCCTAAAGTTTAAGGTTATACACATACCAAGGGAGTTTTGCAAGCAATAATTATTATGCATTTGCCAGCGAATCAAGAAGCCAGAACGACTCCAGTAGACTAGAGATGTAGTGCTGGTATGTGACTCCATGCATGCACTGTATTGAGGGTACTACTAATGTAAGGGCCAACAGAAGTCACTGCAGTGAAAAGCAAGCAGCTAAGGAAAGAAGCTCATTACATAATGCTACCGATGCAGCTGTTAGCATCTCTTGTTTACAACAACAACCCTTGCACTTTTGGTACATTACCAAAGTCACATCTTGAGTGTTGTTTCTTACCCTCTAATAAACACAGTAGCGATAAACAGAAAGTACTAAACAACAACAATAATAACAGTTCAAAAGAGTGTACTACACAAATGCAAGTACACACTTGTAACAAACCCACTATATTTCAAGAACCCCCCTATTGCTTAAGATAAATCTCTCACCAGTAGGCCAATGGCTAGGCAATGTAGTCTTGCCACTGGTGGAACTACTAAAGATGCAACACTCAAGCATTGTTTTAGGCTCACTGAGTTTGTACAGAGAATGAAAACGATAGAACTTGAGGAAAGGCAAATAGGAGGTGTTCTCCAACTGGACACACTGCCAACTATTACTTATAATTTTGTATCAGACCAACCAAATCAGCTGGGCAAATGCTACATAATTTATCAGACAGACAAGTCCACACACTCTCAGGTATATGAATGACCTGTAGTAAGAGGCCAGCCTTCATTTTCTCTGCTGTGGGCATGATAGCATGAATGGAGGGGTGTCTGGCAATGTCAGGGCTGCTTGAGAGGGGGCTCATGGAGGAGCTGGTGGTGCTAGTTGGACTGGAAGACACTTGGCTACTGCTTCTGCTGTGTGAGGGGCTACAGTGAGAAATGTACTCAAGATTCTTCTGTAGTGCCACCAGGTCCATGGGTGAGTCTGACACAACTTGGTTGTAGCCAGGTAGATGCATGTTGAGGGGAATTGGGTCTTGAATTAGAGTTTCCATAATATCAAGAATAGCTGGATATTTGCTGGAGGTTGACTGCCTTTACTACTAAGCTATTTATAGTTCTGCTGGTTCTGTCACAAACTTGATGATTTGAGAAATAGTTCTAAAGACTGCTAATGATCTGGACTATACTAAATTTATAGCAAAATTTCTTTGAAACAAAGCTGACACTCATTGTCATTTGCACAGCCTTTTTAATACGTAGGTATATATATCAGATTCTGGTATTGCACGAGTACATAATTGACCATGCTAATGTATAGCAACAGGAAGTAGTGGGTTTCACTACTAAAAAGGCTAGTAGCTAATCTTTCACATGGCTTCCTGTATCTTCTGACTGCCACTTCCTGGCATTATTCAATTTAGCACAGCAGGGTCCAATGCAAACATTATTCGTTTGCAAAAGATTGGAGACGTGAATATTTGCAACAGGGAATGTGGAGGGATACAGTGCAAGTATGAGTGAGAGTCCCACAGCCCATTACCTTCAATTGGAAGTGCAATAAATATTTAGTACTAACTAGCATTACTCAAATAAATCATATAATTGCAAGATTTGATGTTCAAATAAAAACCCATAGTCGAGGGGCATGTACCCTGGTATTTTTGCTAATTTTACATCCATAGATCTGCAATCACATGTTGCACTGCCACTGACTAGCATGGCAACAGGAACATTGGCTCCAATTAGGCAGGGGATCTTCAGAAGACCAGCAAGTGTTCTTATAACTATATAGCACACTAGGTTTTCAAGAAACCATAGGTAACACCATTACATCATAGATAATGACAGTGCATAATTATGCATGGACAGCCACACCTTGAAATGGTAATGGCAGTCGAAATTACAAACAACACTAGACAGAAGTTCTAGGTACGACCAACACATGGATATTACTTTACCAGGATATGGTTTATTAATGCAAGGATGCATATGTATGACACTGTACTGATGTGACAATGTACTACCTGACCTTTCATCTGGATATGACAACAACAATTAATTATACTTAATTCACAACTGATCCACAGCAACTTCCTGCACACCAATATGGCTACTAGTTCCATTGATAGTGGGGCACTTGGTGCTCTCCCACATGTGGTCGCCATGTCTTACATGTTAAGGTCAAGTGCTTTAATTCTCAAGTGCTTTAATTCTCATTGCTAAATATAATATTATAGAGATCAACTTACATGGTTAAGACTTTCCGAGTCATGTCTGCTATATCCAGGGTGCAGGAGCTGTGAATAATGAAAGAGGGGAGGAGGTGCAGACACCTTGCCATAACATGGAGTGACCAATCCAAATACAGACATAGTTTATACACATGACTATACATTAATTTTTAAATTTTGTCTTTTTACAGGTACAGCTTGAAAGAAAATCTATGGCACTGGAGGGACTCGAACTGCCTACCCATGGGTTGGCAGCCAAAGTCATTACTGAACAAGCCACCCAACATGATAAGTAATTTTTACAAAATTCAAACTTACCACAGAATCGCTGAGCCCACCTTCCATTGACCTACAAACCAACAGACATATAACATCATGCAAGAGTCGGTATCCCAGCAAGCACTCTATGTCTCACCTCCTATTCATTATATTGCTGGCAGTATCTTCGGATTTAAACCTTCTCATAAGGTCTGGTCTCTTAACACCTGAATCCACACCAGCAAATGTCCCAGCCGTTCTAAAAACACGAGCCTAGAAGATAATGCCATATATCACATTCAATTTTCACTCAATAACCTTTCTGTGGTAATAAGCCTCGTGTCCAGGCTCCTCCTTCGAAAACTATCTCTAGCCCTCTTTATTTTTGAAGGAACTATTCACAAGGGAGGAGCCTGGGTATGAGGCTATGGTAATACACCTTTAAACGCAACTTACTCCATCAAGTTCATTGAACTGGTCATCTCCACCGGGGCTGCTACCATCTCTCAGAGGTACCAAGTGTGCCTTTTGTCTGTTAGACAAGGTCGGTCGCGACATATTTGAAACTGAAGATGCACTCCGAGGGTAGGTTCTCGACTGCACGTCCAGCTGCTGTTGACCAGGTGATTGAGGTGTTCTACGTCCAAAATCAAGCGTGGTCTCTAGCCCATCCGGTGACATTAGCAGCAGCTCTGGCGATGGAGTCTCAGAAGCACTGCTTATCGACGGTGCAACATCCAGTCTATCTCCCTGTCCAAGGTCCATTGTAGCAGGCCTCGGTGTGGTGTCACCAAACTGAGGTGGTGCTTGGTTCGTCTTGAGGGTATCAAAGTTAGGAGTCTCACTCTGAGGGTATGGCTCACCGGGGATAGAAGATGAACCAGTTGTGAGAAAAGGAATAATGTCTTCGTCTAACACTTCTTGATTTTCGTAGTCCCTATCGAAACCGCCCGTATTTTGCTCAAGACTTAGAGTACGTGATTTTATCATAGCGGTACCTTTGATTGTGAACCTCTCTCGATTCATGCTCTTCTCGGTCTCAAATTCCTCATCCTCATCCTCCAGAGCCTGATCAATGGCGTCCTGATTCATGTAGTCATCTCCGGCAGCTCCTGGCCCTGTTACATTCACCTCATCAATAGCATCTTGGTTTATGTAGTCGGCATCCCTATCAACAGACGGTGACACCAGTATCATATCATCATTGGTGTTCCTATCCAGCGGAGATATTTGCTGTCGCACGAGTGTAGTCCGATGGTGTACTGGTGAGCATTCGGCTGATGATGGTGGGGTGCTGTCGTTACCTAGCTCGGGGTAGCCCGAAGGAGGAGCTAGGGACATTTGATTGTCATCGTCTGTGTGCGATCTGATTTGAGATGATTGGATGCTCATTAAGGGGCCTTCCTCTTCGCTGTCGGTGTATTCACCACTGTCTGTTGTCTGTGGGTAGTCGTCCTCTGTGATGGGAGGAGGAGGTGGGGGAAGGTTGTGGGCCTCTTTCGGAGGCAGTAGAGGCATCGATATTTCATCCTGGTTGTCCTGATCTGAGTCAGAGTCATCATCAAATGCGACCCAGTTTGACGGATTTGATACTGCCAACTTCTGTGTATTGTCCTCTGGTTGTATCGGTGTTCTGTTTTCTTCCAAAGAGGTCCTCCCATAAGCAGGAGAGAGTGTGGTGGTTCTAGGAGGAGGGGGTGGAGGGGCCTCACCTCCACTGGTCTGTCTCGCTACCGTTGGACTGGAGTGTCCTGGTACTGGAGGTGGCGGGCCTTCGCCTCCACTGGTCCGTCTCATTGCCATTGGACTACAGTGTCCTGGTACTGGAGGTGGTGCATCAGTGGTCTGTCTGACGGGCTTTGGACTGGAGTGTCCTGGTACTGGAGGTGGCGGACCTTCCCCTCCACTGGTCCGTCTCACTGCCATTGGACTAGAGTGTCCTGGTACTGGAGGTGGTGTTTCTTCCAATACAGGAGGAGTGCGATCAACAACATGCTGGTGAGGATTCGAAATGAGATCGTGTTCCAATATTGGAGGAACTGGGTCCAAAACCTGATCAAGACCACGGTCTACCAAAGAAGGGCCCTGGTCTTCTACTAGTATTGGAGCATTTCCCGGGAATCGAGGAGGAGGGAAGTCTGGTGGTGGCGGTGACCAAGATGGAGGACCTGTGTCCCTTCTCGGGAGGGGAGGAGTGTTAGCATTCACAGGTGACTCAACAACACCTCTGTTCATGTGGGGGCTCTTTGGTGGCAGAGGAGGCAAGAAGTCTTGAGCATTGTTAGTGGGACTAGAAAGGGTATTGTTAGCAGCGGTAGGATCATTGGTAAATGGTGGAGAGGGTTTTCTAGTCATTTCTGGTTCATTGCTTATCATAGTGCTAGTATCACTGACAGAAAGAGGAGCTTCGTCTTTACTAGGCAATGCTGGAATCACTGTTCCAGGTTCAGATATGGGTTGATTGCCTACTTCTACAGGTATCGGAACATTTTCCAACTCAAATTCAACATTTTCTAGTTCAAACTCAACATCATCTTCAGGAATAATTACATTCGTTTTGTGAGCAGAAGATTTCTTCGGCGGTAGAGCAGGTGGTGTTTGATCGACGGGAGAGGTGATTGGTTCCTCAGCCTTTTCTTCATGTGTCACCGCACGTTCACTTACAGAGTTGGATGGAGGATTGATGTGATTGGTCTCAACAGATTGAGTCACTTGTACAGCAGGTGGAGTTGCATCCACTGCTACAGGTGCTGTTGAAAGTGGTTGAGGTGACTTCCGATCACTTTGTATTTCCCGCATTTGGGTACTTGACAATGTTTTGTGCCTAGGAGATGGTTTGGGTCTGGGCTTAGGTTTAGGAACTGGTCTATTGTCTAATGTAGCAGCCTTCACTTTGGCATCAGCAGACGAGGAGGTCTGAGTGGGTTGATGGCTCACAGGCATACTGACTGCACTGTTGTCGCCAGGAGGATGGCTGTTGGTGAGGTTAGGTGGGACAGCCATGGAGAAGTCGGGCTCCTTTTCCACAGCTCCTGTCATTGGAGACTGAGGAATGGGAGAGAGTTGAGGCTCCACCTGAGCTGGTTTCATTTCCTCCCCTTCACTACCACCTAGAGAAACACCAACACACATTATACAGTAAATAAACATTCACTTAAGAGAAGCCTAGTCCCCAGGCCAGCCTCTCCTTGCTATCTTTTAAGGAGAAAGAGGCCTGGGGACAAGGCTACAGGATGTACTTTACTAGTGCAAATCTAAGCTTCTCTCTCTCTCTCTCTCTCTCTCTCTCTCTCTCTCTCTCTCTCTCTCTCAGTCTCTCAGGGTCTAAGCTGAGAAATGACTACTAATTACCACAGAAGCCCATCAATTTTACAATTACGCACCCACCCATTAACCTATTGATGTCACATACAAGACACTGCACCTGATCTTGGAGACGGAGATCTTCTCCTTAAGCTTTGCTGACGAGGCTTCACGGGAGGGGGAGCCACCTGATTAGCAGGAGTCGGTCTTGACGGTTCATCTGGTAGGGGGGAGGTAGAGGGAGGGGTGACGGGGGAACCAGCAGTCCTCCGTATCGACTTCCGTTGAGGGATAGGGGGTGGGTTCCTCTCACCTTCTGTACAGAAGAAGACATACATTGCAGAATACTTGGCATACTCAGCAATTACAAATGTCAGTTTTGTGCGTATTCACTATAATAGATTACATGAACCAACACAACATGGCACATGCACAAGGTTACTCACTCGAAGTTGCATGATTAGAAGAGATACCCGACACAGTCAGGGTTTGAGACTCAACCTGCCTCGGTCCGTCCACTTCAACTGAATCCACACCACCTCCTCCTCCTTCAACAACCAGCGATGGTGGGCCGTGTTCGGTCTTCAATCTCTCAAGAGCACGATGAAGACGGTTCAAGTNTACACACACACACACACACACACAGTCTAACCGAATCACACAACAGATTGAGTGATTGTGCATCCACAAGACATAATACACATAACACTATGACATTGAGACCGGTATATGAAATGCTCAGCTTCTTGCTCCAAATGTTAACGCTACAAAAATAATTACCCATTCAATTCCTATTGAAACTGTGGGGCCTTAATCTGACCAGCATACTACTAATGATAGGGATCAATTAGTACTCTTCGGTATTTCATACACACACACACACACACATACAACCCATGACATACAGAACCACACAGAATTCAACTCTCAAGTGTATACACTTGAAACAGTAAACACAAACAAATAAGGTGTATGTGTAGCATTGCCAACACAATGAAAAAAAAAAGCAGAGAGAACACCATTTCTAGATTGTGTGTATTTATAGACTTTGCTAAGAAGAAGAGTCAGCAAGCTTGCAATGCAATTCTTTTAACATTAGGACAGTGTTTGCATTATTACAGTGCTATGTGGCTGCCAAGCAATGTCCACCATGCTTGAAGTATTTTGACTCTCTTGAGGTTTGTTAATCTCCAGAGCACACAGGAAGAACAGAAAAGGGAGGCATGGATCTTGGAATGCTGCTGACCTATCTAGCCAAGGAGCACGATCGATCCAACACATCACTCAAAGCTAATGCACCTCACACACATTTAATGGATTATGCATTACATCTAAGCATGCTATTGGAACAATAGGTAATTCTCTTATACTCCACACCAGAGTTGAGATATTTGTGCTTAGAATTTTCATCATAATATTATGTCCAGGCATACGTGCTCATTACATCAAACGTTACCTCTCCCTCCTTATTTTTCAAGAAGGGAGGAGCCTGGGGACGAGGCTAGTGCATAGCATTGATGTTGTAAACTAGTGAAATGCTAACAAATAAGCCAAGCAGGGAGGGTCTGGCTTACAGGCTATAATGTAACCACCACTTAATGTGAAAGTTGATAACACAATAGCTATGCTTTCAACATTCCACATCTACGCTACAACATCTAGCTAGCAGTTGATCGCACAACTGTTACATAGTGTGTGATAATAGCTAGTACCAAGTACACACCACACATCAATACACTCATTGTGTCCAGTAGGTGTTCAGACGTACAAGATTGAGTGTAGTAAAGCTATAGGAAGCTTTCAATTATAGCATACACACTATAGATAATTTACAAAGATTGAAGAAGTGTATAAAATCCCAGAAGGGCTGTACGAGTGAGATGGGTAGTACGAACCATAGCTAGTATAGTTAATACCAAACCTCAATAGGACCTCTTCACCAACACATGTAATGCAAGCACAAAGACCATACCCACATAAACAGGTGTAACTATATACTGTGCTAATAAGATCCTCCATTCAATAGAGGCATTCACTTGAACCGTTTCAACTAGTACACACACAGGACATGAAGTAAGACGTCATTCGACCTCAAATACCTTACCATAACACAGCGTCTCATGTTACTGATGATAAGCCAGGCAGTAGATGGCTCCTTGAGTACAACTGATTAACAGCTACAAAAATGGTCAAGCCAGTGGTCAGTGGTATCACAACACAACACAATGGCCCGCATCTGAAGCTACTTAGGTGAGGCAGGCTCTGCTATATAGGCACAATAACACATAACTCACTGCTTGCTAGACTGATGGTGCAAAACACTCATTCTCTTCCAGTAAAGAGAGGGAAGAAGCTCAATTCCAAACACTAGCCATTCACAAGCAACAAAAGAGCCACACACTATATACTATGGTTGAACAATATGTCCAAACAGGAGACATTGTTATGGACTCTTGGTCCAAAACTCCACAGACCATCTTGGTTGTACCACTGGTCTGCCTCTGCATGGTAAAACCAATCCTACACCGCTACAATAACAAGACACACACCCTCATTGCCATGCTCATGCCACAGCTGCCTCGTGAGCTGCTAACAGCCCTCGATATATTTGGCCCTTGTAGTGGGAGGGATACACATGAATACACTATGAATATTGATGTACTTCCAATTAAAGTACTCACATGTCACAGTCAGTGATTAGATTCAAAATAATTTGGACACATGCATAAAGTCAATGTAATTTACATTAGTCTTTCTAGAACCAGCTGATGCACAGATTATCTAAGCTAGAAACGGATTACTTTTGCCAAAGCAAAACAGAGATTTGTTTTCAAACCAAACGCAAACAAAGGACAGATGGAACCACAAATACAACCAGACTACAGACACAATACGAGCAGATGAAGAGACTTCACATGAAATATTGGTTTTCAGCAATTTTTCTGGAAAGTGTTGGAGTGCACACAATGAAAAATTCTCAAATCATGATGCAGTCAAAAGAGTCAGTGTGTATTTTTTATGAAACAACTGTAACTGATAGTGAAGACAATTGAAAATAACATACTCCTAAGAACACAACAAACACACACACACACGCACAACCTTTTCACTACTTCTGCTACTACTTGAGTCGAACATAAAATGGATAACTTCATGACAATTGCACATGGGAGGGGGTTCATGTGGCTTACCTTTTGGGTCTCGGATATTATGTTGACCTGCTGCTGCCTGTACGAGTTATTTCAGCAGTCTTGCTCTGCTGCTTAGCTCTCTTATAGCTTCGAAAGCAACGTCACACTAGTATTAAAGGTACTTCTGTCTTTTCGCCCACTATCGTCACCAAAGACGATAAACCAGCTGCTAGAGAATTTTAATCAGCACTAATTAGGGTGTATAAGAGCACACCCCTATATCACGTGACGTTGGCGTGGGCGTGTCCAACCACCCACGTGGCTCATATTCACTCGGGTATGGAGTTGGAGATAGTGGTGGGTACTTATGATGGCACAATCAATGGTCTTTCATTTGACGTACTGGCACCTGAAGAGAAGGTATGCATAGGCACTTACTGTACTAGCTATATCTGTGATGGAAAAAGTTCTCATAGAAATTATAGTGTATAAATATATCTTCTATGGTTGTACGTCTGGTTGTAGGGATTGAGGAAGAAGTACAATGAGAGAGATCACACTGGTTGTGTGAAGGTGGTTGCATCTAGTGGACGCTATCTAGCCACTGGAAGCACTGATGAAACAATCAAGTATGTACACCATAGATCTAAAACAGAAAGCAAAGTTTTGAGCAGTATCCTGGACTCCATGATATTCCTTATTTCATTTTCCTGTTTATTGACTACTTTCTTTCTAATCCTGTTAGGTTGTATGATTTGCGAAAGCACATTGAAACTGGTACTCTATTACAACATGAAGGTGAGACTAAGCCACTTCCTACTAATTCACATGTGTTGTGATATCTTTCTCCCCAGGCTCCATCACTTGGCTGGCATTCCTCAAGGACTCTCATCTCATCAGTGCTAGTGAGGATGGCACTATCTGTGTGTGGAAGTGTGGTGGAGGCTGGGACCACCTTCATACGCTCACGGGACACAAGTATGTGAGCATGATTGTTACATTGAATTGTTTATGTTGTTGTTGTTGTGTTGTTATGTTGTTGTTGTCACAGCAAAACCTATATTAGTACGATATTGATGCTTGTTACTGTAGGTATGCGGTGACATGTGTAGCAGTCCATCCATCAGGCAGAATAGCCCTCTCTGTTGGAAGGGACAGAACGCTGAGGTGTGTGTGTGTGTGTGTGTGTGTGTGTGTGTGTGTGTGCACCTGTGCGCGATGTGTTTTTGCTTCATTCAACCTTATCGTACTGACATCCCTATGGTACTACAATTATGGTGTCAATAAATTATGATACTCATGCATACATACATGCAGGACATGGGACTTAATTAATTTTCGTGGAGCATACAGACAGAGATTAGCAACAGGTAAAAGACCATGAAGTAAGGAAACATTTGCAAGGGAGAATTCTTTTACTCTTGACCTCCTGAGTGTATAATATTATGACGAAAAGTGTTTTGTTTATACACTGTGTTAGCTGCTGATCTGGTTGTATGGAGCCCAATTGGAGACAAGTATCTGTTGAGTTTTGATACAACTCTAACAGCTTATGATGTAGAGGTAATTGCATGTTAAAATTGATAAAATTAATACCGTCATCTACAACAACAAAGAGGAATTTGTTTTCCTTGTTTGTTCACATTTATACTAATATGATGACACACTGAAAAGATACACAGTTTCATGTTGTATTTCCTTGTGTATTCGTAGTCTGGCAATCCAATAACCACTATTGAAGTAGGAAAACACATTAACTCATTGGAGTTTATACAGGTACTGGTTTACAATAAAATAGGCTTGGTATTAATTTTTCCCATTGCATACATTTGTCACTACCATTGCTTATACCTATCTATTCCCAACGTAGCATACTGTGGTAGCAGTTGGTAGTGATCATCCTCACATCCAGTTGGTTTCAACAGTGACTGGTGATTGTTTAGCTAAGCTTGAAGGTCACACAAACAGGTATTTGAAGTATTCTAGCTGTGATACTAGCTTATTATATTATGTGTTCTGTAAACTTTATTAATTTCGTCAGGGTGAAAGGGCTTGGAGTTTCCTTAGGAAATGAATTTCTTTTCTCTGCTTCATCTGATGGCTGTGTGAAAGTATGGAAATTGGACAAATCACTGGTAAAATAATCCTCTATTGGCTATACACCCTTTTCCTCCAATTCATTATACTGTTCATCTGCTTTCACCCATACTGCCAATCAGTGGCAAAAGAAAGGCTTGCATGAGCTAAAGTAACATTGCTTATGAAGTAACTAAACCCTTTGTCCATTTTTACATTAGAATGATGCAAGATGTGTAAGCAGTGTTCACATTGGGTCACGGCTGACCACCATTGCTGTGATCTCCCCTGAGAGTCTGATGAAAGAATTGAAACAAACCGTTCTTCCCACTGCTGGTAAGTGAGAGCTTTTTAATGTTATGCTACAGAATTAGAGTTTTCAATCTCTTCTTTCAACTCCTAAAGATAAAAATCCAAGCAATGAAGAACCAGAATCTTCCACAAACACAAGGATTAGTCATAGTGATGATGCTGAAGAGAAGGGAACACCTACAAAACGAAAACGAAAGAAGAAAGCTACAAGGGATGTCACACATGATGATGAAGACTCAGTGATGATGCCTGGAAAGAAACTGAAAAAGAAAGTTAAAGGTAATGACCCCGCTGAGGATGTTGAAACTGAGGGTAAACCAACTACTCTGGACACCAGTAGTGATACTTGTGCTATAGAGCAGAAGAAACCTTTTTCTAGATCTAAAATTAGTGGAAAACGCCAGACAATGAAAGGCCAGAAAAAACAACTTCATAAACGAAAAAGTGCATAGCTGGTTATTAAAGTGTATGCACACTAAAATTAATGATGTGAATAATTGATATAAAAAGTTTACAGTCTTTTAACTGGGAGAGTTATAAGAATTACAATCAGTTACAATGTACATACAAAACAACTAGGGTTTAAAGTTCAAATTGTTGTGTTATAAGTTTTAGGATCAGTTTACAAGGTGCATGTACATCTTGACCCTGTTACGTCGTGAGCGTATCTTCTTGTATGCTCCAAACACCACACAGCTGCCCAACACACACAATGACACAACCAGCACAGAGAGTGCTACGTATAAACCTGGGGATGTAGCCACGTTGGTAGGCTCTTGAGTATTGGCTAGGATATAGAAGTACAAGTCAGTCACATTTCCTTCGGCAGTTTCCATGGAGACGTGCTGATAGAGTGTACTAGTCATGAATTTCTTAAACACAATTGCTGGTTTGTTGCCGTCGTAGTACACAGGGTGAGAAGTATCAATGGCTCGGATTATGACATCACTTCCGGCTATTTCAAACCACACGTGCGATAGATTGGTGTAACCCATGACAACCAAATCACGCACGCCATCCTTAGCGTAGTTCAAAATGGTAACAGTTCCGTTGGCCTCTGTCAGATCGTACGTGTCATTCCCAGGTCCACCATCAAGAATATCGTAACCAGTTCCTGGAGTGAGATAATCGCTGCCTCCTTCTCCTACCAACACATTGTCTTCTTCATTGCCTTGCAGTATGTCATCATATTCGGTCCCATACACATTCTCAATTCCACTGAGTCTGTCTTGTTCGTGTCCATTGTGAATGCAAATTCCTGAGATCAAATCAACCGTGACTCCAGCCTCCTTTGGTACATCTCCACTGTATATCACTGTATCCACTCCTGGGCCCCCATTAACAATATTAGTACCAACCCCTGGGGATATTACATCATTATCTTCACCACCATCGAGGGTGTCATCACCATCTCCACCCACCAGTGTATCAGAGCCACGCCCACCTTCAATGATGTCGTTCTCATATCCTCCTTTAAGCACATCATCTCCGTCCAGTCCTTGAATAAAGTCTCTCTTGGCTCCACCCACTAACGTATTATTGTACTGATTTCCAATGATCTTATTCTGATATCTGCTCGATCCATAGACAGATCGCACTTCGCTAAAGCTGGGATGAGCGTTCAGATCGAGATGTTGACCTGTGATAACACTCTCTTGGTTTATGGATACAGGAACTGGCCCATAATCCTCGGGCTGGCTCACATTGGCCACTGGTAGTACGAACGATATCCCATCGCTGGTAGTGATTATCAAGTGCCTTGCGTGAGTTAGAGTCTGTAAGTTGTAGTCCACCAAATGTACACCAACGAGACCGTCAGAGGAGAGAGAAGTCAGACGAACGTCCATTCCAATCAGTTCGATCTCAATGGTCAGGAAAGGAACAAGAAAGAGGATGGTGTCTGTCTTGTCATCTTCAGCAAAGTTGTTGATGATGTTCTCAGCTCCGTAGGTGGATCGGATGAGGTACGTGTCACTACCGTTGCCCCCTTGCAAGAAGGAATTCCCAAGACCAGGGTCGATGTAATTATCTAGGGAGTTCCCCACGATATTGTCGTCTCCTTGTGAGCCTGTTACTCGTTCAACGTGTTGCCACTTGTCGGTAAGCACGAGCTCCACGTTTGATGTGAGGTTGGAATTATCGATGGCTCTAGCTGTCTTTACCAGGGATTGTGTGCCATTTGGAAGGTCAAAGGTTATACCGTCAATGGATCGTACAATCATGTGCTGGCATTCTGAGCCATTGAACCATTCCAACAGTGTCACTTCAACTCCACTACCTCCCCCTCCACTCAACAGAAGGTCACTCTCAGAAGTATTGCTGAGTTCAATGTCTTCAAATCTTGCACCAAAGAGGAGCATATCTTGGTCTGGGTCCTTGGCGCAGTTTGAGATCATCTTAGTGCCATCTCCAGATTTCATAACGTACGTGTCTGCACCTTCACGTCCTTCAAAACGGTCCAATCCTGTTTCCCCTGCGATGTAATTTCCTTTGCCATTTCCAATGATGTAATCATTACCTCGTGTTCCATACACAGAAGTGACATCACTGTAGTGAGGACTACTGTTGAGATCCAGTACACTTGTGTACGGATCACTCTGTGGCAATCCTTCAATGCGTGACATGTTCACAATGAGAGGTTGGTAGCTAATAGCTCCTGAGGTCTTTGCAGAGGAGACTTTAACAACTTCCTTATCTTGTGTCACCACGACCATATGCCTCTGGGTGTCATTTAGGAACCAGTTCTTCACAATAGCAAGTGTAATCATGGTTGGTGCTTGCTGTTGACTTTCTTGGCTCATATTCTGGTACGAGACATACAAGTCATCAGACTGAGATGTGAACACTATCTGGTCGAGATTAGCCCCAACAACAAGGCTATCCACAGCTCCATCCAGTGCAAAATTATCAATTGTATCAATTCCTTTATTTAGATCGACAGTATAAGTGTCTCCTCCTTCACCACCAATGAGGGTATCGTCCCCTTTCCCACCATTTATCTGGTTGTCAAGATCATTACCGTGAATGACGTCATTGAAATCTGAACCTGAAATGGCAGTTACTTCTGTAAACTTCTCGTCACGTGCATCCATTGCTTGTGGACCTGTTGCCATAGTACCACTCAGAGCATATGGAATGAGTTCCACAGCTTCAGTAATGGTTGCCGACACTTTGAACAAAACACCGTCGGCTGTTTTGAATATCATTCTCTGGTGAGTAACATCGTGGAACCAGTTGAGTATGACAATCCTGTGTGTGTCACCGGTAGTTGTAGTGAGATTCAAATGAAGTCCGTTTCTCTTTGCTGTGAGCTGAGTGTAGTCAAGGTCAATGATCATCGTGTCACTTTGACCGTCTCCTGAATGGCTATTGATTTCCGTGAATGTTGAAGTCGAATTGATGAAGTAAGCATCTGATCCTTCGTTGCCTTCCACGTATGTCGGTTGAGGTCCAAGATAGAAGCTATCATTACCTCCCCCTCCATACAAGGTATAGTGGTAGTCGTGGAGATTGTAACCCAGCTGCTGTATAGTCTGTGGCGGGAGTTCTTGAACTGCAATGAATTTATTGTTGTGGGAATTTCCGAAATAGGTGCCATGAAGAGTTTGCTTGTCAGCATGAATACCAGAAATTATTGTCTTCTTGTCAACAGGAAACAACCAAAAAAATTTAATGGATACAGTTTTGAAGCTGACGGTGTGTGTTTCACCAATGCCTAGCACAATATCTTCCACTCCTTGTGTGGCAATGTCATGAGTCTCAAGATGTTCATGTCCATCTGTACCAGTAGTCAACACTTGAAGAGTCGACTGTCCATCTTCACCAAGATGAAAGGTGATACTTCCACCATTCCACGAATCTGCTCCTCCAGCAAAGTTTATCTCACTTGCATTGGTCCCATTCTCTCTCACTAGATGGTAGTAGTTGTGGAAGTCAGCCACACCTTGTAAGAATGCTCTATCCTTATCGTACTCTGCATCTAGTTTATCTGCATTGCTTATGGCTGCAAATGGATTGATGTTGTCCCAAATATTTTTGAGAATATCGACAACTGTGTCAACAATTCCTTTAAGAACTGCAACGACTATTTGACCGACTGAAGCATCCTTGGGTAAAGCATGGATCTCCTTGCTGATGTCCGTGTAAAAGATATCAACAGCCATTTTGATAATTGACAGAGCTAATTCAAAAGGTTCGGCTTCTGGTCCAAATAAAGAGACAACGGTTGAAGCAAGATCAAATACAGCATCTATGTAACCAATAGTTGAATGTCGTTCTAGATCATCAACTACATTATAGATGCCAAACAAAGCTCCAATAAAAGGTTCCAAATCTTCTTCAAGTTGTTTAAAATCACCAATGGTGGACATTACTGAACCCTCCACCTTCTTGACAAGTGATCCAGCGACAGAATCACTAGCTTTGCCAGCTAGTTTCTTCAAAACTTTTCCAAGATATTTTTCAGCAGCTTTAGTAATGCCAGTCGCATCACCGATCTTCTTTAGACTTGAACCAAGATCAAACGCTCCCTTCCAGTACTGTCCATCCTCTAGTTCATGGATTGAACTGACAACACCAAGAACACCGTCTTTAAACTTTTCAACTCTATTGAAAAACTTTTCAACCTTTTTGTAGTCATCGACATAACGTTTGGTTTTGTTTGAAAGCAATAGTAATTTCTCAAGCAATGCTTTCGAATTCAATTTTGATTGATCAAAAGCAGTTGTAATCTGTTCGAGTTCACTAGACACATTGTTCATTTCTTTGACAAAGAATCGTACCACGTCTGACTCTTCTTCAACTTCTACTGAATCAGGAACTATCTGATACTGTTTCCCCGTTTGCTGTTCTTTTATTTGTAACTCTCGGCTGATCAGATCACTCACGTAAGCATGATCTGTTGCTATAGCAATGGATGCTTTGAGTGGAAGACTAACATCATCGAGAAATGAGTAATCTTCGATTTGAGTTGTGACAGCTCCAGATTCTGGCTCAGATATATTCAGTGATAGAAGTCTAGTGGTAGATTCAAAAAGCTCGTATGTTCTAAGATAGGAGACTGAATCAGGTAGGGTTGAGCCTATATTTTCAAATGGCTTCAAAAGACCAGCTTGGTGAGATTTACCACTGTATTCTTCTTGTTTTGTAGCTGGAGGCTGATCTCGTGATCCCATGGTGACACTATCATCAACGTGAGACAACCAAGACTTACTGATGGTAGAGATTGAATGCACAATTCCATCAAATGCTCTCTGATCACTAGTATTTGGAAGTTTACCCGATTTCGCCTCTCTGTCTCGCAATAAGCTCATACCAGTCTTTTTCTTTCCTCTGCTTGTGATCTGCCAAGTTCCCTTATGAGCCATGGGATGAGTGCTGAAGAACACTTCCTTTGAAAGGTATCCATTTTGAGCCAAACTCAGCGACATCATGTTGGTGATGTGCGTGTGAAAGCACCTTATGGACTCTGAGAGGAACATGGCCATGCCACATTGTGCATTATAGGCATCTGTACGTTCTAGCCCAATCTCACTGTTCTCTTCTTTAATCCAACGAGTCACATCGCTAAAGAAATCCTTCCCTGTATTTGGCTGCATGGTTGTGTACACTTCAGGAATTGGTTGCCAAGTATTTGAGGTATTTTGAACTTTGATTCTCTTTTCAATCGAGTCATTAGGTCCCACTATAATTCCCTCGACTCTGACGTAGAATGTGGTCTCATTCAAACTCAAAACCCAGTCACCAAATCGGTAGTAGACTGTCAGATGTTTATGGCTATTGGAAGGTCCTTTATCACCATAGTGACGCAGTTCCATTAGCAAATCTTGGATGCTGTTAATCTCAATGATATCTACTTCGATTGCTTCTGTATTTCCAGATAAAAATCTTACTTGATGTGGGCTTGATGGTGCACGATCTCTAGGAGTCTTTTTGTATGTACTCTCAGCAATCCTATCCACCCATTTGAATGCCTCAGAGTCACTTACGGAGTATGAAACAGGATATTTTTGATCAGATTTGAAAGTGAAATCAGTAACATGGACTGTTGTGTCACAAGGAACTATCCCAAATGACGATGACTCAATATCAGGCGCTTCAAGTGTTGTGGTGACCATTTGAATATGATACGTTTCTCCATTGAAATATCCCATCCATTTTGACTGTAATCCATTGCTAGAGTGCTGCCACTCTACATCATCTGTACCATTGGTTCCCAATTTGAGCCCACCACTGATCATCCGTCCACTGTGATCCAAGGTGATAACGGTAGACATCAAGGCCACATTTGTTTGAAGCTGTCCCGATTGCTGTAGTGTGGACATAAACTGATCCAAGAAGGTCTCAATTTGTTGTGAGGATGCAACATCCAGCCCATTGGCATGGGAAGATACAATGATGTTAATGTTAGTATCATCTCCATGTGTTAGTTGATTTGATATCAATGTTGCTAACTCCTCAGCTGAGAGTCCAGAGAAGGTCACTTGCCCTGGTTCAGTCTCAAGCTGGGATACAATCACACGTATCAAAGTATCAGTCCATTTGAAAGGCTTCTGAGCTCCAATTGGAAGTGTTTCTGGACTACTGTTGTTAATAGCAACCTCGTACAATTCAAGTTCTTCATTCCATTTAACCACATTAAGTGCCATAGCCGTTTCATTTAGTATTAATACGTGTGACAGTGTATCGTGTGTTTCATAAAGGAGTCTAGCAACTTTTTGGAAGGAATCTGTTTGTGAGCCATCACTTCCCAAAATAACAATGATTTGTTGTGTATAAGCAGGGTCATTGGAGGGTGTCCCTAGCACCACTGTATTGCAGAGAGCTGTCAGTAGCGACAGCCATAGTACTATGTGACTAGTTGTGTGATGCATTTCCTATGCCTGTATGAAGAGTCAATTTGTGCATGCACATGACATTGAAAATATATACAGTATTATTTATTATGTGGCTATATAGTTGTATTGTGCATTCACAAACAAACATGTACTGTACTACAGTTACTATGTGGCCAGTTGTGTGATGCATTTCCTATGCCTGTATAAAGAGCGGCCAATTATTTTTGTGCATGCACACGACATTGAAAACATATACAGTACTCAGTACTATGTGACTAATTGTATGATACATTTCCTATGCCTGTATGTAGTGTTGGCTACAGAGTTTCTAATGTGCAGAGAGTTTTACAGCGGTTAAGCTGAACTCAAGTTTCTCAACACTGTATAGCGGAAAAAATTTGTGGATAAAAACTTTTACGGATGGATCGTGATCCACAAAAAACGCAAAAGTTAAACCCCGCAAAACTTTCCTGTAATGTATATACATATGGTCTCGCACAGCTCATCCGCGAAAGTTAAACTGCAAAAATGTTTGACTAGAGACATCTGCAAAAGTTTGACACAGCTATACGACAATACCAATGAACTATATCAATGGGACAACAAAGAACTCAACTACAACTATAATTATGCCAGAATAATTGACATGTGATGAGTGCATGGTGAAATAACAGCACAAAACCATGTGTGAAACAGCTGCGCATACAAGACAATGAGTAGAGATTCTACTACAAATACACACAACTACACATTGCTGTTGTAAGTCTGCATGTTAGAAAAAAGACAAACACATAATAATTATTATTAAAACAAGTAAACTTATAAAGGTGAACTACTTGTATGTTCCAACATGTATATACGTAGAGCCAATTTGTGCACATGACATTGAAACCACCTATGCAATTCTATATTAGGTATGGCCATTAATCTACAAGTGCTAGCTTGCATCTCTTTATAGTAGTAGGTCATGAGATCATTCACAACGTCATTATGAGATAATGTTAACATACACATCTACACAGGTAGTGCTGTGCTGTTTGCATATTAAATGTGAAGGGGGTGAATTTGAACCGTGAATACCATTACCCTTTCCTACTTTCACATGCAGTCAAAAAGCATTAGCAGGTGGGCTATTGAACCAATGGACGAACACACAGATCTGGCCCAGAATCAGCCTCCAGCCAGGGGCACTCACAATACCATAATCACACAATCATTTTTTTGAAGCTCAGTATGTCTAGTAGTAACAATTTATCATTGCAATTTGGCTCTATGGTCATCTGANGTGAGCCATCACTTCCTAAAATAACAATGACTTGTTGTGTATAAGCAGGGTCATTGGAGGGTGTCCCTAGCACCACTATATTGCAGAGAGCTGTCAGTAGTGACAGCCACAGTACTATGTGGCCAGTTGTAGGATGCATTTCCTATGCCTGTATGAAGAGCCAATTTGTGCATGCAGATGACATTGAAAATATGTACAGTTAAACACAATATATGTGGCTATATAGTTGTATTATGTATTTTCAAACAAACATGTACTGTACTACACTATGTGGCCAGTTGTGTGATGCATTTCCTATGCCTGTATAAAGAGCCAATTATTTTTGTGCATGCACACGACATTGAAAACATATACTGTAACAGTACTCAGTAATATACTGTAACAGTACTCAGTACTATGTGGCTAGTTGTATGATGCATTTCCTATGCCTGAATGTACTGTTGGCTCTTGAGTTTCTAATATCAGGGGCGTAGCCAGAATTTTAGAAAAGGGAGAGCAATAAAAATGATGCGTGCAAAGCGCGCCTGAAATTTTGCGCAACCAGAAACCACACCCACTTAATTAGCTAATTTTAGCCCCCTCCCATTCATCAGTAGCACGCGCTCACTAGATCGAACGCTCTCTAAAGCCTTGTAGCAGCAAATATAGAAAGCTTCTAATAGTTGCTTTGGATTGAATTCTGGCCAAAGATGACTGCTTTATGTGTTGCTACTATAATAAGTAAGTGTACAAAAATTATTACAATCTAAAAAATAGCGCATTTTATAACCTACGCGTAAATTTCGCGAGACAAAAAAAGGGGGTGCAAATGCACCTTTAGCACCCCCCTGGCTACGCCACTGAATAATACTTAACTTTCTCAATACCGTATAGTGAAAAAATTTCACGAATAAAACTTTTATGAATGGATCATGATCTGCGAAAAGCGTGAAAGTTAAACCCCATAAAACTGTATAATACATATGAGCTTGCACAGCTCATCTGTGAAAGTTAAACTGCAAAAATGTTTGACTAGAGACATCTGCAAAAGTTTGACACCGCGAAACTTTCCCGCTATATATACGGTAATACCAGTGAACTATATCAATGGCACAACAAAGAACTCAACTACAACTATAATTATGCCAGAATGATTGACGTGTGATGAGTGCATGGTGAAATACATAAGTGCATGATGCATGTGAACAGCACAAAACCATGTGTGAAACAGCTGCACATACAAGAAAAGATACATATGAGTAGAGATTCTACTACAAATACACACAACTACACGTTGTAAGTCTGCATGTTTAGAAAAAGAAAGACACATAAACAGTAAACTTATATTATTATAAAGGTGAAATACTTGTATGTTTCAACATGTAGAGCCAATTTGTGCACATGGCATTGAAACCACCTATGCAATTCTATATTAGGCAAGGCCATTAATTTTATCTACAAGTGCTAGCTTGCATCTCTTTATAGTAGTAGTAGTAGGTCATGAGATCATTCACAATGACATTATGAGATAGTCATAACATATATACATGTATACAGGCAGGAAGGAAAATTGTGCTGAGCTGTTTGCATGTGAAGGGGGTGAATTAGAACCATGAATACTATTACCCTTTCCTACATTCACATGCAGTCAAAAAAGCATTAGCAGGTGGGCTATTGAACCAATGAACAAACACACAGATCTTGGCCCAGAATCAGCCTCACTCACAATAACCATAATCACACTATCATTTCTTTGAAGCTCAGAATGTCTAGTAGTAACAATTATCATTGCAATTTGGCTCTGAGTATTGATCCACTCTGCTGGAGCATGTTCAGGTTAGTTCAAAATATATTTAACCATGCTATAACACTGAAAAATTATAATTGTGCTATTTGGAAATGCAGGCACCATCTATCTATCAATTGAGGAATTAAATTTTTAATATCTCACTGTCAATGACATATCACTATGTAGACAATATCTGTAGAACCGTTCATACTGACAGACTCACCCAATATATTCAACTCTTAGTCTTACCTCGAACAATTGGTCAACTCCAATGTGTGGTCTAATCTTGTACTGCTTTCTGGCAGTTATTTCACAGTCTCTTCCTTCTTTTATAGGACTCCGACTCCAGAGGACTCAGCAATGAATACTGAACATAATGTTATCCCTTCCCACCAATAAACAGATTGACCTTATCTGAGCATGCTCAGAATGCCACGTGGCCGGATGTTCAATTAATACACCGCCGTTTATAAATAATTATTATGTTTACAATGTCATGTTTCACAACCTAAAAAAAGGAAATTGTAATGTTACTTTTCCTTCTTTGTTTCTTCTGAAAAATCCCTAATAGCCTTGCTGATAACTTTCTTCCATGGAGGCAATGCTGGCCACCCCAATTCTTGATGAGCACGGGCACTTGAAAAGGTGTGGTGTTGTACAGCAAAGTTTGCCGTCTCAGTGGATAGAACTTGACTTATCAAAACCATACCAGTCAGTTGGTACACAATGGTGTTCAAATAGGCCATGATCTTTAAAACCAACAATGGAACATGCTCGACTTTCTTGTTCATTTCAGACGCAACAAATTCAACCACGTCACGTTGAATTATTTCTTCTTCATAGCAAAGGATGTAAGCATTACCAGCTGCAACTGAAGACGAGCCTTCTTTACGAAGCTTCTTTTCAGCCAACAAATGAGCTTCTGCAGCAGCTGTGAGAGGAACCAGTGGATATTTATAACTGCCGTCACCAATGATAGCAGGATATGAAAATACTGTTTTCATGTAAAAAGGACCAACAAGTCCACCTGGTCTCAGAGTACATGTCAAGAGACCACCACTACCATTTGCTTGTCGCACAGCTCTTTCTGCTGCTCCTTTTGTACGGACATATGGCGAGGCTGGATTTTCAGGAAATGGGTAAGTTTCGTCAGCTTGTTTGAGAAGTTGTTTAGGATCTTTGCTTACAAGAACACCAATAGCACCTGTGTAGATGAGTCTCTTAACAGAGCATTCCTTACAGGCTTTGATCACTGTTTCCGTACCGACTACATTTATCCTGTGCATGATCTTGAGAGTGGCTGACACTTGTGGAATGATGCCAGCAACGTGAAACACCACATCTACCTTTTGGAATGCCACCAAGAGATCGTCAAGGTTGGTAATGTCTGCCTGAATGTATTGGCATATTTCTATGTTTCGGTCTGTCTCTTCAGGTAGATACAAGTCCAGTGAGTACACATTGTATTCACCATCTTCTAAGAGACACTGAACAATCTCCTTTCCTAGTGTACCGCTTCCACCTGTCACCAGAGCATTGACTTTCCCTTCACAGGGCGTCTTTATCTCCAGGTTTCTGTACGTGAAAGTGGAACGTCTCTTTCCTTTCCACCTCCTGTAGAGCATGTAGAGGGTGACCGACAAGACAGCAAAGAGGAACAAGTTGAAGGAACTGCTCAAGATCCAACTCCATGGACGGTAGAGAGGCTCAAAGGGATAGTCTGAAGACCACGTTCGTTCAGGACGCTTGTTCAAAACAGGGCACACCATCTTATCTTTCTGATCTCTCCAGCCCAAGTCGTTGAAAAATCTGCTAAGTCATTATGACGTCATCGATATTAAAGGGGGTTTCCATACTACAATGTCATGGAACATGGCCACCACAGATCTGGAAAAGTACTTCGCTTCTATTCCTCTACAGAGTAAATGTAAGCTGGAAAAAATCCTGGATTGTGATCATGGCGGTGTACAAAAGGACCTTGGTGCCATTGCCAGTTGGATGGATGAATGGGAGGGGAATATTGCTGAACAGCTTCAATTGACCAGGCCAGAAATAGAAGCCATCAAAATGCAATATCCTGGACAATTAGTGTTGCAAACGTAAGTAAATAGAGTCTAAGACTGGAGTACACATCAGCCTAGCCTCATTCCTAGGTTCTTCCTTTGAATGTTATGCCTCTCCCTCCTGAGTGAAAGATCAAACCGGGAGACAGTCTCCGGAGAGGCAAGCTTTCAGGCTCCATTCCAGTCACGGTATTCAAGTTTTAGGCATAGCGGCAGGGTATGAGGCTAGGAGATCGCGAGCCTTGTCAGAGCCTGGTGTGTGAAATTGATTCACATGATTCATGATGTGAACTTGATGAAGTATATACTATAGGGTATATACTGGGTACGTGGTAGCTTGCCATAGTACAGATGTGCTTTCATATAATTATTGTTTCAACTCAAAACCTAACTATATAGTATAATGTTATTGCAACAACTGTGAAACTAAAACATATTATATCTACAAGTTTGCAAACAAATAATACTGATTTCCCACTGCATGTATAATATAATGCTGTGGCTAGAGTACCGGCACCGTCAACTAAGCTAAATATATTGCAGTCAATGGTGCTGGTACTTTAATGCAGCACCGGCAAAATCCGGATACTGTATATTACATAATTCTGCAATACAAAAGCAATAGGAAGGTATACGGACTACCGATACTCTAGCCACGGCGATAATATAATGTAGCATCATCAATCTCAATTCCGCTTACTCTTCATATGCACTATTTAATACCATAATCTTTATGCTTAGCTATTTATGCATACCCATTAAATTGGTGGTTTTATCAATATAAGTTAATGTTCCCCTTTTCTCCCATGCATTGCAGAAGAGCTGCACTACGGAAATGGCAAGAAAAGACTGGCTTAAAAGCTACCTACAGAGCACTGATCACAGCATTTGTTAACGCTGGTAAAGGAAACTGTGCAGATGCAGTTTGTAAAGTACTTGGTGAGTAAGTATAAATACTGTCTCATAATCGCCTATAATATTATCATAGTATATATAGCTAGTATCCATAGTCTGCCTGTTTGGTACTGATTTATGTTTCTATATTCACTATGATATAGGTTCTCAACTTGGCAGTCATTGTTTTCCTCAAAATGCAATTCAACGCTATGCTATGTACCTCAGAGGAGTGTATTGCAATGCACTTGTGTCATCAGACAAGTTTCCAAACCTCGTATGTAGTGAATTTATCAATCTTGCTCTTGTAAAGAGTGATCGAATTAGTCACTCAGAAGCAGATGAGTTTACAAGAGCTACACTTCATGGTCACATTGATGAGATTGTTCGGAAAAAGGGGCCCATCAAGCTGGAAGAAGTGCTCACTCCAGTAGAAGGTCAGCGAAATTGAAGTGTGTGTACATACATGGTGCGCCTGGTGTTGGGAAAAGTACATGTGTAGGCGAGCTTTGCAAGAGATGGGATGAAATTGACGTTTTAAAAGAATTTTCATTAATCATTCTCATTTGGTTACGGGAAAAGCGAGTGCAAGAAGCTCAGAATTTAATAGATGTGTGTTACCATGACAACAAAGAGGTACGGGAAGCTGTAGCAGCTGAGATTGAAGTATATGAAGGGAATGGTGTGCTGTTTATACTTGATGGATTTGATGAACTCCCTCCTTTGCTCCGAAAGCATTCTATTTTCGTCAAGTTTATCCAAGGTACTTACCTTTCACATTGCACAGTTTTAGTGACAAGTAGGCCTTCTGCTACTGCAGACCTTCTTTCTGTAGGCAAACCTCAAATACACAAACAAGTAGAAGTGATAGTGTTTGCTATTGTCTCAGTGGCCAAGCTGAATGCAGCTTGCCAGCTAGCTCATCGTGCAGAGTACTTAGTTTACTTGACTGTATGACAATAACTTTCTTTCAAACTTGTAACATCTTAGCGATACACTCACATACATACATAACATGACATTAAGAGATGAACACTTCAAGGTTGGCTTTTATATCACACACAAAAAACTGGTTTGACTGGTACAAATACTGGACTAGCAAGTCAATTTAGATATAGACTCTAGACATTAAACATGTGTCCAACAATATCAGAGGGTGTGAGTTAGAACAATAGAGTAGTGATAGAATCATCAAGATGTGAGTGTAATATCTATGGCTTTAAACGTCAACATTCCCGCCGGCCAAGACCTAATGGTCTTCAAATCTTGGGAGTTCACCGTCAGTGGAGACATCTTCCATTAGGAGTGCCAACTTAGTAACTGGTCTCGTGTAAACTCCGATCTTGGTCTTAACAGTGGCGACTCTGACTAAGCCGTCTTGCCCTGGGTGAACCTCTACAACTCGAGCCAGTGGCCACTTGGTAGGTACAAGGCTCTCTTCCTGTATCAGCACCATGTCACCAGGACGAAGGTTTCGTGTTGGTTGATGCCACTTTGTCAGACGATTCAAGGTGGTGACGTATTCATGACTCCATCTCTTCCAAAAATGTCGAACAATTGCTTGGCATAGTTTCCAGCGGCGTAGAAGGAGGAGGTCTCGGGAATTGTAAGAGAGTGATGGATCTGGGAGAGCTTCTAATGCCCGGCCGATAAGGAAATGTCCTGGAGTGAGTGGTTCAATATCCTCTTCACTGCTTGTCATCGGGACCAGTGGCCTGCTGTTTAGACAAGCTTCAATCTGGGATGTAACTGTGACCATCTCCTCGAAGGTGAGCTTCACATCTCCTACGACCTTTCTCAGGTGCCTCTTCATGCTTTTAACTGCTGCTTCCCACAACCCACCGAAGTGTGGGGCTCGCTGGGGAATGAATCTCCATTCGATCATTTGGGAAGATAGGAAGTCTGAGAGGGATGTCTGAGTGGCATTTTGTCTTAGGAACTGAGACAGCTGTTTGATTTCTTTGGCTGCTCCAACAAAATTGGTGCCGTTATCGCTCCAGATGAGACTGGGTTTACCTCTTCTGGCGATAAACCTTCTGAGGCAGGCAATGAACGCCTCTGTTGTTAGATCTGACACAACTTCTAAGTGCACGGCTTTGACTGTTAACGAGACAAACACGCAGATGTAAGCCTTAATGACAGTGGGTTTCCTGACATGTCCAAGCTTCAAGAGAATGGGACCAGCATAATCTACCCCAGTTTTATCAAACACAGGTCCAGGTGTCAGCCGTTCTGCTGGTAGTTGTCCCATTAATTGAGGTTTGGGTTTGACTGAGTCTCGTCGACAGACAACACATTGATGACACACTGTACGTATCAATACTCGTCCCTTGACAATGTGGTATCTGGTGGCAATTAAGTGAAGCTGAGAGGAGAGTGGGACAATAGCCGAATGTGTTCAGAATGGACAATGATGCGAGTCAATATGTGACTTCCATGTAAGATCAGGGGGTGTCGAGCTTCGTAAGCGATCTGTGACATTCTTTGCCTGCCACCGACACGTAGTAATCCTCTCGCATCGAGGAAGGGATTCAGTGTCCGTAGAGGACTTGAGTATGGTGGTGAAGATTGTTTTACTAAAGTTGAAATTTCTTCAGAGAAGTACTCACGCTGGATGACTCCAATCCAGTAGTACTCGGCATATTTGATCTCTTTTGTCACCAGTGGGGAGAGCTCCTTCTTTTGGGGTTCTACTTTGGAACAACAATTGGCTATGAATCTTAGCATCCATGCGGTGATGCGAACAAGGTGAGAGAAACTGGAATAACGATCTAGTGGGATCACAGGCTCGACTCCCTTCTTTACACAAGTGTGTAAGCTGCAAGAAGTTTGCTTCTCTTCTTCCTTGACTTTAGGATCATTGGTAGACAGAGTTGGTTGTCGCGGCCAATTATCCGAAGACAATTTCAGCCAGTTCGGTCCATTCCACCATAAATCGTGGTAAAGGAGCTCAGAGGGAAATAATCCTCTCGACCCACAGTCAGCAGGGTTCTCACAACCATTGACGTGATGCCATCTGCATGGAGGTATGAGATCTATGATAGTAGAGACTCTATTGCCAACATAAGTCTTAAATCGTTTGGGACTACCATCCAACCAATTCAAAACGATCGTACTATCTGTCCAAGCATGGGTGTGCGATAGGGAGATCTCATACACTTGTGTCAGATGGTGGAGCAATTTGGATAAGAGGAGAGCTCCACAGAGTTCCAAACGAGGAATACTCAATCGCTTAATAGGGGCTACCTTGGTTTTGGATGCAACAAGAGAGACATGAGCCTTTCCACCAGACTCAATGAGTCTGAGATATGCAACAGCTGCATATGCTGTTTCGGAAGCATCGCAAAAACCATGTATCTCGATGGAGACGATGTTAGAATCTTTAGGAAAATAGCATCTTGGTATAAGNTGATCTTGTTTGCGTGGCCAGTAGTACAGATCCAATATGGCAGATCCCATTTCCACTGATGTAGAACCCTTCTCTTCACTAGTTTTACTACCATGAGATACTCTCCACAATGGAGCACTGTGGATAACACCACCACATGCACCAGCTGGCTCCAAGTCTTCAGTTCCAGTCTGAAGTTGATTTTCTAATTCCTTGGTCACATCACATTTGTGCAGACAAGCATATCTTCCAGGACCTTCCGAAAGGTCAAATATTCTCAGCTAAAATGGAAACAAAGCAGTTTAGTAACTTTTTTTCATTAGTTTGTTTGTTTGACTTACTACACCATCAGCTGTGCCAGTTGCCAAGAGGTGATTATGCAATGCCACAGCAACACAAAGAAAAGGTGATGCTATTGATATCATACATGAACACATAAGAGAAAGAATTGATGAATATGAGCAACAATATTGATTAATGAACAAATAAAGGCACCATGGTGCATAACTTTCATTAAGTGAAGCAAACGTCTCTGCTAAGAGTGTATATATAACTACATGTAGAGTAGGGGGGAAAGAGCCAGCAGTAGATATGTTGAAAGTGTCTTGAAGCAGTAGTACTCAAACAACGACATTGACAATCACATGTATCACATGCACCTTAATTGGTAGACATGGTCTACAAAACAGCTATTTCTGCAGAATTTTTTTATGCCTGCACAGACATGCACACACACACACACACATACACAAACACATACATACACACACACACAAACTGACCACAGTATTAAACCCTCACTGCACATGCACAGCTGCCGAGAGTTAGTGAGTAGTTCATACCTGAGATTACAGGTGACTGGTATACAAGAGATGAGTTGGATAAGTCCCATATCTATACAATTATTGTAAAATGCTCATAAATTATGTTTGTAAACCTTTGTATAAAACAGCAGTGTGTATTAACCTTGAAGGTTCTGTCCTCAGATGCAGTGATTATCGTTGGTTGCTTAAAATGTAGAGAGAAGACAGCACAGGTGACTCTAGCTGAGTGACCCACAAGGGTTGTATCCAAGAAACATGTCTACGTTTAGAAAACATTTAGGTACAGTCACATAAAATAATGAATAGTGAATGTTCTTTGACTCACCTTTGTGTCAAAAACAAGTGTTTGACACCCCCTACACACTGCTACATAATGAGAGTCCTCACTGAAGCAAATATGATTGATAGAGTCCACTTTATTTGAAGCACAATCAAGTTGTAATCGTCCAAATGGAATATCTGCATGTGTACAATGAGAAAACATGCCTACACCACTCACATACAGCTGCACTGATATTTTTTTATACCAGAAGTGTTGTGCTCATTGCAATAATCTAAGTTCCATAGTAGTGTTTCATCTACTGAAGCTGAACAGAGGAAGGTGTCCTGTCCAGACCGTGAGAAAGAGAGGATTGTGACTTGACTGCTGTGACCTCTGAGGTGAACACACTGTAGGGGAAGAGAGAGCGAGATACAAAGGACTTATAAACCGATAGAGCAATTCTTGGCGTTTATGTACCCTTGGCAAGAGTACATAATACTTTTATGTACTCTTACTCTTGGTAATACTGAAACACCTGTGTATGGCTTTCAAATAAAATTTTGGATGTACCATGTGACCATGCACTGAGACATACCTTAGTAGAGCTGTGCAGCTGGTAAAACCTCAGAGTCACATCCTCTCTGGAGAGGCCATTATCTTTGGTGCAGCATGCAGGTGTAGCAGCTACTACTGTTCCTCTGTAAACTCCTACAGCAGCTGGTACCTGGCAAAGACAAGAAGTGTGCACCCTTTCGACCAGTGTGGCTTCCATTAACATTTCACAAGTGACCTCCTTGAAATTCCACCAAACTTGGTACAGTTGTAGTGTGTAATAAGACATTATTCAGTATAAAGTATTAGGCCCTTTACCTCTATGGCTTGTAAGTAATAGGCATCCAAAAATCAAGCTTTTTCAGAGATTTTGCTCTACAGCTTAGCATTGATACAGCCATATTTTTCTGATAAATGTTTGTTAGGACAGATGTTTAGTATCATTTTTATCTTTCAGATAAAGTATCAGCTGGCTTCATCTGCTCAAGTGGTGGGAGAACTACTACTACTTAAATTTGACCTATGACCTTTCTGAAAAAGTCCTGATCATTTTTTTTTTAATTTTCAAACATTATCGTTCCTAGGCATTTCACTGAATTTGTTGTAAGAAGAAATTGTAGCTGTGTAAGCTTTATAGTGCCAATCAATTTAGTTTATGGGGAATTATTAGTATGAATATTAGTATTATGCTAATGGAAATTGCCTGCCGTTCCTTTATTACCATACTAGGAATAAAAACTGACAATAAAAGATTTTGAAAACTTAAGCATATTCTCTTTCTATTAAGCATAAGGGTGTATATTTGTAATGCACGCTCATGGGTCATTTCCATGTAACCAGTACCACCCCAGTACGGTTACTGTAGTACAGGATTGGCACAGATGGTCCATAACTGCAATACGCTAGTAACTCAGTCTGCAAGAACTACTCTACAAAAAGCTTACATAAAGCTACTGTTAACTCATTCTCTATCAAGCCTAAAAACAATGCCTAAAACCATTTCCAATTACAGTAGCAAGCTAAATAATTATGCCAGACCTCCAATATTTTCCTATTCTTGAGCTTAATGGGAGATTAAAGCACATGCATGATACAAATGCACGTGAAGACAAAGGTACCAAGTTTATTCGTTCAAGAATCAGCACCTAAAAGTATTACCATTACATTTATATATGTTTATTTATCTAAGAACTATTTTATTTATATATATATATAGTCACTGTCAGAACAAAACTCTCTACCAACAAGTGAAGAGAACTGGGCTTGCTCTAATGCACTAAAAGCAAAACGTGCTGATATTAAGAGAATCATATGTGGACTAAGTAGACAATAAAACTATAGACACTAATGATATTTGTATAACCTTATTGAGTAAGAACAGTAGTATTATTTTCAACCAATACGTTTTACTGTCTTATTCGATATTAGATCATGTATCATCTGTATCTAAATTTTGAGGGATGTTGTCCTGTTGAATGCATGATTTATATAATTAGTTTAAAGCATGTTTCTGGTATGCCACCCACATCAAATTATTCACTCACTATATCTACTTCACAAGCACAATATTGAGTACAAAGTTGATTTTCCTAAGAGTAACTGCTGTTGATGTATCTTCTTATTCCTTACTTTGGTTCAGTATCTGCTACTTGTTTTATAAAACATAAGCTTATAAATTTTTTTATTTCCTCAACATAAAGTGTATTTTTTGGTATATATTATTGTAGGAAGGTTAGCGAGTTTGAATTTAGTGTCACGTGTAACGTCTGCCATCTTTTGCCTTCTGTATGTATTAGGTATAGTAAATAATAATTATTATGTTACTGTCAAGTATTTGTATAGGATTGTGAATATGTTAATGAGCCTCAGGGTCTTTTTTTCCTTTTCATACAGTTTGAGTATGTGCATGATCATGTACAATCACTCTGACAATAAGACTGTATATATTATTTCCATGGAGAATTCTTGCTCTTGATGAGGCAGGAACTAGTATTTGAATGAAAATTTTTCCCAGAGGTGCAAAAACAAGAAATCCACCAATGAATGAACTTGAGATAGAATCAGCATTTCTTGAGGAAAAATAATTGAGCTGTCACTGGTGTTGGAGAGAGCTGCTGCAGCTGTTTTAATTTGGTCCCTTTCTGAAATATGTTGGGGTTCCAGACCAACCTTCTATTCCCTCTCCTACTCTAACTGAATTCATTAATTCTCTGTTTTGATGTCCATCTCCCATGCTGTTGCTCTCACAACCAGGGCTTTCTCCTGCTGTATCAGAGTGCAACAAAGAGGACAGGCCCTATTAAGATCAATTTCTGATTGCCTAGTGACTTTTAGATTGACATCATGATATTCTGACAAAGCAAGGAAATACCAGTAATATTTGATCACTTCATTTGCTACAATACTTCTAAAGTTTTGATACACCGATTAACAGCCTTTCTGCGTCAACTCTAGAGACATTATTAAAATAGTATAAAATAAAAAATAAAAAACAAAAAAAGATGGACTTAGGTGCAGGCCTGACCCCTACTGACCCCGCATTTAAGGCGCTAATTAAAACTTGAAATTGAAATATCTTTTTTTGTACACATGTAAACAACTCTAAACTTTGTATACAAATTGAAACTGGTATTCTTTGCTCATCTGTAAACTTAAGTTGTCACATGACCTTGAATATTTGAATAATGGCGAAGTTAATTAGTGAAAAAATTCATCCTCCGCGGGTACATGGTTTCCATGGAGATATGAAGTTCATATTAGGAACATGCATATGTTAATTAGGTTAATAACTAATTAATTATTCATGTGGATCATGAATAAATGAATATTTAATGAGATATGGCATTTTAAACTTTTAGTTAGGGTGTGCTTTTATTAAAAAATGAGCATATCTCATTAAATATTCATTTATTCATGATCTGCATGAATAATTAATTAGTTATTAACCTAATTAACATATATACCCAATATGAACTTCATATCTCCATGGCAACCATGTGCCCTCGGAGGATAAATTTTTTCCCTAATTAATTTCGCCATTATTCAAATCATGGATATTATAGCTCTCGGAACGGGATTGGAAACTCATCACGTGCGCCCATTAGTTCAATACTTTTCGCTTGGTTAGATCTTGTCCTCGCCTGAAGGTGTAAATTATGTGAATTCTCACACGATTTGTGACCTTTCTGGGCTCGCTTTTGAGAAGAAAGAAGGCTGATTTCATGCTGATTTTAAGAGCTAGCGGCACTGGAGGCAGGTTAGTTGTGTATTTCTAGCTTGTAGTGCGTGTACTATGTACCAATTCAGGCCATGTGTAGTTTAATTGAGTGTACTCTTCTTCTCCTGACACTTGCAGGAGTTTTTATTTGTACAGTTCTGCTGCCATAAAGCTTTGTGTACCTGTAATGATCATAAATGTTGTGGAAATGCCTAAAAATAAGAGCTGTTGGTTGGCAGGGGTTCCAATACATAGAACTGGCCCCATAACTTAGGCTCTCCTAGTCATCTCTCTATATTTTTTGCCTTCCATCCATAGCAAGCTTTGGCCATTAACATCTGGTTCTGTGTACCCATAACTAGATATTATTGGAGTAAAATGTGTTCTTCAATAGATTACATGAAAGTTTAAGGTCCCTGCTGTAGAATGAGAGTGTTGGCTTGAATACATACATAAAATAGAGTTAACTTTCACCCTTCTAACTTGGGTCGTATTATCTTCATTTCCCACAGCATCAAGTCAGCAACCCTTTTGGCATGTGGAGGAAGAAAACTGTTGGAGTATCAAATCAGTATAATTGATCCAGTTGGCTTTGAAGAACATCCTGTACTCCATTGGAGTTCCACTGAACTGATGAAAACACTGCTGAAACTTGAACAAACAGATTCATGTTTTAAATCCAAGTTTTATACAATCAGTCATAAGTTTTAAATCATATACTCAAGTTTATGCAACTGCTTTAACAGTGACTGTCATTGATAAAATAGGTTATGATGACTAGTCTGGTAGGCTGCAATGGTAGCTATAAACAAAATTGTGAATTTCAAGTTCCATGATTCCGAAGTTCATTCTTTTGCTGTACTGTATATACTTGATATCCATTCAAACATTTCTGAAGCAGTACAGTAAGGTAAGTTTTGTGAGCTGTCCAGTGTCAAAAAAAACCTTCTCTGTAATAGAACAGAACCAATTTCCAGTTGCTGCATTCCCCAGCAAGCTAGTAGAGCTGGCAGAGCTCAAGGTATATTAGCCACGCCCCCCAAACCCTTCCACTTCCGGCGAGAATATGATCTAACGCATCACGTGATGCGTTTCCAATCCCGTTCCGAGAGCTATAATATCCATGTTCAAATATTCGAGGTCATGTGACAACTTAAGTTTACAGATGAGCAAAGAATACCAGTTTCAATTTGTATACAAGTTTAGGGTTGTTTACATGTGTACAAAAAAAATATTTCAATTTCAAGTTTTAATTAGGTCCTTAAATGCAAGTCAGGCCTTAATGCACCTGAGGAAACAACCAGTATCAGGGTTGCAGTTTTGTAGCCTTACTATGCTAGTGTACAGGACTTTGGTGTCCCATTTTCGATCTGTATATCTACAAATGCAAGAGGCTGAGCTCAGACTACTGCAAGCTTGACTGCTAAAAGCTCCACTGGTGGGTTTTCCATTTTTTTTCTTTCGGCCAGCCCTGGCCATGAAGCTGCCCACCAAGAAGAACAAGAAGAGAAAGAGATGCAAGGTGAAACAGAAGCCTAGACCTACTAAACCTACCACAGACCGGATTTGTACTCCAACCAATGATGATGCGACTGCTGCCAGCATTTCTGGAACCACAGTTGAACTTGACAACCTGAATCTCCAAAATTAATGTTGTACATCAACCCTTATCATCTGGATGCTGCTGAGTCAATATCAGTGACTAAATCTGATACTGAAGTTGTTGAGGATTCAATATTTTCCAAGTGAGATATGAAGCTGTTATTGCTGGTATCAGTTATCAAACCAAGGATGGCAATGCATGGACCCTGGTTGTGAAAAGAAGAAAAGTTAGAAGAAAACCTGCCACTGAGGTGAAACAGAAGCCTAGACCTACTAAACCTACCACAGACCGGATTTGTACTCCAACCAATGATGATGCGACTGCTGCCAGCATTTCTGGAACCACAGTTGAACTTGACAACCTGAATCTCCAAATGTTGTACATCAACCCTTATCATCTGGATGCTGCTGAGTCAATATCAGTGACTAAATCTGATACTGAAGTTGTTGAGGATTCAATATTTTCCAAGTGAGATATGAAGATCATAATTGCTGTTATTGCTGGTATCAGTTATCAAACCAAGGATGGCAATGCATGGACCCTGGTTGTGAAAAGAAGAAAAGTTAGAAGAAAACCTGCCACTGAGGAGAATGTAGTGACAGCTAGTGGCAGTGAGCTCGACCTAGGCTGATTTCAAATGAGATGCATAACTTGGAGTGACCCTTAAAAAAACTGTCATCAACCCACTAACACAACCAATTGCTTCAAGAACTCGTTCCAAAATGGGAAGGTAATGCTTGTAGCTATTTATCTACAAAACTTTTTTGTGTACAGGCTGGAGATTAATTTCTTCGTTCCTTCAGTGCAGGATTGTAAACTCTATAAAGTTTTCATAGTTATTGACATATTGGTGAGAATTCACTACCATTTTCCTTTATCCTGCTCTGTAAAACAATAATAGTAAATAAGTTTGTCAAAGCTTCAACTAGACGACTGTTATACAATACAAGGTTGGAAGAGTTGTCCTCATACTTGAGAGAAAAATGAGTATATAAATTTGTTCTCTATGTGATTTTTTTTGTGATACCCCAAACCCGCTATGGGAAGAAAGGCCTTTCGTATCCTATCATGCTGTTGACACACGCATCAGACAATAAGTTGCAAATTTGCACTTCATAATATGGAAGCTACTGAGTGACAAGTCCATTGAAACAACTTTTGAAGAGAGTCTATGAACAGGTGAAGCTATCAAGCAGATTCATCCACAGTACCATATTCTTGCAATGAGGTGACATGTTCACAAAGTTTGGATGAATTTCCCTAAAAGTGAAGCCAGCAGCTCTACCTTTTTTGTACAGAGAATCCGGTATCTTCCCGGGAGGTCAATTGCCACAAAAAAAGTCCCCCCCCCCAGACATAGCATTGTGTATCCGAGACAAATCCATTGCCAACATGAGAAAGTGAGCAAGGAAAGAATCTACATCAAAACAGGATCTTTGATGATGCACAGGAAGAAATTTGACAGTGAGTGATGGAGTAATTGCACAGCTTCCTAGCTTTCAATCATTGAAATCCAGCCTTTAGAAAATTAAGAGGCAAAATCACATATGAAGCTCCAGCAATTCGATTCTGGAGCCATATTGCCAGACAGAAGGAAAATGGTTAGAGTAGACTCTATTTGCAAGATTTAAAGACAGCAATTGTAGTATTATAAATGCCATCAAGTAACTAACTGGACTTTAAGGTTAGACTATTTGAAAGGGCCGCCTACCACGTAATTAAATTTTCATGCACCGAATTGTTGTCTTTTAGTTGTACTCATATAATTTCAGTTGTATTACACTTTTGTGTTAGAAAAGCTTTGTCATTGCTGAAAAATTATGAGTTGACCTCATGGAATTCATGGGAGTTTATCACGTGGGAAGTTGGTTTAATCGGAGTTGGCTTTATGAGAATTGATCTTATCAAAGTTGATCTCGCAGTACTGAATCCAGTGGCGTAGCCAGACTAGGGCCTACCAGGGCTTAGGCCCTAGCGTCCAGCCAGTCAGCTACTTAGCTAACTACTTTGCCAAATAGTGGATCGCATCATAAAAAGGGTTATTACTGATTTTGAGTATCGATTATTATGACCTATGACCTTGCAGTTTACCACACGTGATTCTGTGGTTTAACATATGGCCATATGGCCATAAAGAATGGAGAGGTTTCTGTCCCACGATAACTGTCAGCTGACACTTTTTCAGTGCATTGGCAGTACTAAGAAACCTTGCCGTTATGGTGAAGAGATTGGTACTTCAAAACTGGACCTCTCTGTCAACTCTGATAGCTGAGTGAGTGATAGTGTGGATGATCCTGTACATGATGCTGAGCCAACATTTCGTGGCAGCTCTTCAGCACATTCCGCGCCAGAGCAGCTAGTCAGGGACAGACAATCAAACTGTATAAATATTCATAATCCATCTGGATCTACAACAGTAATTGTCAATTCAACTTCACTTAACTCATTAACATCCAATAACTCCGAATCACAGCAAGATACAGATCACAGTAAACTCTCAGCACCAGATGATATAGCAGCCACACCAGTGAATGAACCTGTAAGGCCTGCAATTGCCAAGTACCCTGTCACATTTTACTCAGGAAAGCCAAGATCATTTGTCAACGTTGGTTTGACTCTTATCCTTGGTTGGAGTATTCCGTTAGTCGGGATGCATGCTTCTGCAATCCATGTCGTTTGTTTGGTACCTCTACCTCTGTTGGAACAAGTAGGCCTGAAAAAAATTTTACTATCACAGGATTTAAAGATTGGAAGCATGCAGTCAGTGGAAAATCTGGTATTTTGTATTGTCATGAAAATTGTGTCTCTCATAAGGAGTCTGTTATTTCCTGGAAGCGATATAAGCTTAATTTAAAAAAGGTACTACAATATCAGAAAGACTTAATACTTTAAGAAGCCAACAGATTGAAAATAACCAGCAATACATTAGGACAGTATCAGAAGTATATACTGTTATGCAGCAGGCAAGATATTGCTCTACGGGGCCACAGGGAGTCCGAAGCATCTGCTAATAGAGGAAATTTTTTTGGAAATATTACATCTTATTGCAAACCATGATAACATAATTCAGAATAGACTTAGTGAGGGTCCAAGAAATGCAAAATATACTTCAGCTGAAATTCAAAATGAGTTACTGAATGTGATGGGTAGTACGGTTAGAAAGAAAAATTAATATGTAATGCTGCTAAGCAAGCTGGTTTATACTCTATTTTAGCTGATGAAACTAAGGATAGTAGCAAATGTGAACAGATGGCCATTGTTCTGAGGTATGTTGATGTCAAATCAGGTACAATAATGGAACACTTTGTCACTTACGTGGAAGTTGTGTCGTTAGATGCACAACGTTTGTCAACCTACATAATTGACACAATGAATGAGTATGGATTAGATCCTGTTTGTTTGGTTTCTCAAGGCTATGATGGTGCATCAGTCATCAGTGGCAAGTGTTCTGGAGTACAACAGCGTATAAGAGAGATCACACCACAAGTAGTCTATGTACACTGTTACGCTCATTGCCTGAATCTAGTGCTACTAGAAAAATCTCTGAGGCATATGAATTTTTTACGCTCACGCAAGCACTGTATGTATTTTTTTCTAGTAGCAAAGCTCATGCTGTTTACTTGCAAAAGCAAACTGAACTCCATCCATCCAAGCAACATCGGCTTCATAAACTGTCAGATACAAGATGGGCATGTCAATACTTTGCTTTTGAAGCTGTTTGCAAAACATTTGATAGTATACTGGCAGCTCTAGAAGAAATATCTGATTGGGAAAACAGAGAAAAGGCTACAGAGGCTAGAGGAATCTATTTTCAAGTAAAAACGTTTAAATTTCTTCTCATTTTTGACAGAATCTTGTCTCATACTAAAAGTTTGTCTGACCAATTACAAAGTAGGAGCATTAGACATGCAGACTTGGTGAGTGGAACTGTTGAGTGTTTGACTGGATTTAGGACAGATGTTGAGTGGGACAAACTATATAAATATGCAATTGAGATTGCATCTCAATACAACATCAGTATCAAAACACCAAGGTCCCATCGTTCAAAACAACTACCAAAGCGGTATGATGATGGAATTGTTATGGAAAGTACTGGATCTAGAGATAGAATGGTAACTAGTGACCAAATGAAAGTTGTACTATACTTCCCAGTTCTTGATGCGATACTGTGTGAACTTGACGGCAGATTTGCAACAGAGAGCTTGGAATATATGAGAGCTATCCAAGCATGTATTCCAACATCCTCTAACTTTCTAGGTCAAAACCATATAGTTGCACTTGCTGAGGCATATGGTTTAGACATGGATTTACTTTCTGTAGAGTGTGCACTTGCAAAGCATACTCTACGAGAGAAAGACATGCAGAGTGTAAGTGATGTTCTTATCGAGATTTCTGCACTTAGAGATGCATTTCCATTGCTCACTAAGTTATTACAAATTGCTCTCACAATTGTTGTTAGCACTGCTCATTGTGAACATTCATTCTCAGCTTTAAAACAAATTAAAACATATCTACGCTCAACAATGTCAGAACAACGTCTTGTTGACTTAGCTGTATTGTCTATTGAACGAGAATTGTCTAATCAAATATCTTTGGATGAAGTAGTTAATCGTTTTTCAAGTAGAGACAGAAACAGAAGAATTTTATTGAATTAATATTATTGGTGACTCCTAAGCATCACATGATACACCCCGAAGCTGTTGAGCCTATACATTGTTTTATTCTGATGCAACCTGCACTGTTGTTGATCAATGAAAAGTAAAGTCCTAAGAACTGGGACAAGGCAAGAAGTAGCAGTCGATGACAGACGGCATGAGGAGGTTACCCATATGGCTAATCTCTGTTCAAGATCTAGACCTCATGATCAAGTTTCCAAAAACTGCACACATTGTGAGTTTTTATGTATATGGTTTGGGTATTTTACTACATGCATGTATGTGTTAGTATGTATAGGTGTTGTATATCAATTCACCATAATTATACATGACTAACCGATCCCCTCTGAGGAGTGGCTAATACTCTCCAAGACGAAGGTACTAAAGTCACAATACAATAATACTGGAAGGCTAAAATAAATATTAGACATTATTATGGTGCAGATGAGAAAGTTAAGAAAGACACATATTGATGTCCACTATGCTCTTTACATCGCAACATGTGAGAGTATGAACTGAACCTCATAGAATGCTGTGTAACGGTTTTCATTGATGACAAGCACAGGTTGACGATTGGTGAACCAGAATTTCCTGTAGCTACTGCCGAAAGAGGTCGGCATGCATCTCATCATTTGTTCTAGAACAACTATCAAAGTATATATATATGCCTATCTATAGGAAATCACAATTTTACGAAGTTCTCCATTATGCCTCTGTTGTACTACTTGCAATGATAAAAGGTCATTTTTAAAAGTATTGATGACTTGATACTGCAACCAAGTTCTACTGTATAGATTGGAAATTTTCATTGTTAAATTTTTTTCACCACGCACACGAGTGCGAAAATTGAACACGCAAAAATTCAAATGTATGGCAATCGAATTGGTTGAAGTGGCAAAAATTGAACCAATAAAACATATAGCAGCAAAAATTTCCCAATCTATGGTAGTTAGTTTCAAGGACACAGTTTTTGAGAGCTCTTCCCCCTATGGTCCTCAGATCATTTTCAACAGATTAACTCTTCCTTAACAGAGAGAAATTTATAGCAATGAAGAAGCTACCTTGAAAAAAAGATCTTCAAGCTTTCCTAAAACAGGAGACACTAGCAGCTGTTCAATGTGTAAGCCTAGGACTCCAAGGCTTCCACAGATGGTTTTCAATTCATCCTTCCTGAACCTGTACCAGCTGAAGACGGCCATACAGAGCATTTGAAAAGTTACTTGGCACCCTCACTGATTCAGACCATCTCTACTGAAAGCTATAAGAAGACATTAGCAAGCATTCAATAATTATGTTTAAAATGTTTTTTGAATTTAGAACACTGTGGATGCTGCTATCTGTCTATCATAACAAGAGAAGACACAGCTTCAATTGCTGTAGAATACGTATCGTTTACATGTGGGGCTTCTCTTCAGGATCTTGATCCCCCTGTTTGCCTGAACAAAGTGTACCTAGCCCTAAGTGCCCCTTCAGGTTTACCATAATTGTGGCTGCAAATAACCTAGGGCTAATAAACACAGGTCCCCCAGGATCAATGCCCACTGAAGGATGTGGTGAATTTTCACCTTCTCATTTTTTTGGGGGTAGAGCTGAGTCAACTCCTATGCAGAGCTCAAAAGAGAAAATAGGAGAGAAAAATAAATACCTGTAGCACTGAAGAGACTTGAACTCCGTACCCATGGGTTGCAAAGTCATTGTTAAACAAGCCACCAGACCACCCCATTGAGTATCTATTGTGCAGTAGATGTGTCACAGTGCCCTCTGACTCAGTGTAATTTATCCCCAAAGACAAAGTAGTTTTTTTTTTTAGTTTTTCAGTTGTGTAATTAATATTGAGTGTTAAAGTGATGTAGTGATTATGAATAATAACAACAATCAGGAAATCCACCCTCCAGCATGCTTCTGGAGAAATTTCTTTATCAGAAACCAAGACTGTCATTTTGAATGGCCTATCTAAAGCCAATTCTGCATGTGTTTAATTAGTCATTGAAAACAGTACCAATTAAAAAATATATAAATTGGGTGTAAAAACTAAATACAAAGCAATGTGAGCCATTTAGCACTTTTCTAATTATTAATGCTCAGTCTCGCCATGTGACATTTATGTAGAGCATCTATATAAAGCTCATGTGCACTTTCTTTATTGCGCTACACATTCTTCACATTCAACACGTGGATGGTCAACTGGATGGACTTCTCACCTCAGAGTACATCCCTAATGTTTTTGCACTAAATTTTGCAAATTTTTCAGATTTATAAAAGCATTTTTTTCTATATAAGTTCTTGCAACATAAAACCGCATTCGTTCTAATAAGAACAGAGTAGTGAACATCACTATATACGAAGTTCACCACCATTCATTTTCTCTACAGTGTTGTGAAACAAAATTCACGGTAGTCAAAAGGTTGTACTTTGTGTACTAAGAGCCAAATCTCTTAATCAGGGTGAAATGAGCTTTGTAGTTAATTAAATCATAGCTAGCTATAATTATGTGTTAATTACCTAATGGGTTCAACAAAGACATCATGAGAGCTTGATCCAGCAGGGAGTGGTGACTCCCATATGTACTGTACTTGGAGCTGTGACCACAGTCAAGATGACGGTCAACGGTGAAAATGAGATTTTAGTGCATGCTGGTCAATGGTCAAAATAGAATCAAAGTTGGTAAAGGTCGTCAGTCAAGTGTGAATTTTAGCACACAGTCAACGGTCAAAATCAAATTTTAGTCGCAGTCAACAGTCAAAATGGATGGTCAAGATCTTGACCGCGATGGAGGCGCTTCTAGTATGGGAGTTGCCACCCCCTGATTTAAATTTCAACGATCATGTCATTTGACATAGACTTGACTGCTCAGTACTAATACTTTGATTTAGGATTAGACACTGAATCAAGAATTTGGTGAGATTTACAGACCTATAATTTTTCTAATTAAATAATGCACATTGCTAGTTTGAGAGAGGATTTTCTGTTTAAGGTAAGAAGTAAAAGTCTTTGAGAGTTTTTAATTCTCAAATTGTGTTGCCAGAGCTTTGGATCACATAATTTGCTCAGGTTATAGCTAGCATGCTTGACCAAAGAAATGGGTCTTACTATAGCAGCTAATAAAAGGAAGAGCCTGATAGTATTAGTTTTGAAGTTGTGTTCATGTATTGCTGTGGAGTACATACTAGAGTCCGTCTATATAAAGACTCTCTTTGTGAACATGCAAGCAAGAAAGAGCTAAGATGGATTCAAATCAACTTGTGCTACCTGCAAAAACTTGATTGTTGATTAGTGATTTTGTTCAAATATGCCTGATTCTTATGAAAGTAATGATGAGCACCACTTGTTTTGTTGTGAGCCTTGTGGCAAGGTTTTCACTATACCAGTTTGTAGTAATGTTCACTGATTCGTTAAGGTGCCACAAAAAATTAATTTGAGTGCCAAAAGGTGCCACTAATTGGAAGCAAAAAATTGACTAAGCTGGCAGCAGCACTGAATTAGAGCTGTTTTCGAACTTTGCAAGTTCAAGCTCAGCAATTTAACGATTAGCAGACAAATGTTAGTATAGAAGACAAAACTTGCTTACTTTCAGTACTACGAGAACTTAGAATTGACAAGACTCAGCTTTGGTCACTCACTCAATACTGTGACTTAACCAAGATGCAACAGCAGTTCTACCACCAAAAAGAATTCATACACTTATCACATGTGGTGAAAAACTGCTAAGTACTCTACTCTGCTAAAAGCAGTAAAATAGCTGCAGGTACTTGACACAAACTACTGTGTTTGACACTTTCGTGGCCACATGTCAATATTAAGTTAGACACTGCCTGAAAATAATTTGCTTACAGAAAGGCACCTCTAATTGGAACAGTAATGATTGTGGTTGAGGCAAAATGGTGCCAAAATAGAACAAATACCGTAATAAACAAAAGACACATAAACTGTTGCATGTGCCTTAAAGTGATACAATAATGAAATGAAGAAATGGATGTCAAACAAATACTTTTGACTCGGAGGAGGTACAAAAATATCAAAATCTCACCTGATTTTCAGTGAAATTCACATGAATTAATTGCATTCCATACAGCACATGACTAGATATTGCTAGCTTTTTGAACATTTTTGCAGAGATCTGGACTTTTCCATTGGCCAGAAAATCAGTTAGACTGCCACTTAAGTGCTTCAGCAAGTCTGACCAAAAATTTTATTGCCATTTGCCACAAATAAGAATTGCTTAAATCAAGAGGCAGGGACCCAGATTCTTTCATGAACTTTTCTCAATCGTTTAGTACCGAATTTGCCCAGGGAAGTCACGGGCAACCCTGAAAACTAGAGGGCCTAAGCTAAAGTACTACTTGCCATACTGGACGCTCAAAGCTGAGTCAGTAAAATAGGTGGCTCACGTCACCCCTTCTGTGATTATTTCACACCGCTTTTGCTTTATGAAATCAGCAAAATCAGTATCACTGTCCGAATTCACAAGAAAATGAACTGTTGAACCAACTCGCTGGAACCACACCCCTTCAATGGATGCCAGCAGGTACCTCTCAAGCTCGATTGCCTAGAATTCACCAAGAAATGCAAGCCCGCTAGTGTTGCATGCACATAAGTCTTTATTTATCAACCCACAATCACACACACTACTGTATAAGCTAACTTCAAAGCTTCTTCAAAGGCGAACCACTTAATCCATTACAGATCAGAGTGCCAACCACTTCACAATCTACTATGGGATATCCGGTGCCAACAATTAATAAATTCATGATGACATATTTAAGAAATTTTGAATTTAGAATTTGGGCAAGTTTACAACAGATTCCAAGCAAAAGGGCTATATTATTGGCTAGATACAGTGACATAGTAAATTATGTATGATTTTGACAGAAAGTCTAAATGGTATACTGGATGCATATTCATAATAGGTTGTTTAACATAGTTGTGAGAAGTAATTAGCACAGTACACAACATGATTCAAACCACTAAAAAGGCTCCACTAACCTTGGGCTTACGAATCCATGCTCAAACACCTTCTTTTCTGTGGTCAAATCTGTTTTTCAACCTCCATACGAGGGATTTGGACCGCAAGAATTTATAGCAATATTCAAAACCCCAAAACCTAGGGGTCCTGAACCACGAGAAATGATAACAATATTCATGATCCACAAACCTAGGGATCTGAACCAAAACGAGGAAATCATAATGATGTTCATGACCCACAAACCTAGGGATCTGGACCAAAACGAGAAGTAATAACGATATTCATGCCCAAAAAGGACTGCAAGGTAACAAATGACAAACGAGTAAACGGAGTAAACTTCACGTCCCGATTAGTCTACATTCAGTTGTGAAAAACACATGTAGGTGCGAGGAGCTAGTTTTGTAAAAACAATCATGCTATAGCATCCATTCAGAAACTATAGTGAAACTCACTTATTTCTTCCAAATTGCTGTCACAGATACTGCTTTTATCATCTTGAGTCTATTCTTCCAAGAGGCATTCGTTGCTACAGCTAGCAGATGATGTTGAGAAAAATTCGATGGATGAAAATTAATTATCTTGATGAAATCGGCGAATTGGCAAATCAGCAATTCTGGTTATGATCAGAGTGCCGACCACTTCAAAATCTACTATGGAATATATCCGGTGCTGACATGTCAACCCATTTGAATTCTCTTTTGAAAACATGGCCTAAACCATTGCTAAATTGCCAAACAAACCTTCAATTTTCTCCATCTTCTTATATTCTATCTTAGCTCAACTTTTCTCAGAGTATTCATTTTCAGAAGCTGATTCTTAATTTAAATGCTAGTTAACTGGAACTATTTTATGAGCTCTTCTAAGGTTATCGTAATATAGCAAGGCAATTATGATACGGTTTTACCGCTCCTGCCTCCAGACTGAAATGTAAATAATATTATATGTTCAGGCCAGCTACACAACTTGTAACATACATGCAAAAATTCAAACTTGAGTGATTTGTAGAAATATGAAAAAAAAAGAACAAGTAAGTGAAAGATTGGAAATGTAATGAGGCACATGAATGGCTAAATTGTAAAAAGAATGCAAACAAAATAGAATGGCTGTTATAGAGTGTGTGCAGAATTCTTCCTATGAGCAAAATGAGATGGAAAGGGTGTTACATACAATCCATTCAGGAAGAATTCTGCACACACTTTAACAGCCATTCTATGTTGTTTGCTTTCTTTTTACAATTTAGCCATTCCTGTGTGTTCCAATGTTTGTTTTCTTTGCTTCTTCTATCTTCCCACAACTTTTCTCAGAGACTATTCACTTTCAGAAGCTGATTCTTGAACGAACGAGCTTGGTTTTTTGTGGTCAGTCACTTTTGCCATCGGCCTTTCGTTGAGTAGCTCCGTATGGCAGCCATTAATTATACTAATGCAAATTTCATGAAAAACCTCTTATTATGTGCTATAATAGAATGAGAAATAAACTGACAAGGCAAATAATTAACCCAAAGGACTATAGACCAATATCACTTCTACTGGTAATAAGCAAACTTTTGGAGAGGCATTCTTATGTGAACACCTTAATTACCTCTCTAAAGAACAATGTAGTTTTACTCCAAGAGATCCACTGTCACTGCTGTTTTATCAGACCTTAAAACATGTGGGAAACGGGGTGCATCTTGCACTGGTGTTCTTATCTGTGGAAAGCTATTGATAACATTCCTCACTCTTATAAAACAGAAATTGGCTTGAATGGATTGTGAACTGTTTGCAAAACAGACATCAACTTGTACATGCACCAAAAGAAATCATGTGTTCCTCAAGGGTCAGTACTTGAGCCTCTTGTTTTTTCTTCTATATAAATTTTGTGCAGAGAAGTCAAGGCTGACCATATATTATTTTAATTATTTTAAGCAATTTGAAAGTTTGTCTGTGTATGTGTGTGTGTGTGTGTGTGTAACGGAGGGCGACAGTGCAGGTTAAGGTTAGAGGTTTTTGAGTGGGCCAGGATCTAACTAAAATAGTAATGATATTAATAGGCTCATAGAAACTTATGATACTATCTCAAAGCCGGGTCTCAAAATGGCTGATTACTGCTCAAAAGGGTCAAAGGTCAAATCTAGTTGCTCTCTAAAATGGATTTTTCTGCCTTTGCCACTCACTCACAGAGAACAACTACCAGGCGGCTTGAAAGACAACAGATGAATGAAAAAATGTACGTTGAAAAAAAGCAAAAAAACTGCTCATCAAGTCTGTAGAAGGCTTTTTGTACTATGTATACACTTTTGACAACCACATTCTCTCACAAAATGTAAACAGGAAAACTGAGTCCCACCCAGTCAAAAACTCAACATGATATTCAAGACACACAAACACCCTACAAGCTCACATACCTCACTGCCTCTCTCTCCTCTCCACCAGGGAAGAAAAATAGATTTTATACAGCCCTGTCAAATTCAACTTCTCCTGTACAGACTCACTTTGAGCTCACTTTGGTGGCAGAGGGGTCAAAGATCAGAGGTCAAAAGTAAATCACACTCAACACACGCTTGGTTCGATACGCCCACCAAGCTTCGAAGTCACAGCTAGCACATACTCTCCGCTAGCCATTCTGCAAACTTGCTGCACATTTTCATGTATATCACTACACAGCCATCATATTGCATGCACAAGACTCACCCATACAGCATTTTAGGAGTAATTTTTTGTTGTTTTTTTTCAAGTACCTGCGGTCCACGCTTTTCAAAGAATGCTTTGATGTGGTGTAATTTCCGGTCACTTGTTCGAAGACAACTTCCAGTCGCTAGTTTTTGCACGAAAATGATCTTCAGCACCTCTTAAATACTTTTATTTTCAATTGTATATTTTGATATAGAAATCTTGGACACACTCATGATAGGGGAAGCCAATCTTTCACAAATGAAGCGTAGTGAGGGGAGAACATTAGAAGTCTGCTTCTTACTCTACACGAAACCTAGCTAGTCAGATAACTAGATTTTTTGCTAGCTGATTGCAAGAATGGCAGAAGTCAGAAAAAAGATGTCTGTGACGTCACATAGTATAAAGTAAATGGCATAAGGGTAATTCCATGCCAAATCAACACGAAAAAGTGAGCACCCTCACAGAATTCAACAAAACTTGAGGTATACATACCTTACCACAAGTTATTAAGCCACACCTAATTTGGGCATCATATGTTGTATGGTTTCTCATTTATTGCCTCTGAAATTGACCATTTTTCAATGACGTTGACCCATTTATTAGCAAATAACTAATGCTCTGATTGTTTTTAGCTATCGAGGCTGCTACCATTGTACTCGGCATGAAATTTCGCTTCAGATGATACATTTGAAGTGGACGGTCACTTGTTAGCAGGTCAAAGATCATTTTTTGAAGACGTAATTTAGCATCACTCAAAAATGGCCGCTTTTTTTTCCGGCAATTTCACATTCATGTGATCTGTAAAAATTCTTCTTTATGTTGTACAAGTTTAGTGATGGGATCTAAATGGGATCAGAAGATACAGGCCTATACATACACCTGAGTGTAGTATTTCTATATATTAGTATTTTTCATTTGCAAATGATGTAGCCAGGTGTATGTATAGGCCAGTATCTTCTGATCCCATTAGAAGGAAGCAATGTTGCACGTGCATAAGCACTGCTTTGTTTTGGCCAGGAACAATTTACCTTATACTATGTGACGTCACAGACAACCTTTTTCTGATTTCTGCCATTCTTCCAATCAGCTAGCAAAAAATAGTTAGGTTTCGTGTACAGTGAGCTGTATGTTGCTTCAACTACAAAAAAAACTGACCACAGAATATTTATACACATAGCTTTAGTTCATCAATTTTATCTATTATATTTGCTATTAAATCTTATTATAGTAACTGTTAATCCTGTAAACATACATAAAAAAGGAGTGGGCAAGCGAAGCGAACCCAACTCATTATTATTATTATCATTCGCTTTTCAGTAGCTAAACAAACTACACTTAAGTAGCTACTAGTTACAAAGAGCTATAAAGGAAGACAACAGCAACACAACTATAAATAAACAACTATAAGACATTTTAACGTTCTGCATTTAATGCCTCCATATGGCTGCCATTAATTTGTACACTCATGCATATAATTCATCAGCTTCTAGAAAATTCGAATTGACAACCCTTTCCACATAAAAAAGTGTGCGTTATTTGGAACTAAATGCACCGAAGTTGCCTGGAACTATTTTGTGATACCTTGTTGCTCTTCTTAAGAGATGAATCAGGACTTTGATTATCATAACATATATAAAGACAAGTAAATCTTATGATACAGCTCCTGCCTCTAAATGACTGAGATGTGTTTCACTTCAGTATGACGCAGGCTACATGTTGGCTCAGTAATCTGGCTTGCCAGACTATTAGCTCAGCTACACACACCAACTCAAATGTGATTTGTAGAATTATGGAAAAATGAAAACAAACAAATAAAAATAACATTAGAAATGTAATGAGACACAGGATGGCTAAATTGTAAAAAGAACGTAAACAAGGTGGAACTGCTGTTAGAGGGAGAAATTCTTCCTGTGGGCAAAATGAGAGACTCAATAAGGATACAGCCCATACAGGAAGAATTCTGAACACACTCTAACAGCCATTCCATCTTGTTTCCATTCTTTTTACAATTTAGCCATTCCTGTGTCTCATTACATTTCCAATGTTTTTTTTTACTTGTATAATGTGTGTTCAACCAACTAAATACTGTAAAAATTGTTATTATACAGGGCTTCAAATAGCCTAGATCAAAATCTGCAAAATAGTTCTTTGCTAGTTAGAATCCTAAATTTACTTTTGTACTAAGCTTTGCAAGAGTCTTGGGTAAAAAATATTGGTCAGGACTGCCATTCTAGAGTAACTTGTGACACAGCTCAGGCTGGATCAAGAAAGAGTTGTGCAGGAGAAACGCTGCTTCTAGCGTTTACAAACTTGCAAATCATTGGTTCAAGCGGTTCCTGCAATCAGAATATGTTCCTCTACTGTTTTTTTTATTTCAGTTCAATAGCTACTTTCTTTCTCAAGAAAACTTTTCTCAAAGACAAGGTCACAATACAGCAGATTTAATGAGCTGCTGTTTCATGCTTTTTGGCACTGTTTTACCGTGACGGAACGTGATCAATTTTGTATCTGTAGCCTGTGTAATAACAAGATTGTACATGTGCACAACACCAATCATGCAGTATGCCTTGTATGAAATGATGAACACAAAACAGTATACGTTCTCACAGGTAAGACCCCTATTATACCTAATTGTGATTATGTGTCTGTGCGGTACGTGTACTAGCATTATTAATTTTTTTACCAATTTTTTCTAGGGAAATACCGATAGAATCCGCAAATAGATTAATTAGAGACATGTCTAATTACAAAGCTTGTCTAGAAAAAGAATACTGTGTCAATAGACGATGTACAATATAGCAGAAATTGCATAATTGGTGCATGACTTGGGTCAGTCGGTGGCAGTAGTCTACCAATGGTCGTCAGAGACACCAACTAGCTTGATTGCTGGCAATAGACTGGGCGTGCCTACTCGTGACACCAACGAATTGGGTCAATAGACAGCCTAAATATTATGTCCGTTGTTTGTTATTGTCTCAGTGGCCAAGCTGAATGCAGCTTGCCAGCTAGCTCGTCGTGCAGAGTACTTAGTTTACTTGACTGTATGACAATAACTTTCTTTCAAACTTGTAACATCTTAGATACACTCACATACATACATAACATGACATTAAGAGATGAGCACTTCAAGGTTGGCTTTTATATCACACACAAAAAACTGGTTTGACTAGTACAAATACTGGACTAGCAAGTCAATTTAGATATAGACTCTATACATTAAACATGTGTCCAACAATATCAGAGGGTGTGAGTTAGAACAATAGAGTAGTGATAGAATCATCAAGATGTGAGTGTATTATCTATGGCTTTAAGCATCAACATTCCTGCCGGCCAAGACCTAATGGTCTTCAAATCTTGGGAGTTCACCGTCAGTGGAGACATCTTCCATTAGGAGTGCCAACTTAGTAACTGGTCTCGTGTAAACTCCGATCTTGGTCTTAACAGTGGCAACTCTGACTAAGTTGTCCTTCCCTGGGTGAACCTCTACAACTCGAGCCAGTGGCCACTTGGTAGGTACAAGGCTCACTTCCTGTATTAGCACCATGTCACCCGGACGAAGGTTTCGTGTTGGTTGATACCACTTCGTCAGACGATTCAAGGTGGTGACGTATTCATGACTCCATCTCTTCCAAAAAATGTCGAACAATTGCTTGGCATAGTTTCCAGCGGCGTAGAAGGAGGAGGTCTCGGAATTGTAAGAGAGTGATGGATCTGTGAGAGCTTCTAATGCCCGGCCAATAAGGAAATGTCCTGGAGTGAGTGGTTCAATATCCTCTTCACTGCTTGTCATCGGGACCAGTGGCCTGCTATTTAGACAAGCTTCAATCTGGGATGTAACTTTGACCATCTCCTCGAAGGTGAGCTTCACATCTCCTACGACCTTTCTCAGGTGCCTCTTCATGCTTTTAACTGCTGCTTCCCACAACCCACCGAAGTGTGGGGCTCGCTGGGGGATGAAGTTCCATTCGATCATTTGGGAAGATAGGAGGTCTGAGTGGCATTTTGTCTTAGGAACTGAGACAGCTGTTTGATTTCTTTGGCTGCTCCAACAAAATTGGTGCCGTTATCGCTCCAGATGAGACTAGGTTTACCTCTTCTGGCGATAAACCTTCTGAGGCAGGCAATGAATGCCTCTGTGGTTAGATCTGACACAACTTCTAAGTGCACGGCTTTGACTGTTAACGAGACAAACACGCAGATGTAGGCCTTAATGACAGTGGGTTTCCTGACATGTCCAAGCTTCAAGAGAATGGGACCAGCATAATCTACCCCAGTTTTATCAAACACAGGTCCAGGTGTCAGCCGTTCTGCTGGTAGTTGTCCCATTATTTGAGGTTTGGGTTTGACTGAGTCTCGTCGACAGACAACACATTGATGACACACTGTACGTATCAATACTCGTCCCTTGACAATGTGGTATCTGGTGGCAATTAAGTGAAGCTGAGAGGAGAGTGGGACAATAGCCGAATGTGTTCAGAATGGACAATGATGCGAGTCAATATGTGACTTCCATGTAAGATCAGGGGGTGTCGAGCTTCGTAAGCGATCTGTGACATTCTTTGCCTGCCACCGACACGTAGTAATCCTCTCGCATCGAGGAAGGGATTCAGTGTCCGTAGAGGACTTGAGTATGGTGGTGAAGATTGTTTTACTAAAGTTGAAATTTCTTCAGAGAAGTACTCACGCTGGATGACTCCAATCCAGTAGTACTCGGCATATTTGATCTCTTTTGTCACCAGTGGGGAGAGCTCCTTCTTTTGGGGTTCTACTTTGGAACAACAATTGGCTATGAATCTTAGCATCCATGCGGTGATGCGAACAAGGTGAGAGAAACTGGAATAACGATCTAGTGGGATCACAGGCTCGACTCCCTTCTTTATACAAGTGTGTAGGCCGCAAGAAATTTGCTTCTCTTCTTCCTTGACTTTAGGATCGTTGGTAGACAGAGTGGGTTGTCGCGGCCAGTTATCCGAAGACAACTTCAACCAGTTCGGTCCATTCCACCATAAATAGTGGTAAAGGAGCTCAGAGGGAAATAATCCTCTCAACCCACAGTCAGCAGGGTTCTCACAACCATTGACGTAATGCCATCTGCATAGAGGTATGAGATCTATGATAGTGGAGACTCTATTGCCAACATAAGTCTTATATCGTTTGGGACTACCATCCAACCAATTCAAAACAATCGTACTATCTGTCCAAGCATGGGTATGCGATAGGGAGATCTCATACACTTGTGTCAAATGGTGGAGCAAATTGGATAAGAGGAGAGCTCCACAAAGTTCCAAACGAGGAATACTCAATCGCTTAATAGGGGCTACCTTGGTTTTGGATGCGACAAGAGAGACATGAGCTTTTCCACCAGACTCAATGAGTCTGAGATATGCAACAGCTGCATATGCTGTTTCAGAAGCATCGCAAAAACCATGTATCTCAATGGAGATGATGTTAGAATCTTTAGGAAAATAGCATCTTGGTATAAGCCTTTTAGACAGGCATGCTAACTCTTCCCTCCACTGTAGCCACACATTGAGTATATCCTGTGGTACTTCATCGTCCCAGGAGACATTCTTCTCCCAAATTTGTTGAAGAAGAATCTTGGCTTTGATGATGGAAGGCGAGAACCAGCCAAGAACATCATACACCTTGGAGATATCTGACACAAGGAATCTCTTTGTCACTGCTTTGAGAGTTGGAAGGTCAGATATTGTGAGTCGGAATTGATCAAGCTTTGCATTCCACTCTATTCCAAGTGTTTTAGTGAAGCCTTCAGTACCTGAGATCACATGTGAGAATGATGGATCTTTGTATTTCTCAGGTACATGTTGAAGTACAAGGGGTTCACTGGAATTCCACTTGTGCAATTGAAAGCCTCCCTTACTGAAGAGGCAGTGCAATTCTCGTCGTACTTGAATAGCTTCTTTAATCGAATCTGCCCCAGAGAGACAATCATCTACATAGAATGATTCTTGTACAGCTCGTGAGGCCATGGGAAGCTCCTCGGCATGATCCAAAGCATTCTGCTTCACAGCCATATTTGCAACAAAAGATGAGGACGAAACTCCAAATGTGACACGGATCATTCGATAGTCCTTTAATGGCTCAGCTGGAGATTGTCTCCAAACAAAGCGATGCAGATCCTTGTCTGAGTCGTCAAGCTGTACCGCACGGTACATTTTACTCATGTCTGTTGTCAAAGCAACTCTGTGAGATCGAAATCTCAGAAGAACATCAATGAGTGGTGGATGTACAGTTGGTCCGACAAGTAGAATGTCGTTGAGGGATACATTGGTTGAAGACTTAGCGGACGCATCAAAGACAGCTCGCACTTTAGTAGTCGTACGGCTCTCCTTCCAAACGGCATGGATTGGAAGATAGAATACTTGGCATGTAGGTTTGTCCAAGTCATCATGGGGCACTAACTCTGCGTGACCCAGCTCGAAGTATTCTTGTATCACTTCATCCACAACTTGAAAGCTTCCTTTCGATCGTAGAGATTTTTCCAAAGAGAAGAAACGTCTCACTGCTTGAGACCTTGATTCTCCCAACTCTTTTGCACTAGGATCCCGTGGCAGCTGGACAATAAATCTGCCATCTTTGGAACGCTTGTGAGTGTCAAGAAAATGCTTTTCGACTAGCTTCTCTTCAGGAGTGAATGACAATGGGTCATGTCTTGGTCCATCCTCTATCTCCCAAAATTTCCTCAATAAATCATCTCCAGTGAGGAAAGAAACATGACTTGAGACTGCATTGCTAACCATGGGAGAACTGGAACCAACTTCGCCAGCTAGTACCCAGCCGAACACTGTTTGTAAGGCTGCTGGTGTTCCAGGTGGACCAAACCGCCGGCCATCGAGTAATACATTGATGAATATGTCGACTCCAAGTAGCAAGTCTATCTTGCCTGGTGAACCAAAACCTGGATCAGCAAGTGGTAACTCAGACAAATGCTCCCATTCAGTGTCCAATCGCAATGTTTTTAAAGGCAGATTTGAAGTTACTCGAGGGACTATCATTGCCGTAACTGAGATATCTTTGTGAATGGAACTTGTTGGTGCCACGAGGAAGGTGCTCACTGATTGCACAGAATCTCTGTGAGTAAGACCAGCTATGCCACAGATTGTGACCTTCTGCTGTGATCGTGGAAGTCTCAATGCTTGAGCTGCACGCTCGGAAATGAATGAAATGGTTGAGCCTGAGTCCAAAAGGGCTCTAGCATTCACAGTAGAACCATCAGGAGCAATAACCAAGACACGACAAGTCATTAGCAGAACATCAGAGGTGATCAACGACTTTGTGGTTGCAGTGTTTGCCACAACAGGCTCAACGGTCAATGGTTGAGTAGTAGCCGAGTTGCTTGCATTTACACCTTGATTAGTTGATGAAGGTTGCAGTGGTACACTTCCTCGGCTTGCTTGAAATTGGTGCAATAGAGTGTGATGTGTCTTTTGGCATTTTTGACAACGGTTCGTAGAGCGACATTCTTTGGCTATGTGCCCTGCTTTTAGGCAATTCATACACAGACTATTAGCTCTAACGATAGTCATTTTCTGCTCACGATTAAGAGATTTGAAATGGCTGCAGACATAAAGAGGATGCTTGTCCTTACAAATGACGCAAGCATTGTCAGAAACGTTGCTGACTAGCGAAGTGACATGAGGTTTCTGGTAACCTCGACTAGCCCTCTTTGAAGGGAAAGTGTCACCTTTACTTCTTTTTTGGTCTGCTGCTGGAGACTCAGAAGCCTGTGCTCTCAGGTTAAGAAACTTCAAAAGTTCTGTGTAATGTGGCACATTTTCTGATTCCCGACTATGTTTGTGCCACTCAAAGGCTGTAGTATCGTCCAGCTTTAACTCCAATATAGATGTGACGAATGGACCAGATGGTTCATTTCCTAAAGCCTTGAGGGCTCGAAGGTGCTGTTGAACTGTATCATGTAAACAGCGAATCTCTCTACCATTTCCATCTTTGAGTGCAGGTGCATCCATGATCATCTTGACATGAGTTTGGTGGATGAGGCGTGGTCTGTCGTACCTAGCACGCAAGCTTTCTATAGCTTCAGAGTAGTATTCTCCTGACCTTGAAAGACCCTCAATTACGCCTTTAGCAGAACCATCCTTGACAGCATTCTGCAAGTAGACCAGTTTCTCATTGTCTGGTATACTTCTGTCATGAACAGATATCTTAAATTGCTCCCAGAAAACTCTCCAATTGAGTAGATTGCCATCAAACTTTGGAGTGTCTAATTTGGGTAGTCTTACACCTGACTCAACTGCTTCACTTGTAATACTTGCAACATTGTGTGATAACCCTTTGAGCTTCAATAAGCAGCTGAAGATCTCTCCCTTGAGTGAGGAATGAAGCCTGCACAACTCGTGGGACTCTTCCAGTTTTAGTTGCAACAATAAATCATACATACGAGAGAGGTCTCGTTTTATTTCTGCGAATTCATCCTCATATTGATGAATCATATGAATTTCCTCCTGCTTCTTTCCAGATAAGGATGAGATTCCTGCTTTGATAAATTCAATGCTTTCTTTGATTGAGGAGAGCTTTCTTGTAGCAAAGAACAATTCATCTTTGGAAGTATGTGTGTCTGATACAAGTTTGCAATTGTGGATGATCTTTTTTATTCGAATCTTGGTATCGTCCACTTGTTCATCCACAGTATCAAATACTTCCTGTTGCTTTTCGAGTGCACTCGAATCATCAAATAAATCCACTAATTCAAAATGAATAACCTTGAATTCGGCTTGTAAGCTATTTAATTTTTCTAAACTTTGTTGAGCAGTTTCCAAAGTTTCAGAACTTGGAGGTTTGCTCTCAATAACGCTTAGCCGATTTGATAAACGAGTGATTGAAGAACGAATTGTTCCTCTCCTTTTGGTGAGAGATGAAATAGTTGCCTCCTTTGACATATCAAAATTAATTGTTCATGAGCTCATAAGATGATATTGAATGATGTCCTTTTACAACATTCGCTTTGAAATTGACAGGCAACTTCTCCAACTGTAGAGCTTAATTCTCTCACAGGAACTTGATTATTACAGAACAATCAGTGATTGAGCCCTGGCTACAGAGCCAAGGATCCGGCTCGAAGGACCAGAAATGTTTGCTATTGTCTCAGTGGCCAAGCTGAATGCAGCTTGCCAGCTAGCTCGTCGTGCAGAGTACTTAGTTTACTTGACTGTATGACAATAACTTTCTTTCAAACTTGTAACATCTTAGCGATACACTCACATACATACATAACATGACATTAAGAGATGAACACTTCAAGGTTGGCTTTTATATCACACACAAAAAACTGGTTTGACTAGTACAAATACTGGACTAGCAAGTCAATTTAGATATAGACTCTAGACATTAAACATGTGTCCAACAATATCAGAGGGTGTGAGTTAGAACAATAGAGTAGTGATAGAATCATCAAGATGTGAGTGTAATATCTATGGCTTTAAACGTCAACAGATAGGCTTTACTCAAGAGTCCATTGAGCAGTATGCTAAGGCCTATTTTGCATCTCAGCCTGATGTACTAGCTGATTTCTTGACCTACATATCCACCCATCCAGCTATCAGAAGTATGATGTACATTCCACTGAATTCTGCCATAACTGCAGAAACATACAGCCATAATAGAACAACAAATAGGCTTATTCCTCAAACCATGACTCAACTTTATGTTGAGATAAGCTTGACACTACTGCAACGACAGTTAAATGAAGAGGACCCATCAACAGAGGAGCTGCCAGAAAGCTTAGGTGACCTTCCACTGGTGATACTCGAGCCATTTAGTTCATTGGCTAAGTTAGCTTTTGATGGCCTTGAAAGAAGTGAAGTGATTTTTTATAAGCTTCCCAAGAACTTCGTTCATTTTGGTTTTATGAATTCCCCAACTGAGCTGTACATGGGAAGAAAGGCTTCAATCTCTCATAGCTTTTTGCACCTGACTCTTCAAGAGTTTCTAGCTGCATTCCACATTTCTCAGCTCCCGCCAGCTGATCAGCAGAGTGTGTTTGAGATGTATTGTAAAACTACTGGCTGGAATGTAGTCTGGAGATTTGTAGCTGGTCTGAATGGGTTCCATGGAATTGGGTGGGAAGTGGTTAAATCAAGAATAGGAACATATTTTGATGGCAGATTATTACCATTCTTGCTTCAGTGCATGTATGAAGCACAAGACAAAGTAGACTATGACTCAGTGTTAGGGAAATCTGATATCATTTCTTTCCGAGCTGGTAAAAACAGTTCTGCATTTGATTGCTATGCTGCGGGCTTTTGTGTGACTAACAGTAGCTGTCTATGGAAGTTGAATTTTCATGGAAATAAGTCTCTTTGTGGTACTTTAGTTGAGATGCTGAAACATGGGTTTTGTCATAGTACAGCTCTGAAAAGTAAGAACTCAATTCGAAAAGAATATCCAAACATTCTCATACTCAAGCTGAAAAGGTGTGATCTAAATTCAACTGCTTTTCACCAACTTGCTGACCTCATCCCCTTTATGACCAACTTGGAGACACTTGATATCAGTCTTAATCCAGCTGGTAATGGTGGATTGGTGAAACTTCTTTGCACTTTGTCTCTTCTTAGAAATTTGAAAACGCTTTATGTTCATGACTGCATTAACTTTAGTTATGCTGATATCGAAGCATTGTCTAGTTTGATAACACCTTCATCTAGTCTAAAATCACTTAAGATTGGAGACAAGAATATGTCATCAAAAACTATGGGGACATTGTTGAAAACTATACTCTCTCCATCCTCATTGGAGAGTGCCACAGTGTTGAATTGGAATTTTGAAGCTGTCACCCTGGTAGAAGAAAACAGAAACCTGACTTATCTTTGTCTTGTTGGAGGTTGTTCAAGTTCAATAGCTTTTGATCAACTTGCTAACATTATCCCTTTTATTACGAACTTAGTTGAATTTGATATTAGCTTCAACACAGCAGGTGTGGGTGGACTAGTAAAACTCCTCCATGCATTGTCTCTTCTGAACCATTTGCAAGTTCTCAATGTATCTTATACTACCATTGGTTGTGCTGATATTAAAGCTTTGTCTTGTTTGATATCACCTTCTTCTAGTCTAACTTCATTGACGATTGGTGACAAAGACATGCCATCTGAAACCACAGTAGAAATGTTGAACACTGTGCTTTCACCATCCTCCTTGGAGAGTGCAGTTTTTACAAACATCTGTACTGAAAATAGAAAGGCCATCAAATTACTAGCAGAAAACAGCAACCTAACCACATTGAAAATATTTGGTTTGTCCTCAACCTTGTTTGGTTCATTTGTTACTGCTTTGTGCAGGAATTCTTCTTTGAAGTACTTTTACGTTTATGTCAGATCCTACAATGCTAGTAGCGACGAAGTATCATTGTTGGAAGAACTACTCCGGAATAATCAAACACTTGAAACATTGCAAGTACACTATTGCTTTACAAATGATCAGATTCTCAAACTTAACAATGCTATTCAATTCAACGACACTTTGAAAGCATTGGTAGTCTTTATACGTTTGGAATCAAAACTAGTTCAAAGGTCACTTGACCAACGCTTAACATTAATTTCCAAATAATAGATAATGTCTGTAAATCAATTTTGATCATCATTAATATTGTGTGTTAATTGCTTCAAAACAGAAATTTTTGTATACCCTCAAAAACTATGAGCATAATATTATTACAATTATAATTGTAGTCATAGACATTAATTTTCTGATCAATGCTATTCATTTTTGAAAAAGATGAGGAAAATAGACGGAAATTAGATCATTAGTATTAGAAGTGTGAGACATTCATGCATATGCATAATGCAATGAAAGCAGGAACAATAGATAATTATGCTATAGAGGGTGTGTTGAGACATATTCAAATTATATCACTACATGTATAGGTACTTTATTAACTGGAAGTGGCAAGCAAATGTATGTTGATCTTAATATTTCAAATCAAATGCATAAAAAGAAATTTCATCTACATAATAATATTAATATTATAGCTTTGAGGATATAAAAACTTTTATAGTCTATTATTATGCAGATGAAGTTTCTTTTTATGCATCTGATTTGTAAGATTAAGACTAACATTCATCTGTTTGCCACTTCCAGTTTATAAAGTACCTATACAGTGATACAATTTCATTGCATGTGTTTGGGATGATCATGATCCTGACCTTTGTAAACATATTATTATGCAATCATGCATGCATGCACCAAAAATTGCTGACAGGGGAGCCTGACCAGTGAATCATGCACTAAGGCTTGCCTATAATATCATCTTAGATCAATTTTCATGATGTTGTATAGCTATCAACCAGCAGCTTTTACAAAGGAATGTAGACACAAGCTGTCAGGTGAAGTCATTGTTTCTGCTTTCATTGCATTATGCATATGCATGCATATCTCACACTTCTAATACTAATGGCCTATAGTTTCCGTCCATTTTCCTTGTCTTTTTCAAAAATGAATAGAGTTGATTAGAAATGATTACAATAATTAAACTCATGATGCAGGATTATAGTATATAACTTTGTGGCCCATGTAGCCAGAGGTTTAAGATTTTGAAGGACTGATTCAGAAATCCACCTTTTGTGCTCAGGCTCTGTCAATGACATGTGCATGAACCTTAAAATATTTATACTTAGGCCTATTTTTAGCTAGCCATCTCATGGTATTAACAGTATTGCCCATGTACATCAGTGTAATCTACATCTTCTGGAGAGAATAATAATGGGAAACATTTGAATGAGGAAAATCTGTGAATATGTCTCAACACACCCTCTATTGCATATCTATTATTTCCTACATGATTATCATGAATAAACTAGAACACCCAACAATTCTTGTGTTTTATATATATATATATATATAGCTAGCTGTATTGTGTGTGATAGATCTAGAGTTGTTGCCCAACAGTTACAGTATAATAGCTTTGAATTATACTTGTAGTATAATGTTCAGTTTTGTGGCCATCAAGATTGTGCTGGTTTTGTGCAGTGCATTTACAACTTTCAAGCCAGTCCAGTGCATAAATATCACCTATGTACAGCCAAAAAGGGCCATAAGATGCGAACAGAATGCCGATCCTTGTGAGATTAAACTCACCATAGCTGAAATGTATGCACTCAATGCGTATTGTGTTGGTTCGGACAATAAGACAAGGCTCTCATCTTCTGTGCCAGTGATGCTTGATGAACAAGGAGAGTTTGATTTTATCTATAGTGAAGACTATGTCTATCAGCGATGTGGATATGGCACTACTCAGCTCTTTCAACCAATTGTAGGTGATGGAATTACTCGGCAAAATTTTTATGCCATCAATGATCAGTTACCTGGACCTACAATAATTGGATATAACCATCAGAGGCTACGGATAACTGTTATCAACGACCTTGGAAAAGAAGCTATTACCATCCACTGGCACGGACAGCACGTAAATGGCAGCCAATATATGGACGGAGTTCCTTTTGTTACTCAGTGCCCTATTCAGCCAGGAAACCGTTTTGTGTACGACTTTCGGCTGTTTCCTTCGGGCACTCATTGGTATCATTCTCACCAATATGATGAACGCAGCAATGGTTTGTATGGAGCATTAATAGTTTTAGATCCAGAATCTGATACTCCATCCCAGGATCCACCATTTCAAGACCTTCCTGAAGAACACACTATAGCTTTCTTTGAGTTGATTGAATCTTCATACACTACTCCTGACCTTCTAGATGCCTCGATGCCCTATACTCCAACCACCACAATTGATGGCTCAGAAGCTGGAGGAGGAAATCCATCATTCATTGCTGGACTGATGAATTTTGGTGGCTGGAGGTACACACCGTCTGCAAGTGATTGCCAACGTGTTGCTAACACTACTTTATCTTCGTACAATGTTACTCAAGGATCAAGCTATCGGTTTCGACTCATTGGTTCACAAGTCAACTTTGCCTATCGTTTTTCAATTGAAGGTCATCGTCTACGAGTGATAGCAACAGACGGTGTTGATGCTACTGTTAGTAGTAATATTACTGATCTAGTTGACTTTATTATTCTCCATGTAGGTGAGCGATATGACTTTGTCTTGAATGCAAGTGAAGCTGTGGAAAACTATCTTATGGTTGCTGAAACATTGGAAAATCCTGAAATTTTGAATCATAGGAATTACTGCATCAAAGCTCATCGTGTATATGGTGTTCTCCACTATGACGGTGCAAGTGATACCCTCCCTGATGATTTTGATGATTCATACAATCCTCTCAATCGTTGTAATTCATCATCAGATCGGTGTTTCGCTCTAAACTGTCCTTTCCAAAACTACCCCAGCAACTTTAACATCCAATGCATTAGTGTGGTTGACATGCAACTGACCAACCCAGAGCCTGTCCCTGCAAGTAATGTCAACCCATCTCTTTTTCTAAACTTTGGATTCACAGTACAAAATCCAGCTGTATCCAATTTTACTCGAGCTTCAATCAATGCTAGAGCCTTCCAATCACCAGAAAGCCCATTACTTACCCAAGAGAGTGAGAGTGATGGTCTCTTTTGTCGTCCAGACTATCCTCCATTTAATCCTTTGGGAGTTCATATACCAGCAATTTGTATTGATCATTACAATGTGGTAACAGATACTGTAGAAATGGTGTTCAGTATCATTCAAGGTGGTATTGGAACTTCACATCCAATTCATCTCCACGGACACCACTATTTTGTATTGAATGTTGGCTATCCAACATATTATCCAAATGGGACAGTAGAAGCCGTGACTCCTGATATTGTTTGTGCTGAACCAAATTGTACCAGTAATGTAATTTGGCGCAATAACACTCCTCCTTCTGCACCGTGTATGGAAACCAATTCATGCCCATTAAAGGATACAGTGATTGTTCCAGTCGGAGGTTATGTAAGAATTCGTTTTCCACGTGACAATTGGGGATGGTGGATCATGCATTGCCATATTGAGCCTCATCTCCTTGATGGCATGGCACTGGTGGTGAATGAAACCTCAGGTCCAGGTTACACCCCTCCTCCAGATGGATTTCCAACTTGTGGTGATTTTTCTCCTCCTTCAATATCGACTACAACTTCTAGCTCCTCTTCAATGCCAATCACTTCCCCCTCTTCAATTCCAACCACTTCTCCTTCAATCCCAAGTACTCCTCCAACTCTTGCACTTGCTGAAGAAATTTGCTCGTATTATCCCCACACCATTGCTTTGGGAGCAGTAGCAGCTACATTGTTTGTTTTGTTGATAATAGCTTTGATGTGCTGTATGTACTTTATGTGCAAGAGTTTCCGTAACCAAGAAAAGCTGTCTGAGGCTTATCGTGGAGATTATGGTGGCCCAAGAGATGTTATAAAAGAAAACAAAGAAGTCACAAGTGACAATGTACCGGTCAGGATGAAGCAAGAAAGGCCTTCAGCTGATGATGAAAACAAGGATGATAATATAGAAATGCACCAACTTTAAACATGCATGTCTACTTATAATTATAGAAAGCAAAGACATTATAAAATAGTTGTAACTTAGTGTATAGCCTATTTGTAGTAGCTAGTACATAGTTTAGTTTAGTATATATGCAATCCATTTAACCAATATATAGACTGTGTAGTTTTTATGTTTGTTTATTCTTTCCCCCACTTATAGCAATAATTAACTGGTGATTTGATGAATTTTTAATGGTTGTTAACTTTCAGAAATCTTGCTATATGTAATAAAAAATTGATGACATGGGTAGCTAAATCCTCTAGTATACTCTAGTAAGGGTATATGCGATACATTTGTCTCTTGTCTGATAAGGCCCTTCATTTTCTCCAATCTTGAACCCATGCCTTGCTGCAAAAAAATTCAGTCTTGTGGAATCAATGTGTGTACAGTTAGCAAATGTTGCAGTCTTTAAAGACCTCTTTTGAAGAAGAGAACTAAACATTGAGTTGCAGTTGCCACGTACATAGTTTAATTCCAAGCATTCTACATCAAAGAGTGGATTAAGGAGCACTCGGGAGACAAAGTCTTGGCTATATGGAAAGTAAAGGTCACGAAATGACAGCCTATTCAGATGCACTGGCAAGAGTTTCAATACACCATCTGTGAAAGAGGATTTGATATGACAGTTCTTAAACTCAAGGCACTTGTACTGGAGTGTGTAAGTCTCATCAAACTGATGCAGTGGTGAGTGGATAGTGTCAGTATTAGCAGACTGTCCAGAAGTAGATGGTCTTAGAGGTGGACTCGGAGGTGGAGGTACAACTGTAGGAGGTCTCGGAGGTGGAGGTATAACTGTAGGAGGTCTCAGAGGTGGAGATATAACTGTAGGAGGTCTCAGAGGTGGAGATATAACTGTAGGAAGTCTTGGAGGTGAAGGCAGTGAGTGAGGCTTGATTGTTGATTTAGAGGATTTACTGTCTCTTGCCGTTTTGGTATCTTCTCCAAGTGACATTTCAAGAGTGAGGGTTTGTTTGTGAGAGCAGGGAGTGGACAGATACATGACTAGGATTTTTAAAAGGAGCCCAGTGGACACTGGCTCTATAGAGAGTGTGAGCTGAGAGAGAGCTGGCTTACTGAGGCAAGCTTGGAGAAGTGATTGCAATGACGGCTCAGAAAACTTTGGTGTGTCTTTAACTCTATGGAATGGGTTATAAACATGTTCTACTTCGGCAATGTTCAACGATACAGTATGAAGTGAATCCTGATGCTCTATTATGGACAAGAGGTTTGGAAAGTCGGGAGAGACATTGCCCAAAGCGCTCAGGCTAAGCTCTTTCAAGCCACTGCAAATAGAGGTCAGCAAAGGTTTTATTGAAGCAATTACATCATCGTTTTGTATAGATGTATCAATGTCGAGCTTAGCTAGCTTGTGATTGGCAGAATGAAGTATCAACTCCAAGGCTTTTGAGGCTACACCCTCAGATTTCTCAAACTTGGTTCCACTTATTATTCTCACCCTTGATTTTTGTTCCAGTAGACCTTGAATTGATACAGACTCAACATCCTTGAAGCAATGTGCAAAATAATCGAGAGTGCCTTTCTCTTGATCAACATTGAGGAAGAAGGTGCACAAACAGGAGATGTCTAATGCCACATGTTGAAGATGAAAGTGACCTTTCTCACTGATCAGCTCCAGTACAGTGGAGTCGGGCAGGTAGCAGCTGTCTTTAGGGAAGAGTTCCACGTATCGAGGAGGGACAACTTGTTTAGCCTGACAAGCTTGATGATAGACCTCCCCAGGAGGCACAGGTCCTTTGACCAACGTCACTTCGTGTCGTGTCATCGTTACATCAAATGGACCATACCTATCTCGATAATACCTATCCTCTTCATCCTCAGTTTCCTCTCTTTTCTCTGGTCTTGCAACTGGTGTCACGAGCTTCATTGCCACTAAATAGTTAACGAAATCAATTTCGTGTTCGTGAATGGGGCGGTCTTCATTAATGCGGCTGCCAACCCATGGAGTGCGTTTCTCTGCACGACTGAGCATTTGGAAATATCCATAAGGTCGCTCCCCTCTGATGACGGCATAAAGAAATCTGCTAAGGAGTTGACCTTTTCCGGCTTTTTTTGTGGCAAATTTACTTCTTCCAACATAGCTATCATAAAGATGTTCCCAAACTGGCTCCATGTCAATGTCTGAAGTGAACTCTGTATTCTCTAGCTGACACACATCCACCACTGGTAGCATTTGAAGTAGCTGTACTCTGAACTTTTTAGGCAGCAGTGCCAGACTATTAATTGAGTACTGTTCCAGTGTCATTGCTATGTGAGTGAGACAGAGATCTTCAAGATACTTCACTGTTGATAGGCTGGCCATTTTTGAGCTGTACAGGGGGCAATACAGATCATGTACCTGCATGGTGCCCAGACCCTTTTCTGTTGAGTTTACTGAGAGGGGTGGGGGAAATAGACTAGTGTAAACCATACCCCCTATATACAGTGAGTATGTATATGTCTATGTACGTCTATATACATGAATTGTGACCCTGATATACTCACCTCTTTGACATGATAAAGAGAGTTTGGTATCTACCAGCTTGCCACAAGATAAAATAGATTTTGATCCACCTCTTTGAGATCTCTCTGTGTGTCAGCTGCCAGGACAGTGAGAATATGGTGTGTATGCTAATCTACATACCAGAGCAGCCCATGACAATCATGTGGTTTCACATGCAGTTATGAATACAATTTTGGATCCACACAGGGGATATAATGTGACATTGTATGCATATATGCCAAGCTAAAAGCGTAATTACATAAGATCTATATAGATAATATTATCCCAAGAGTCCAAACGACCGTGACTATAATAATGAAGTATAAAATAATATGTTTTGGGGCAGCACTATAATTATTATTGTTAGTCTGACGTAGCCATCCCTGCCTGCATATGCATGTAAGCTATAAGGGTTGACTACATCAGACTAGCACTATATGTATGTATGTGCAATTAACAAATTTTAACTTTTGAAGTACGAATAAGCATATTATTAATACTGGTGCAACTTTGAGAACATGGTCACAATTCACATGATCTAAAACAACAAAACATGTACATGACTACATGACATTGCAACATGATTCTTAATGTTTACCATTATTATTATTACTTATCGTTTGCTGGTTTAAAGGTAGAAAAAGTGGGACTACCAAACCTTGGACTCTTGGATTGATCACTAAAACTAGGAGGAGGGTTAGGATTGTCAGCAATGATGTGAGGGTTTGCTGTATCATCCACAGCAATAGCCATTTCCGTCAGCTTGTCATACGAGAGTTGTTTTTGTGTGGTACTATATTTTGCTCGAGAAGCTTCGGCCACAGGTTTATCATACCTGTGGCGAATGAGTGGTGACATCTCTGATGAAAATCTCCTGTCTCGTCGACACTTCCTAAACACACATATGGACACCAGCACTATCACAATGCACACAATTAGAAGTAGGATAATTGGTACAAAGATGGCAACCCATAGCCAAACTCTGGTGTTACAAGCAACAGTTATACGAACGTCTCTGTCCCATTCTTCAGGTGATTCAGATGATGTACCGTACGTCAAGAGTGCATAGGTTTTTGACAGTGGTATGTTCACTGTACAGCTGTCTCCGAAGGAATCAAGTTTACAGCTATTAACAACTGAAGCACCGCTGTTGCCAGGAATTCCATACTTGCTGCGAATGAAGGTCACATTAACATCGAGAGATACACTGTTCTGGTCATAACCTCCAAGAAGAAGATAGTATTGTTCCTCAACAGTAGTGGTGAAGTTTACTGTCTGATGCCCATCCACACAAAGTCTAGTCACATTCAGCCATGCCACTGACACAGCAAGTATTTTGTTGTGAGTCTTCAAGTTTTCGAGGTTGTGTTTTCCTTTCAATAAGTAAAAATATTTCGGATTAGTATAATTTTCTTCATCTCTACAGACAGTAGTGGAGATGACAGAGCCTTGATAGAAATGGTAGTCGAATAAAACAACTTTGTTCTCACTAACATTCACTGTCTGTGAGAGCTGAAATGAGTCATTGTAACTTAAAGTGGAAGGCTGACTCAGAACATACAGAGTAGATGGTCCTATGTTTGAATCACGAACATTGTATGTAGCCTCCAAACTTTCACAGAATTTTGATGAGTAGTCAATGATCTGTGTGTCCCCTGCTCCATACTGGGTCTGAGCATGAGCACTGAGTATGGCAACACTGAATGCCACTGCTAGTATAGAGTACACTCCCATTCTTCTTAATTTCATTAGAAGCTATACCTATAGGTGAACCATGCATAGTGAAACATAATAGTTGTGAGCATAGAGGTTACCTGCATGTATTTATTTTCTAATTTGCTACAATAGTGTTGCATGTACTGTATGGACTCTGCTGTTTCCAGTCAGAATGACTCACCATTTATCCAGGAGTAAGTTGAGTCTCTAGGCAGAGGTCCTGATGATGTGGACAGCTCTGTCTTTACAAGTTCTTTATTTGTCTTCACTGATCACATGATCTGCAGCATGCATGCATGTACCTCTGTATGTACCTCCTGTTCAATCACGATTGACCTGTGTGTAGTAGTGTTTGTGTAACACTGACCAGTTTGTAACAGAACAATGCCAAATCACTATTGTTATCAGGAAAGATCTATTCCCACTGCACACATCACAATACTTAATTTGGGCAAACTGCATTCTTTGTTTCACAACATTGTTTTCATCATCATTAGATACTAATAACTTGACTTGTAATCTATAACAGTATAGCCCAGTAGGAATTATTTTAGCTACCTTAAATTTTCATCGTCATTGCTCAATTACATGTCTTACACTGAGTTAGTAGTTCTTCAAGATCTGCAATCCTTTTGCCTTTCATTGCAATCATTTGATCTTTCTCTGATATAGCTTTATCTTTTCCAGCAATTATTCTATCATTCTCTAAAATTAGTTCGTCTCTTGCTAGAAGAGTTCTGTCTCTTTCTGCCAGACTCTCTTGTGCTAGCTTGATTGTGTTTGTTGCAATCCTTAAGTGTTGCTCTTGACTCTCCTTTACGTGACGACTGAGATCTTTACGAGGTATCTTCTTACTGCAACCAACTCCAGCATACTCACAAGACACTAATTGAAGAGGACACACTGTCAAGTGTGCTTGAAGTTGTGAACGAGGTATTGTAAACGTCTCACATGTGTTTGGACAGATAACAGGGTATTTATCACAGTTGAGAACATGTTTATTTGGTCCATCCTCGTACGTCGAGGAATAGTCACAATAACTACACTTCCAAGGTCGTTTTACACAAGACCTCACATGGGTTGTGTGGTTCTTCACTTCGCCTTCCCAACCACATCCATAGGGACATCTCACTCTCAACTCACTCACCTTTCGTTTCATGTACTTGTCCTCTACTGTATTTAACTGTGGATGCTTGCATATTGGGCAAGGTTTGCTATTGCACTGGAGGTTTTGGGCGGTTCCTCTTGACAGGTGATGACCACAGCATGTGGTTTGAAATGGCTCTATTAGTAGCTCGGATGTCACTGAACAGAAATATTCTCTGGAAGGTGGATTCTCCACAAAATTATATTCAACATTATTGTCAGTGTCAGCCTCAGGTAACTGCTTACCACGAGAGCTAGGAGTTGCTCCAAACACAATATTAGATTGAGAGGCAATGGCCATTGCAGGTTACCCTTGCGGGCTTGCTCGCAGGAGGTAAATTGTTGCGGTGGGATCAATTTGTGCATGCCCTGCACTTCAGCTCCACCCTCCTTTGGTAACCATAGCAACCAATTGCTGGAATTTACTATCCAGCGCCAGCAGTGTTCAGCATCTAACAATATTTTAACTGTAGATAAAGCTCTCACTATAGCACTATGAGTGGACTGCCTAGAGAAGTTATAAAGTGGATACAGAGTTTGGATTTGACTCACCCAATCCGGAATGTTAGAAGGTGGGCATTAATTAGAATACCACAGGTCTCTTGGATTATGTATGTTCTCTATTTTTGCAGAGATTTCTCTAATGGATATCTTATAGCTGAGGTAGCTGCTTGGTACTATCCTCAAGATATTCAAATGCACTCGTTTTCAAATGGAACATCTATTCAAACTAAGCTTGGGAACTGGCAACAGCTTGAAAGGGTATGTACAGTGACGGTATCATCAATCAATGGTACATTTTACTCTTCTGTATAGGTGCCTTTATTAGTGAATGTATGAATCAGTGATGAATGTATTGGTTTTATTTGCGTAGTTTTTCACAAAGGAGTCAATGGATATTCCAAAGGAGTTTATTGAAGGTACTATCCATTGCAAACCTGGTGCTGCTCATTCTCTATTAGAAAAACTCTACACACTGCTGACACATAAGACGTAAGTCAAGCAAAAAGAAGAACATCTTTCAAATTTTGCACATACTATACTGCATGGCAATATTGTACATGCTGCATACTATATAGTTTTTATTATATATCCTTTCCAGGCTCCACTATCTCCCTGCTAAAGGAAGGCCTATTGACTTCACTGACAAGACATACCAGTCACAGCTGCCACCTCATGCTAGGTCAACAGCTGCACAGGTATAGACAATATCACATCAGTGATATGGCCTGACTTATGTTTGTTTAGTGATTTGACTCTATACGTTTGTTTCCGCAGTCGATCAAGAATAACATTGCTAGCAGTGAGTTGACCACTGAGCCTGATAGGATCCTATGCATGCAGAAGGTGAGCAATTCTGAGTGCTGGGTATAAAACTAATCGTGTGCCAGTTAGGTTCTGTGTTTGGGTCAACACCTGTATATGAATCAATGCAGACACTACAGAAAGAAACCTCAAAAGGCATAATGTTAGCTATAGGCTGATTATTGATTTTATGGTTCATATTTAGGCACAAGCAATAATGGAGACACATGTTGAACTGAAGAACCAAGAGAAGGATGATTTCCCAGGTATATAAGTGTATTGTGATCATTGTACTTTAAATTCAAGTGGCAAGGAAAGTGGCTGGGGAGAAGGGTCTAGGTTCCAGCTCATTCAATGAAGAGTTAAACAATTCACTGGCACACAGTAGTACTAGCAGTAGATAAGCTGATACTAGTTAGTAAAGAAAATAAATTCAGTAACTGCTCTTTTTTTGTCTTTCAGAACGGTTTGGTCTCAGGACTAGAGTAAAAGAGACACAGACCAAAACATCAGTCAATCCTGCTACTTCTACAGCCACAGAAACACTGGACCAAGACACAAGCATCAGAGAGATTAAAGTCAAACAAAGACAACCACAAACAGTTGCTTAAACACACGACATTACAAAAACACATACTACCCTGAACTTACACTATATGCATGACTTTGTCCATTACTCATGATCACTCATTGATTTAAAATAACATTTTATCCACACGCTATACTTTCCATTTTAACTGCTTCTCAGTCTTTTGTTGTTGGCTTGTATTGCTAACTGTACTAGTTTGGACTGCTCAATAAAGTCAATGGTAATGATCATTCCTCCTGATTCTCTGTCGCTACTCCCGGATGAGCTATATTTGATCTTCTCAAAGAAACTCAACAGACGTGGATTAATCTTACGAGCACAGTCCTCCAAGCTGTAAGGATTAGAGCGGTCCCTGTATGGAGATGGAAACAGAGAACAAACAATCTCACTCAGTCTCGGAGTCAGGGCATACATAAAGTGGAACATATCCCGACTTGAAGATTCAGCACTGCTGTCAGCAGCATTTTTTTTTGCTTTTATAAAGGAGTCAAAATATTCAAGTTGAAATGATTCCTTTTCTTCTGGTTCCATGGACATTGTAAATGGGGCATATAGGGATTTGCTGTCCCAGAACGCAGGAGGGCGATCCATATCATGGGATACTTTATAGAACACAACTATCCTACCATTTTCTAGCAGATCAGAAAACTTGAGTAAAAAAGGACTAAGTCCCGTGGTTCGGTAAAGGTCTCTCCTTAACATCAAGTGACCGAGACTTTGCTCGATTTGTCCACAGAGCTCAGAATGATCTACAAAGCTGCACGGCACAACCTCAATCAAAAGACACTCTTGTATATTCAGTTCCATAAATGAAACTATCTCTCGCAGTACATCCTCCAACGGAGGGCCACAAAATGAGTGAACAATATAGTAGCGCCCATCATCAGGACACTTTGAAACACGAAGATCCAAAAATCGCGTACCGTGCATCAATTGTTCGTTTATACTCAACTTCTGTGTACGTGTCCATTTATCGACAAATCTTCTGGGAGCATCGCCAATACGGTTGAGAATAAAGGTACCATATTTGCGTAGTCTGTCGTGGCTAACCAACTTACTGTAGTCAAAGTTTTCACAGTGGGCCCCCGAGTCGTGAGTACCAGGCCAGATGATGTCCCCTACACTAGCATCACACAGTCTATCAAGTCTGGACATCCAGTCTGATGAGTTCTCCTGGTTCTCCAACTCCAATGAGAGCAAAGGTATCGATTCCTCCATGTTGGATTTTGTTTCAAATTTTTTTTCGTTCCGGTATTTAGATAGACAGTCTCTCCTATATTTTTACGGTATCTAACCATGTGGCTGTCCTGATCTGAAGCTTCAGAGCTAGAGATGTTTGAGTGTGACTTTCCTGGGTGTGATCGGGTGTTTCCAAAGCTTTGGAGGTTGAAAGAACATCAGTGTTCTGCTCATACTGGAGAGGTAAGCTTGTAGTGTTGAGAGATGAAGAGCTGGGGTCACAACATGACACACACAGTGACAATGATCATGCCCAGTATAATTTTTTCTGATACAAAACAGGACTGTATAATCATTATTGTTGCATATGTTTCGGTGAACAATGATTATAGGGGTTCAAGTAACTCTCCCAGACAGCTTGGGCTATGGGGGAGGGGGGTTGTATATCCTGCTTGATCCATACAGTATGTCTTAGCCATAAAAATATATTATCACCTAATAGGCTGAGTTGAATGTGGTAGCTTACGCTCATTCTCAGGCCTTTCCTCAAAATTGTAGTATTAGTAAGCCTGGGAACTGGAGTAGGTCCGAACTTCAATTAGGGATATATTGTTTTCCCCCTATTCTCATTGTGTCTTCTGGTGATATTAATTTTAGTGCCTGTGTGTGTGCTGGAGGATGTGCTGTGTGTGTATGTGGGTTGGTGGCAGTTACTCACAGCTGCCCACACTGAGGAATGTGTTTGTAGATATTCCTTGCATTCTCGTTGTCTCTCTGCTCATGTACATGCACACAGCGACCTCATATTTGCAAGTTCCCTGGCTGTGATAAGGCATTCATCAGAGCCTACCACCTCAAGAGACACTCAGCCTCACATCTCAAAGAGAAACCAACTTTCAAGTAAGTAAAAGGTGTCCTGTTTCCATTCAGGCATGAAGCTCATTGTGTATGGTAAAGGGTCGTCAATTGAAAATCCTACCACTGACATGTCAACACATGCTGCCTACACATTAGGTGCTCCCATGAAGGATGTGAGAAAGTGTACACGCTTCTGCAAAACCTTAGAAAGCACGAAAAGACTCATGCCAATCCCCTTCCTTACAAGGTACTTGCACTGTAGAGATGCAAAAAGCACACACACCAAAATTAATGTATCTACCAATCATACTTCTTGGCCTCACTTAGATGCAATATACTTGCATTGTGACTATTGTTAGCACATACAAACTGTTGTGTGTGGGTGTGTGGAGGGGTGACAGTGTGGGTAAGTTTTGCTTCAATTTTTGGTGAGTGTGGTCAACTAATTGCTCCAGTCCTTCTATTCCCACTGGGCTGTGTTCCATATATTACAGCCTAATGACTGTTGGTAGAAATGAATGTCAACTAAAATACATAATCATGGATAATGATTGAGCAGGTTGTTTACGCCGACTCTCTTGTTTTCTGGGGAGTTCCCTAGCCTTACACTGAGCATGGAGGTGCCTAATTTGATTCTACATTTGGAGTGTCATACAAACTGTATTAGTGCATATACATTGTGTGCTCGGTGTATATTGTATCACTTTCACACACTCTCACACACTCACAGTGCAGTGAAGCAGGATGTGACAAGGCCTTCAAGAAACACACACAATTACACCATCATGTCATGCTGCAACATAGAAACGACCCTAAGCCATTCAAGTAAGCAATCTGTACGACATAATCCAACAATTTACAGTCATATCATTCCATGCTCTGAATTCTGGATAGAAATTTTAAATTTAGTAAGTCCAAGTTCCAAACCTTCAAATAAAATTTAGCAATGTAATTGCGCTGTATAGTATATTTAACCATTGTGTTTACTTATTTGGTGCTTGCACAGCGTAGCGTCTCTGAGGACGTTTAATTGAATATCCCAGTGCCTGAGATGTGTCAACTTGTACTGTAATCCAATTACTTGTTTGCGGAGAGAGAAAGAAAGAGAGAGAGGGAGAGTACAGCTATGCTGTTTGGTTTATATTAGATTTAGACAACTGAGGGTTCGAAGGTCTGAGCCCTAATTATAATTGAGTTAATGAGCCCGATATATTCATTTTAGAAGGGAACGAACCCTGTTTGGAGTATGTAAGGTGGGCGATGAACTCATGCCATCTTGTCACAGTGGCTTTAGAATTAGTTCCTGTGGTTGGTTGGATGGTTTGAGTGAGAGAGCACTGGCTGGTGTAGGTAGGAGATAGATTGGTGTGTGTGTGTGTGTGTGTGTGTGTGTGTGTGTGTGTGTGTGGTCTTTTAATGGTGCTCTTCAATAGCTACTTCATTGCAGGATAGTTTCACATTTCATCACAATTTCACTCAAAGGTGCTGAAATATTAATTTGGCTGTCCTTTTCAGTTTACTACAGAATTACATGTGTTGTGGCTTGTAGAATTCCTGCCAACTATTACATGTACTTCTAGTCTTTGTACAAGTCTAGAGCCACTTAGTTAGTAGTTAATTAATGTCTAGGCTCTCCAAGCTCTGACCACTCCCATCAAAATGCCAGTGTTGAATAAACCAAGCCTGTGCTTAATGGTATAAGTGTACATGGTTGTATCCCATGAACAAGCTCCAGAGTCCTTTGGTATAACAACAGGTGAAGTGCTTTTTTTTTCTCTTGGTCTTCCATGGTGAATTAAGTCTAGACCTTGTGTCAACATGGTTTGCCTTCTTGAACCAACCCAAACTGAGGTTGTGTGTTGATATGAGAGGTGTAGTCACACCAGAGAGTACCAACCAGCCTTATTATCATGTCTGCTTGTTTTTTTGTTTTTTTTTTCTTTTCGCACCACTTCTTCTCTCTCTCTCTCTCTCTCTCTCTCTCTCTCTCTCTCTCTCTCTCTCTTTCTCTCTCTCAGGTGCACACACGAGGGATGCAAGGCAGAATACGCTAGGTCCTCTGACCTCAGTAGACATAAAAAGTCACACAGTGGTAGGTAACATTTACCCACAAGGCGCCATGCGGTTGATAAGGTACCAACAGGTCCTCCTTTTGGTACTAGGGTAGTAAAGTGCAAGAATGAGTCATCAGTTTTTGTGTCAACACCCAACAATTGTAAGAGTGTGGCTTTAAAGTAAACCACCTGATCCTTCACAATTGCTTGAGTTGGGGGATTTTTTCGCCAGTAATTTACCACCTTTACACTTTCAAGATTGACTTACATACAGTATGCACGCTTCTTGTAGTGAGCATGCAAAAAATTTGTGAGCCACTTGAACTTGTTTTAATTTGCTGTTGTACATTGTAATCCCACACATTCAGCTTTGGTTCATGTGTAGTTGTGGGCTCAGAAATAACCGCAATTTCCTGCTCGTATTTGTAGTTGAAACATTCTTGAAACTCTTTGTTGCCCCAGGCTACACTTGTGAGAGACAGGACTGTGGGAAGTCCTACCACACATGGTGTGAGCTGAGAAGGCATGTGGCTCTCGAACATCCGAAAGGTTATTGTATTTGTCTTGTATTTCAACAGGGTAATAATTATAGTGTGCATTTTTAATGGTAGTGCACGAATGCCATAGTAACAGCTTCCCTACCTGTTAGATACTATTAGTTTCCATCTGAAAACAAAAGTCCCATTAATTGCTATATATGGTTCTACAGTGTAGCCTCCCTGTAGCAAGCAATGGTGATCAATTATTGGTATTAATGATGTTAACATGGTTTTAGATTTGTCGTTTGTAATTCTACATGGCTGTTATTATTATGTTTACATTATTTGTCTGTTACAAATGTCCCAGGCTCCTTTATTGCATGGTTACCAGGCACAACTGTGGGACTATATTATGCATCTATGTGTCTGTGTGTGTGTCAAATTCAAATGTACCTGGTTGCATGTAGCCAGCTATAGTTTCATGATTCTCAGGAACATAGCTAAGCCCATGCCAACCAGCCAAGCTTTCCGCTTGCATGGTACATTTTCCATGATTTCAGAGTTGATTTATGGGTGGATGATAATATATTTTTATGTGGATTTTTTTTTGTTGTTGTTGTTATTGTAGTATGTCAGAAGTGTGGGAAAACCTTCACTAGAACCAGACAGGTGAGTCTTTTTTCATACCTTGTACCACTCTAAGATTTGTTCAGTTGCTCTTGTTTTCACCAACACAAATACATGGGGTGTTTCTATATAAATTTTATGCACAGTTTAGCTAATTATATTCTTGATCAGCTGCTGGTCCTCATAATTATATCATCATGATAATGCCCAGCTGTTTGGAATCACTTGCTTGTCCACTGCAAATTTACTCAGCTGGCTGCTCAAGAAAACAAATAATTGATAGTTGTTTGTTTGGATCCAGAAACTGTTGTTGCACATGTTGGTACCTGGTGTTTGTTTCTCTCCACCTTAGTGGCTTAGCGCCTGCCTGCCTGTGGCATTCTTGTACCTCCCATTCTACATCTGCTTATGAATATCCAATAACCACAGTGAATAAGTTTACACCCTCAGAGCGAGCTGATAGCTCAAGTATAGTTGGTGACCTAGTTGTGCCTAGCGAGCACCTCAGGGAAGCCTATGCTGCAAAGAAAGACACCTGTTTTCCTTTTTTTCTTCCCCTTTTGAAATGAATGACTGCATGTGGTTGCTCATTCTGTGCTTGCTGTTTACAGTGTGCTTGCTGTTTGCAGGTGCTTCTCCTTCCTTGCTGTTGTGGTCTGTGCATGTGGTGTGATTTTGAAAGCTCTTGCATCTTAATTCACTTGTGGTGTCCATTTCACTGTTCTTACATGTGTAGTGTCAAGAGTTCATATAAATGCTCTCAACCAACTCTCTCAGCTTCTGTGTATCTACCATTTGTTGCTTGCGCATTTAAATTCTGTGAGCATTGTCTGCTAATTTAAAGCTAGTCTTTTTGAGCATTGAATCATCTGCAGGAGTGGTGCATGCCTTTTAGTTTGCTGTGTTTGTTGTCCAACATCAATGTGCTTATTGTGATACAAACAGTTACCTGTACAAAGTGGTACTGGTATTTGCAAAATGTTGGATAATTCGAATCATAAAGATAATCCTACTGTTCTCTTTCTCTCTCTGTGACAGCTCAAGTTGCATTCAGCCCAGCATTCAGACACTCGTGTTGTACACAGATGTCAATGGAAGGACTGTACAAGAACCTATACCACAGTAAGTTCGTTTCTTCCCTTTGTGGTAGCCAACCACCTTGTATTGCTACTAAACCAACCCAGCTGTTGCACTAGCATTGATACTTAATGGGCTTCTTTCAAGTGGCATTAGTATCAGTTGCCCCTAATAATTTATCTACAAATTAGCCACTGTTGTGCATTATTGGATCACTTACATTGCACACTTATCTTCTGTCAATTTATTGTGCATGAAGCCATTGGAATGGTTATACTAAATGCCTTCTTAATTGACCAAGAGGTTGTTAAGAGGCTCAAAAGACCACCATGTGTGTTAACATTCTAGTACCACTAAACACCTTTCACCACAGTCTTGCTTTAGTTGCTTAGAATAGCTAACATCCTCTGCTGTGAACATTTGTAGTTTTGAGTCTGTAACTTAACATCGTTTTTCGTGTCACACTTTTTTGTTTTGTAGAAAAAGCAAAACTTGTATATTCTCAACATTATGCATGGTGTGTTTATGGGAGTGGTGACAACCATGTAGATCGTGATAACAATGCTAGATGCATGTTTGTTCTTGTTTTTGCACATCTGCACATCTTGCTGTGTCACATCATTATTGGAAGTGAGCTTGCGCATGCATGAAGCCTTCAGAGTGTTTCGTGTGCAGGTACTTGTTTCCATAAAAGTTCATTCGAAAAAAACAAAATCATGTTTCCATGTTCATCTTGCAAACTTATCTTGCGTTATGGTTATAGTCCAACTTAACACCAAGGCTTCTTCTTTAGTTTGTTCTAGATGATTAGGTGCGTGTCTATTTGACTCTCAATGTGGTCGTGCTGTTTCGCCCTTTGATGTACTTCATTCTTTGGGGCCTCTTTTTTCTACTCCTTGTTGCTCTTGGCTGGCCATTTCTTTGGTGTTGGATCTTCCCAGCACACCTACCTGTATATCACAATGCTAAGTGCCATACTAAATGTGGATTAGTAGCTTTGACCGTGTATCTTTACAAGTGTGTACAAGCTACCATATTGGTAGGCCTTACTGTGCTACTCGTATGAATGCGAGTGTGTAATATATTTGTGTGTGAACATTAATTGGTAAAAGTTGGACGTTTTTTGTTAAGGATCATCTTTTTCGTAAATGGAGTCCAACACTCACAATTGCTGAATGCCTCAATAGCACTTGAGGTTTGGTGCACGTTAAGACAATTCTGTTTGTCTTGCTTCTTCTAAAGCTGGTTTCTCGTCTAACTGGCTAGCATGTAATTCATACACACTACCTGTGTATATGGACTGCTGGTATGGTGTCGGTGTGTGTGTGTGTGTGCATGTATGTAAGGAATTACGTAATGAAATACGTGTTTACAATTTGCTATCATATGTACACACGTAGCTTTCAGCCTACAACTCTCAGTATTCGAATTCCTCTCTCCTGACATGTCCTCATATGGAAACATTAAAATGACTGCATGTGTATTATCGCTGGCTGATTTGTGAGTCCAGGAAATAGCCGTCATTCCACTCACTCTCCTGCCTGTGACGGCAGAGTAATCGTGTAGTGTGAATGTTTTGATATGCTCCAGTGAGCTGTGCCATTCGACCGCAGTGAGGTGTATGTGTGTGTGTGTACTCTAGTGTAGTTAGTACAGGGCTTTCTCTGGGACTGTGTTGTGTGTGTATGTTCAAATGCAGTGCAGTTTACACAAGATGGAATCTTACTTATGCACTCATTCTCAATTATATTGGCAAGAAGCAAAATGTGTTATGGTGCGTGCGTGTATGTGTGTATCACAGTATTATAGAATGGCCGTCCATCATGGATATTATGTGTGTGCACCATTTCAATGGTATAGTATTCAGATTATGCAAACTATAGTGACGTAATTAGAACACTTAAGCTATACTGAGGGCAAATAGTTTTGTGGGCAACTGATTGTACAAAATTCATACTTACCCACTTGTAGTGAGTTTAGACAAGTGCTTAAGTGGCCTTTGTTTTTGCACTCTGCAATAAAAACTCCTTCGTGTATCATTAAGATGCTGTAGAGTATTTTGTTATGGTAGTGAGTGACAGACATTCCCGACTAGAATTCCTGAAGAAGTTTTCCCTCTCTTCCTAATAAGACCTTCAGTGCTCACTGTAGTGTGACTACATGCAGTAACTGTTACTTAACTGTACTTTGGCAACTGGGTAGTTGCACATTTGCATATCTGCTCTGTCTTGGCCGTTAAGATTGAGTGGGTTTTACAACTCTCTCACACACAGTGGTTGTCTTTTTGTTTATCATTCGGAGTATGTGTATATTTCCTTGAAATGAATCATTTTTTTTGTGAAATTTCTTAATTGCAGTTCGTGTATATTGTATGTTTGGTATGTTCACTGTGGAAAGTCCAAGTAATTGGTACCGAGATTAGTAGTACTGCTGTAGAAAGTGTCCATTTCTTCAATACTTAATACAGTGTCCATAGTGATTGACTTAGTGCCGTATATACCAACTTTTTTAATGATTTACACAGCTGTACAATCTTCAACAACACGTCACCTCCTTTCACAAGAGAGAAAAGCCACACTTGTGCAAGCACCAGGGCTGCTCTGCAAGGTTCTCCACCAAGGTATGTCATTGTGCACATGTACTACACACACACACAGTACCACTGTGGTATGACATGTGTTGTTAATAAGTTAACCCCATGCCCAGCTGTACATGTGGAACCCTAACTAAACCATGCTTCCCATTCACACGCATGGTTTCCAACAGATATTGAGGACCACATTGTACATTATATATATTATTAGTATGTGTGTGCGTTTTTTCCCCCATTAGAAAAAAAAAATACGAGTATAGTTTTGAATGGCTAATGGTTTTCCATCATTCCATTGCTCACTCTGTGCCAGGTGCCCAATGCTAAGCATCTGAGTGGCCCCTCCCTCCTTGTAGCCCCATACATGGAATGGTTTTCAACACACCTACAGCTAATTTTGGAGCGGGCCCATCGCCTACGTATTCACCGTGTGCTGTTTGTCAATCTACAACCATTAGAGCGCCTCACACAATCGTGGGTGTAGACAGTAATCCTATTTGTTCCCTGCCTAGGTAAACACCTCTATTTGTTGCTTGTTAATTTGAAGGCAAATTGGTAATTGCATTGTAATTTACCGCAATGTTGGAAGTAATGATGTACTCACTAAACGAGTAATTGGTTGATTTTGTTTGTTTGTGTACAAAGTACGCACTGCCCTAGGGCATCCTGGCAAACTGTCAAAGTGCTGTAATGTACACTTCAAAGTGGAATGCATACCAGTGGCTCTTTGTTTCAGTAGTGCCCGTCCAATATGAAAAACAGGCAGCGTGTGTGATGTGTGTGTGATGTGTGGGTCGTTGTTAGATTAGCGGCAGTGGCAGCAGCACAGGTGAGAGATCTAGGTGGATCTTGTGGGTGGCAGGGAATGATTTGTACACTTGATTTGATTTTAAAAATCGGATGAAATGTGTGGGCTAGTGCAAGCCTAGTAGAGAATCAGTGACTCCAAGTGCTGTATAGGCTATTTTAACCCTTTTCTCACCTGATGGAGCCACATGTAGTGAAATCGTAACTACGCTCTGATATGCACCAAAGAACAGACTGCTTATGAGTGTGTATCAATACTATGTGTGCAAGTCCAAGTTTTTGAATTGCATCTCTACAAGATCTTGAGGTCAAGATGCTACTCTATTGTGTCCCGAAATCATACAAGTTGTCTGTAATTGGCCATCTCTATGGCCCATGGTGCCACAGAATGGCTGTATAGCAGGGATGTGCAAAAACTGGAGGGCGCACTGCTCAGTCATCTCATGAATTATTCATGATGCCTGTTGGGCTCATTGCATGTGTTGGCCCAGAGGCCTTCATAATTATTATTATGGTTCAGATGAGAGTCTTTTGATGCAGGTGCAGAGCTTCCGGCAGCCGTCTGTGCAATATAATTATGTTCATCTTCAAGGGTTTAAGGGTTTCCGTTAAATCAATGATGGTGTAACATAGTATACTGCTAGTCCACTTTATTGGTAATCTGATATATTGTAGCACTGTTTCTACCGCGTGGTGTGCTGGGACTGATACACGTGCAGGATGTTGAGATGTGTCTGTACATGCTCTCTGTTGTGGGTCTAACTCTGTTAGGACTTGGAGCCAATAGCCACCAATGGAGATCAAGTAACCAACCCCAAGTGTTGAATGGGCTCTCTCTGGACAATTTTGATTCTTCGCTTTGCTTCTTTTTGTGTGTGTTTGTGTTTTGCGGTGTTCATTTTTGTGAGCGTGTGCTCAATTTTTGTTTCTCGTGAGCTGTGTAGTTTTGATTAGCTCTTCGTGTTTTGGATGTGCTGCTAATTAATGGGGATAAGTGTCTCCATAGCTGTTTAGTGATGACATAACTTCTTTACAAATGGGCTTTGGCAAAATGTTTTCTTCTTAGTTGTCCACTTGCTCGCCAACAATTGGAGCCCACTTATGCAATTAGTGCTCAATCACATAGGGACATCCTCCAATTTCGTCGAGTCTTCCCACTTTCAACAATTAGACGCAATCGTTATAAGGAGGCCTCCAATTAGGCCTACTGCTTTCAAATGGTTACGGAGCCAATCATAATTGTAGGGTCATACTCGCTTAGTTTAATCAGTTGGCTTCTCCTTCCCTGCGTCACATGTAACCCCCCGTCCGTCCACACTGCTTGCAAAATTATTGTTACATAATTAGTCTTAAAGGGAGACCACTTTTCTACATGCCTGAAGCCCTACATGACAGGTCAGTATAGACACTGGAAGGCATACAGTGTACACCTGCATAAAACCAATAAATGGCTGTCTACTGGAGCGTCCAGTCATCTTGCTTGATGCCATTCTTCATTGTTCAGGCTAATGTTATTGGCTATGAGGCCGTTAGGTTTGCTCCTTTTAATTGAATTGCTCGCACTCCTCATCCTCAGCAATCCGTGTCCTTCAAATGCATTTGTTCTGCATTATTAGTGGATACTAATGTTGGTATTTGGCTCAGAGAATTCTAAAGTAAAATGTTTTGCAAGTAACTTGATCTCTCTCTCTAAAAGCCACAAATGTGTGTCGTGTTTATGCTTTTCTATGTTTTTGTCAAGTACCGAAATTATTTACAGTGTTGCATTGCATGTATGTACATGAGAGCTAATTATAATGCAAGCATTTCAATAAACTAACTACAGTGGTTGCTATGCTGGGGTAACTATTCTCTTAATGGTGATTGTGTGTACATGTGTGTGGACGTATTGTACATGTGTGACTGTATGTGTTTACGATACTGCAGCAAGTGTGCGAGAGGCACATGGCCAATTTGCATTCGGACAAGCCAAGAGAGCGAAAATCAAAGAAGGTAATTTTTGTTTGTGTGTAGTCTGCAAATTATTCATGATTTCTTGACTCCTCCTTGTGCAGAGGAAGCGCTCGTTAGCGTCAAGACTCTCTGGCTATAGACCGACCAGTAAGCTCCCTTCATTGCAGCAGGCCAGGGATCATCTCCATAGTGATGAAGAAGACCTTGTGGCAGAACCACCTGCTAAGAAAAGTTGTTGTGCAGCTACTGCAGAGGGTATTCCTCAACAACCAGCAGACATTGAGACTGATCACCCAGTGAACACTGCACTTGATTCAAACCATGTACTCTGTGTGGCTGTAGCTAGCTAGCCAACAATTCCACTAGCTAGAAAATCGTCATTAATTTTATCATAAATGTTTTTCTTCTTTGATTTCTGTTTGTTGTTTTCATAATCTCTGTCATGATTTATTCATACCCTGACTGTCCAGAGTTCAAAAATTGGCTTTGTTGATATTGCCCAGTGGTTTCTCCTGTAAGGGATTTGGGGTTGGGAAAGTTATTTTTGCTACAAGCATTATGTAGCACTTGGAATATTCATGTGAAGTCTTATATTTACCATAGGAAATACCTCCTACACATACGTACCCATGGAGTTTATTGTCTTCAAATGCTATATGCAGGACTGTCTACACTCCAGCTTGCACTCTTAGTTTGAAACGAGTTGCTACAGTGTTGCTATTGTCAAAATTAATTTAATAATGAAGTAATCTACTTGATCAATTAAGACAATTACCATAATCACTCGTTTACATAGTAGCCACTTTAGAAATAATGCAAGCATGCGAAATACATTGAAATGTATATAATTTTATTATTGTTAATTTTTTTTTTTTTTTTGCAAAAACAGCTGATCTCAATTACCGGTGGCCTGCATGTGCTATTTTGCAGAATTCAACTCCTTGAGACGGTTTGCAGTTTCAACGCTGGAAGTTTCTCACTTCTTTCGCATCTTTTGACCATAGATAGTAAAGCGCAGATCATCGTTCAGCTTTAACGTCAGAGAGAGAAGAATTGTGCAAAGGTACAGAAGGTGGTCGGCTCTGACATGCGAACAATGCACTTGTAATCATATTCATACATCGATTTCCACAACAACTTCCGCTAACCTTAGTAATTGGATTTTTTCACTGGGCATTCTGCAGGTATATAATGCTCACCTTCAGCAAGGGAAGAGCAGAGAAAGAACACAAAACAAGTTCTGTGAAGGCGAAAGGAGAGAAAGTTCACTTCTTTTGCTGACTGGCAAAGCATTTCCAAGTTGTTGTTGGACAATCTTACAGAATTTTCAGTAGTAGCTACTTGAATTGGTTTACAGCCAATTAGCAACAATTACTTACAATCACACGGCATTTGCTGCTAACCAGTGCAAACAACCCCCGCTCTTCAAGCCCTCAAGAACCTCTTTGACTCATTTCTGAAGCTAACTGCATGCAAGCCTGCACTACAATGCCCGTAGCAATGCAACAGTCTCCCGCTGAGATCCCCGAGGACGCTGCTCTGTATCGAAAGACTCTTGCAGACTCTCCCAAAGAGAAAGGCTCCTCTGTCAGCTCAGACATAACTGTGTCCTCACCTGAAAGAAGAAAGCCTGAGTCAGATAAAGGTGATAGTGAAAGTGATTCGAAACCCAACGCCAAACGTCAACAGAGACGGTTTAGAACAACCTTCACCAGCTTTCAACTCCAAGAGTTGGAATCTGCATTTGCTAAGACACACTACCCAGACGTCTTCATGAGAGAAGACCTTGCTATGAGAATCAACCTTACTGAAGCTAGAGTACAGGTAGGTTTCAGCAATGTCATGTTTCAAGTTGTCAGTATAGAGCCATCATAGTAATGGCAGCTGTTTTATATGAGCAGCAGCTCAATTTGCTGCAGGCCTGCACGGGTGTTTTGCAAAGAGATACAGTATTGAATTGCAAGATATGTAACCAAACAAACATAGCTTGTATTTTGAATGTCAGTCAATCTAACAGAGTGTTAAACCATCTCTTCTCCTCTCTTTTTTCTATCAGGTATGGTTTCAGAATCGCCGTGCTAAGTGGAGAAGAACTCAGAAAGCAAATCAACTAGCCATGCAAGAGATCATGAACGGTAAAATGATGCATTTCCCACACCCTGGAGCAACACCACACCACGCTCTTGCAGCTCCTCACAATGCGTACATGCCAATGCCTCCAATGGGAGCAGCCACATTCTCCCCCAATCTATCACCAAACAGTTCAGTGTTGATGACCCCAAAGTCTGCCGGTACGCCGCCATCACACACACAGCTGATAGGAAAACAACCTCACCCGTTCATCCCTCTCCACCACCCCACAGCGAACCACACACCAACACAACACTCACTGGCAGCACCATACGGACAATCACACTCGGCTCCCTGGAGTGCACAGAGTCAATTTGTCTTCCCTCCAACGGCAGCCACTGCAATGAGCTTCTCAAATCCTCCTCCTCTAACTAATGTATCTTGCTCTCCTGGACTAGCATGCACAACACACTCTGTGACTACAATTCCAGCTGCTCCACACCAGTGGTGAGTGTGCAGCCTCCATCCATCCATCCAAATACATCGTGGTGCTAATAGTGACTGCTAATGACAAGTTTTTGAGTCGCACTCTCAATGCATTTGTGTGTGTATCAACGTCATCTAATGACTGCTTTTTCAATTCAACAATAGTACTAACATTCTGCTGTTCTATACGTACATTGACCGACCGACCAAAAGTTCATGAAATGACTTTAAAACTTAATTCTCTTCTTCTTCTTTTGTCCTCCTCCTCTCTGAACAGTACATGTTGCCACAATGCAGAGAGTATAATAAAGTACGATTGATTATTAATAATTTTTGGTTTCTTCATTAACTTAACAGGTGATGTGATCCTGATTTGATTCAAAAATGTGTTAGCAGCTACTTCAGTAGCACTTTTTTTTGTCCAATGATGTTATTCCTGTATTGTGAATCACACTTTTAACCTCTCATCTCATCTTATGCTTACATACTGCATAGCCTACAATCTTATTGTACTTTTAGTCATTATCATACACGTATTCATTTTTTTTTTGTTTAGCTCTAGTGTTTCATGGTTATAGTCAATGCATTTCAGACCATACAACTCTCGTGCACTGTAAAACATATATGCAGTTATGAATATTAAAATTAAACTATTTTTTTAATAATATTAATTATTAACAACACTGATTGCTGGCATAGCATGTTTGTACTACCAACATTTGACCACATTGGAGGCAATGAATCTGATTGACCCATTCCATGAATACTATTAATAACCATAGCAATATATCAACATTGTGTCCAAATTATTATTCTGTAAGCTCAAGTGGTAGAATAAGTTCATTCATAAGCTTTCTCTAAAAAGTTATTTTGGATCAATGCATGCATGTGCATGAATCAATCTTGAGCATATGTTCAAAATATTGACTACGTACGCTAGCCACGAATGAAACTCATTGTATCACGATGAATAATACAAATAATAAATGCATAACATTCAAAAGACATGCATCTGCTGGATTGTACAATAAAGAATCATACAATTCATGGCTCCATGCATGTGTGTATTTATGACCATTACACGATTGTGTGTAGACCTGGCTGCATGGGCTCTTATGTACAGTAGAGTCCATAATATTGTACTTTCACTATCATGCACAGTGCAATCATGCAATAATACCCATACAAAAGTTCAAGCATCTCAAAATGCATGCATGCACATGTAGAATGATGAACAGATTCAATCAACCATGCATGATAGAATCTGATTATCAAAGTCAAAAAAATAGTGCACAATAAACGATGGAAAAAAGTGAGAGGTGTGTACCAATAGTGATAATAATTCGAGGAAAGTAAAGAGAATGATAAAAGTCAGTAGTTTATTGAATCAGGAGAAACCTTCTTCTATACATTTTAAATCCTCCAAGTCTTCTTTGATGATCTTAACTAATTGTGTGAGGGCTCCTTGCTGCTGCTCAAGATGCTGAGAGAGAGAGAGAGAGAGAGAGAGAGAGAGAGAAAGGCGAATAAAACAACACTATTAATTATTTGTAGAATTAGCTTTTTGAGCAGCTGAACATTACTACTTTGATTGTCTAAAATGTATTATTCATAGCTCCTGAGAGTACTATATAATAATTATTATATTAATTATATAACTTCTACGTGCAAATGAAGAGCAAAAAATAACAACAACCCCTAACACTCTTACTATAGTACACACCATACTAGCCTACATCTATGTGAGCTAGGAGAGGAGATGACACATGCAGAATGGAATCTCATGTGCATGTGAACTAAGCTACTAATACGACATTGTATACAAGAGCAGGTATCAGTCACACACACACAACTCTGCAAACATATCCGACATGTATACAATTATGATCACAATAATACTGTTCCAGCAACCTGCATGGGCTCTTCAATGGTCAACTGATATACTTCACTTCAATGGCTTTTTGTATAGCATTACAGAGTTTCAAACGCTAAGGAGTTCAAATGATCCCCCCCTTCACACACAGCATGAACACAGAACTCACACACTGGCATGTTTATTGCCACACTTTAAAACATGCAGTAGTACACAATACATTGACCATTCATTGCATGGTGGGTAGAAGGGACTAGCTGTATGCTTCTATAACAGTATGCAATGCTATGCAGCCACTGTAGGTATTGAATGAAAGTGAAATGGATCAAGTGTCATGAAAAACGCAAAGTTTTACCTCTAGCTATAGACACGTATGACAACAATAAAAAAAGCCTATGTTTAAGTTTAGGCTCATTATCCAGGGTCTGCCCCCTTCCATTACCGAATTCCATAAAAATTTCCGTTTATCACAAGACAAGTGGCTCAGCAACCACATGACTGGCCATTCATCGCATCGGTATTCTACCCTCCATAGGGATCAGTCAGAATGATGTCATACCATAATATTAGTGTAGGATTGATTTCCAACTTTTATTGCTTCTAATATGCACCTAATTACATTAATCAATAACACAACCACAGTGATAACAAACTGAAATTTTTGAAAAAAGGGCAGGACATACAAGTACTGTTCTACTTTAATTGAGTCATTTTTGAATCTAGTGTAAACAAATGTAACCTCTTAAGTTGCAAACACACACACACACCACGACAACTGTTTAACTAGAGTACTCAAATAATCTGTAAGCGATAATTGGGACATGTCGCCATAGGGGCTTCTACTTCTCAGCATGCACATATATACATACATACAACTTATGACCCAACGAAGGCTTTTTCCTGTTCAAAGATTCTGAATTTGACATTCGTCAATTTTAGCTAAAACTGCATTAATTTTTTTTTACAATTTTATAGCAAATGAAACAATAATTGTACGCTGAAGCCTCCAAACTCACTACTAGCTGTTGTTGTACAAATATAGAGAGCCTGAGAACAAAAGGACTGGTGTCAACACCGAAGGTAAACAAAGGACTATTCTCTTCCCTCAGAAGGCATCTCCCCCATATCTTTGAGCTACCGATACCTTCCCAGGATGGACACCAAATTTAAAATGAAATACCGTGACTAGCGTTCTCACCGTTCAAACAAAAACCATTCAAGTACAACACATTACAGTGACGGTGAAGAATATCGGCAAGGTTTCAAGCAGAAACAAAGGAATGCTACCTTGAGTCTCCTACGTGTAGTCCAATACAGTTGGAGAAACCCCAGCAATGGTTGGCCCCCTGAGACGTTAAGCTGTGCTAGCGGTGCACTTTAGAGAGGGAGAAAATTCCAAGGTATCCCATTAAGGGCCATCCGATCTCATTACATCTACAGGTTAGCATATCTTAGATTCCTTTTCCAATATGGTTGGTTGGTTCATGTGAGACACACACACCGACACACGTATAGCACAACACTACAGTGTAACTGACACACGTAGGATGATGTGAAAAGAATGGTCCACTGATACCTGCGTTGTCAAGCTCCGTCCGCTAGAGCAAGGCTTCTCTTTCTCCATCTTCTCTCGACCTAAGCTTCTCAAATTCTTCCTGAAACCTACCGTGTTTGTTGGTACTTACTTCTAAGGACTCACCGCTGATGTGGTCAAGGGGCTACTCTTTCACTACAGGCATGTAACACTGGATCGCTATTAGATGGATCATCTGCCTCCAGGTATTTGGTTTCAACCACAGTGACACGTTGCGTTAACTATTATACCATTTGGATTACAATCAATATTGCTACTTTCGAACGATTAATACCATTTCGTACGATGTGTAAAATAATCGTAAAGTATTTTAAGTGATTGGGTAGTTTTCACTTGCACATACAAATACGTACACACACGACTGCCCCTATGATGCAACAAGACATACGATTTAACAAATCACGATGTTTTCTGTTTGGCAGCTGAGCGTGTCTCTCCTGACCACCATCAGGTGTGTGCTGGGAGGACCACCCTTCTGTACACAATCCATTTCTTCATTGGCAGTACTTTGAAACAATGCTTCCCTGCATGGCCATATAGGGGACCCCTTCACATGCATCGCACCCAGTTACCCCCAAACAACCAGCAGCTCGCGGCCCTATGTGACATACACAAATAAATAATGATCGCTCCTTTTGGACATTAAAGTAATTTGTACTTGAATCAACGTCCTATAAACAAGTCATCAGCGAGGCCGTGCCTTTATGGCAAAAACAACTCAACTCCAGAAAGGGGATGCTAATGCAGACCGAGACAGAAATAAACAAAAGTAGCGCCCACCTACCATAAATCTCACAGCTCCTATAGCCCTTGAACATTGTGCCAAAAAGGAGAGCTCCATAATTCAATAGGCTCAGTTCTGAGCGTTCATCTTAACAGTAAGAGGCCTGGCTTGGAGGACAATTCGGTTATATTCTATTAGCACAAGTAGGGCTTTTGTATTAAGACTTCTTTTGTGCTTGTTAAAACGCATACACAAAGTGTACAAGAGCTGAAGAACAAAAAAAAATCCTCGATAACTACCTTTTCAGCAAAAATATAGCAGAAAGGACAATAATCATGAACCACTCAAAAAAACAAAAAACAAAACAAAAAAAACAACAAAAAACAGCAACTTCACGAAAGAATCATTAACAATAGCTTGTTTTGTATTGTGTATAAAATGGAGTAGGGTACTCTACAAGTAAACTGTATGTGATTATCACTTAATGGTCATGTTGAGTTGATGTGGATTCAAAAGTAATAGGCACTGAGCCAAAAATAGAATGTAGATAATCACTTGAGAGTGCTATACAGCAATGTGGAAGTAATGGTGGAAAGGCCATTCAATGTGGCGCCATACAGGTAGTTGATTAATGTGCAACTATCTACGATCGCTGGTGGTAACTTACCACGGTCGGTACATGGAATCTTAACAATGTGTCAAAAACTTTTGAAGACCATTAATGTAACTAACGAAACAAAAAAACATGAAGCATACAAGTCAATAATGGTACTTGCAGACATTTGCCCACAGCTCTCACTCACACTCTCTCTCTTTAGCTCTCTCTCTAAGTACATGCGATTGTGTGTGCCCAAGTACTAGTCACTAGAACAATTGCCATTACATACAGGTGTGACACTCGGTGCAAGTGGTGACAAAAAGGGAGTGGCTGGGGCTAGGATGCTAATGATCAGAGAATTCACTTGATGTTTGGTGATTTCTTGGCAGGCTGGATGTGTGAGTCAAGTGTTTTGATGCAGCAGTGCCTCTCTCATGTGGTCTCCATTGGATGTGATATCTGAGTGTTGTGTAGTGTGAGTATACCAATAAACAGTCTAGATCAAATTCCACTCAGACAGAAGCTTGCAAAACAATTGCACATGCCTCCCAACCAAAGCCATGCTCAAAGAATGCGCAGCCCTTGATGATCTTCTGGTAAACAATGGAGATATATTCTTTCCCCTATATGACGGCACAAACGCACCGGTATTCCCTGCATAATGCAGCGATAGACTTTCCCAGGTGGAGTACCCAAATAGGGCACGGTGGATTTGGCGTGAAGAGTCACTGTAAAAAGAATTCACGAGTGAGTCGCTTTTGATGTAGACTACAGAAATATGCATATCTTCTAAACTGGTATCTATTGTACACCTTTCTTGCATACACGAACACATACAACAAGGTGGTGCACTGTTCATACCAAGCTGAGAGTGCTACAAGTCATTCACACACTCTCAGAAAATGAAAAAATACAAAAAGATGTACACGAGTTACTATAGCTACACTTAAAATCCAGCAGCAGCTCTTGGCACGGTGCTCACAGCTGTACCATCTCCACACATGGTGAGACTTGTATGGGTGTAAAGACTATGAACATGTGTTGTGTAAGTGCCTGCTCTGTTTCTTCAGCCCACACACCAACCGCTGGCCCTAACAGTCACCACGTTAAAAACCATAGCTACACTCTTGGGCCACTTTGATTGGCGACAAGAAGTGTACACACGGGCACTAAACTACTTAGAGAGTTGCTTTCAATAGAGACCACTTGAAATATACTCTCAGTGTAAATACAAGAAGACGGTCCAAGCTGCACCATCCACAGAGTGGCTTCCCACCAGACTGCTCACTGGCTAATGATGTTACACAGCTCACCCTGTGGGGTCTGATGGCCTGCACACACAGCCCACACAGGTTGGACATTTTTTGGACAATAGGATGTCTCAGTGTACTCCCAATGAATTGTCTTCACCCACAAAAAAGGGGGGTACTCACTAGAGGTTAGTATTACAGTTGGCCTGACATAAGACTTGAAGGGAATTTGGGACAAAAAGTATTGTCTGTCACGAATAATTACCATAGATCGAGAAAAATTAGAAATGGAAATTTTTACGTGATAATTTTTAATTTGAGTCATATATATATATGTGACAAGTAACCAAGATGTACTCTTGCATGGAGCAAATGGTTAATTGTCAATTTAAACTTTTGTGCACTTAAAATTATTGTATAATAGCAATGCATACAAAAATTTCCCAATCTATAGTGTTTCACTTCTAGAGGCCACAGTAGGGGGTCCTCCTTCACTTCCAGAGAAGAAAGTGAGGGAATTTCATTCCCATTTCAGTTTAAGGATGTACGGTAACTTAACTCCATTCTACACTACTGCACAACAATTATGGTGTATGCAAAGTTAAAGGCCACACCAGATGCCCTGGAGAATCCCCCCTTTCCTCCTCATAGTAACTTTATTGCTAGTGTCAGTTGTGAGGGTGGGTGGGGAAGTGGTGATGACGTAGTAAGAACTAGTAAGAATAAAAAAAGGGAAGCCGAGAAAGCTCAAAATGAGAAAAAGCTCACACACAAGGTACGAGATACGCGTGGCCAGTGAAAAAGTCAACGACAATGCTTTTATGTGTTAAGTGCCTACCCATTCCACCTAAATGTAGGACTACACTGTCATCCAATGCAATCAAGAGTTAAGGCAAATCGAACATAACCTCTAGGTGTATGTGGTCAGCATAACCCATTTCAGTATTACAACAACAAAGTCAGCAATTTGCACACGTACAGTGCGAGCATGTGTATACTAATGACAACACAGTGTGAATAAGATGTAGCCTGCAACCAGAAGGAATGGACTTCACTTCAGATGTGGTAGGGGGGCTGAGAGGCACTATACCCCAAGGTATTGGAACAAACCATATGGAGCATATTAGAACAGGAGAGAGTATAATAACTTAGTGCTTTTACTCCACATACAGAGCTACACCTACCTCTATAGGCTTTTCTCTCCTCGTCACGTCAGCAGCTCAGAGTGAAAACCAAACCTCAAGTAGTAAAGTGGCTTCAAAGCATAACTAGTTTTGCCAGCTACCACAGCCCCCATTGAACTAACAATTGCTACAACCTGTGGCTTCATCCCCACACACTCACAGTCACACACACATTAATACCTGGAATAATTTGGTGTCTATATATATGTATATACAGATTGTACATAGTAGTGTTATTAGGTAATGAAACAATAGACTAATAGAGTGTTGCAACATGGAAGAATAATGATTTCAACACTTGCACTTGTCCATAGCTCATAACTTGTTCAAATACACAGAGAATGTATTAGAATGGGTAGATTGATATTTGCTAATGATTAATGGAGTATTAATAAATGGTACTACAGGAAGCGGCCACTACATTGAGGTAGGTCACAATTCGGTGGTGTTTGTAATTTACTTGAGATTTAAAAACAAGAAAAGGGGATCAAATATAATCTTTTGTGTTAAAGAAATCTTTTGTTAACTTGTTTAATTTTCCTAGTAGTTCAGGGAGTTCACATCGACAACCCAAACTTGTGATGTTCTCGATAATGAACTGTTTACCATCACAGCATTGTTCAACAATTACAACTACAACATACTTGTCTGATTTCATCCATGACAACAGGGTCCAGAGAGTACCTCGAGTCAGCCTTGGCTCCAGGCACTTGGGTCTGCATGCGAAGCTGCGACATAAGCTCATTCAATCGGCCCTACAAGCGGAAAATAATAGACACAAAAGATAATAAAGTATTTGGCAGCACTTGTACCTCAAGTACCAAGTTTGAAATGGACCGTGTTTGTGTGTGCGATTAAATTATTAGTAGGTTAAAGGAAAACGACCTGGCTTCATTTGTACGTCAGAGTGAATTGGGGTTCATCAACAGAGTCTGTCTCCTGAGACAGTGACAGAGGACAGTGCGGCCAGGTAGGGCCTTTTGAGCTCACTGCCACACAGTTGGTCTAGGATGAACTAAGAGGGGAGGGTGCTAAACCTCGTGCCAACTCAAGACACACAGAACCAATACAGAGTGCAGAAAAATACATACGGCTCTCATGGGGTAGTGATATTGCATCACAATGGTTTATTGTATTGTCATTCCACGGTGGACAAACATGGAAGTTCTCTTGCTGCTTTGAACACACAATGCACTGAAACTGCTACAAACAGAGGTTTGATAGCTGGGTATCAGGTTTCAACCTGTGGTAGGACCTGGTGGCAAGACACTACCAAATACATACCAAACACACACACAAACATACGTCACTATTCAATGCACATGTGTAGCTTCTCTCTGGGCTATTCAAGGGTGTGTTACTACTTCAGGTAAACCATGATAGCCCCTGCTCACCCCAAGATGTGGACAGCAACATCTTGCCCAAACCACCAAGCTACTTTGCAACAACTTGAACGTTTACTCCACTCCACTTATCTCAATTATGACCTAATTACATTCCTAGCATCCTCGAGTACACTTAATCAGTTGGTTGAAAACATCAAGTCAGGCTGAATTTAAGCTCATTACAAAAAACAAGCACATAATCATAGACCATTGAAACAATACTAATGTGAGCTGCATCTCCAAGGTGCTATGGATCAGCTGTTGCTAAGGAGCTCTCACAAAAAACAAATGGTATGCATAACACACATGTATGTACGGTGCTCCTAACATTGAAGCCAAATTATCGCGACATGTTCACGAACATGCGAGTGACACTTGTACAGGTATTACCCACAAGAGTATGCCTGCTATTGTTTACAGTATCATTTGCTTCATCCTTTGTACAATCACGTACACTATGCACACCAGAAGATTGTGTGTTTTTGAAAGTCCACACACTACACTCGTATGTAAATTAGATTACATTACTTAAGTTGACTAATGAGTAGCTTAAACTATCCATTACCTCCAGGCTGGTTCCATGCATGGACTTATATGGTTGCTAGGATCATTGCTAATTTTGGTGAAAATATTGGGATCCCCCTAATACTAAATTACCAATTACCTCGCCAATTATAAAACATACGTGTTACAGTTAAGATTTAAATTTGGCACAAAGGTTGCTACGTGACCCATTCAGTTGTAACCAAGCAGTTAGCTATGAGCTCATGGACCAGCCTACATGACATAGCCAGACATGGTCAAGAGCCTCTCAGCCACAAAACTCTGGGGCAATGATTGGGAGGTAGTAGTGAGAAACGATAGAGAGACACGATATGAGTATGGCACATTCCAATGGTTTGGACACTTTAGAGGTAGGCAAGGGAGACACCTCGTAGCAACATTAACCAGGCAGCCACGCACACACCTCACTATTGCAGCACACACATGCAAGACACACAACTACACATGGCCGATTAATCAACCCCCACTCCCTTGCTTTGATTTCTATAGATACCAATTCTTCCACATTACCATTTCCATGCCAATAGTAATCAATAACTATTGAGTTAAAGAACAACACGTGGTCAATTCGAGTTAAAATCACCACTCATAAATTTTCCCCCCCTCTCCATTCAAACAACAGACCACTATAATGGCATTCTACATACATCACACTGCTACACTAAAGACCCACCCACAGATGAAACATGTTCACCTTGTAGGGTGGTCTAAACTAGCAGATGACAAGAGAGTAGTGGGTTATGCTTAGCTTGGTTCGGAGTGTTCCCTCATAGCTTTACTTCAAGGAACTGACACACAACAAAGGCCCTTCTACAAGTGGTGTCAATCAACCATGTGACCATACAATAATTACACTGATGGTGGAGAACACACCGCATACACACACACACACATACACACACACAAAGCAGCTACAACATAAAAATATGCATACACCTGTATGTACGCATGTGTTGGTATGTGTATATGGGATGCACCACACACTATCTATCTTGGGTGTGTACAAATAATCCACAGTGTATATACAACTCACACTATACAGCACCAGCTCTCTGCAGATAATATTAACCACTCCCCTCAATATACGGTGCATAGAGGCGTTCATGCTCAAAGCAGTAACCCTGCACCAGCCCTCCCTGGCAGTGTTAATGGTCCCTCCCACAGTGGCTATGATAGGTGCTCTCACTCCCTCAGATCATGTCCACTGCTGATGATCTGTCAGTGACTTAATGCTACGTGCATGTAAAGTCGATCTGTGATATGTTTTTCTTTCCAATCTTCACACAGTCTTAGCTACTGATATCTATTAACCACAATCTATCTACTAATAATAATAACATTGTGCATTTTAACCTAGCTCTCATATATTATACTCGAAAGATTGCAGCATAAAAATACAAAGTATTGCCTTAAGCAAGTGGATATTCAAATGGAACTTGAGTAGCCTACAATCACCAAAACATAGCACACATAAAATTTTATAATACTGTACATGCATGCATGTACTTGACATAATCCAGTGTGTGTAGAATAACAGCAAAACAGGAAAAGAAAGAGCACGGGGTGTAATTCTTGAAATAAGCAATGCTCACACAGACGCGACACACACACATGTACCTTAAACTGAAGAGGAGCGTCTAGTTCTGCTTGAATAGTTTCCAGCCTAATCCTGTCAGGAAAGAGAAAATAAACCATTTACAACATCACAAGAGCTTCAGTTAGTAAGTAGCCAATTAGAACAACAAGCCAACAACTTGCAACATGAAACTGCACAACAGTAACCATGGAAAAATAATGAGATTATGCTAACCAAGCCATAACTAGTGCATAGCTGCTAGCGGGCAGGCATGCATGCATGCCCACACATACAAGCATCCATTATAATACCAGGGCAAGTGGACGGTTACATTCCAAGAAGTAACGCCAGCAAATCCCGTGCAGCCAGCCTCATTGCTCTCTCGTAAACAAAGCTACACCCAAAAATTCGTGAAAATTTTATCGGAATCGGGCAGTGGTAGCGGAAAGAGAATTTTTATAATGATAATATTATGGGCTATTTTAATGAAATAGGAACATAAAGGAATTGCACCTGGAACTAATGATTCCCCTGCCAACCACACACGTGGTCTACGTGATCACATTCGAACCAATTTCACAAATATTATACTCATAATGTGTTCTGCAACACGAAAGCAATTACACTCTATAATAAAAACTTCTCATAATTTTGCAGAAAAAATGCACCAATACTGCCAGAAAACAAGCACACTCATCAAAACCAAAGCACAGAGTGTGACCCGTAGTGTTCACAAGAATGCCTATGAATACACTCTAGTTTTCCCTACAGCAGATGTTGATAGGGAGATGAAGAAATGTCTGGCATGTGGAGTGAGGAATGCTCCTCCAGTCGCTATCGAGCACCTCTGAGGTATTTGAATCTTACTCGCACCACTACCCAAACCGACATAACTTCCTACTTGGAAATGAATACCTCAATACACTGACGAAATGCATACGTGCACAAAAAAAAGTACACGTACATGTACACACATACTTAAGCACATGTAATACATTGTAATACTGGAAAAAATTAGCCTTATAAGGTAGTACCATAAGCGGACAGGACTAGGCCACTGTAGTAAACAGGCAACATGCTCTTTTCCCACTTCCTTAGCAATGGAGCACCTGGGTCAGCTAGTTGACACCGTGTTGTAGCTGGGAATGCTTAATGGAATGATTCAAGTTCGTAAGCAATAGGGTGGAAATAGGTGTATGTACGTAATCGATACACGTGGCATACCTCAGTTGTTCTTCCTCTGGCTGAACGGAGTAGCCACTCTTTCGGATGATCTCCTGAGCTACCATCACCTGCCGGGGAAATGAAAGAGACAGAGGGGAAGATGACGTAAACCATTGCTGGCCACTTCACAAACAGTCAATAATGTAATGTAATGTAAATTTAAAAAAAACAAAAAAAAAACACAAAAACACACACAAAAAAAAAGATATTTTCTTATTGATGGTGAAAATTAACTAGAGTGAATGTCTATTTAAGGCAATATATTTACTGAATTGTCTTCCACTAAACAAAGATTCAAACTTGCAAAAAAATCGTGGAGAAAATTTTCCAAATCTAGAGTAGCCAGATATGTTGTAGTCTATATTTAGCACAGGCACGCTCATTTCACTTATTCAAGGTATGAGTAGGCTTTATTTGTAGCAAGCAGCTCAACATACACACTGTATGCAATAGCATTTTGTGTAGGCACACACACCATTATCACACCATCACACAAACATCTCAACGCACTGCTCAACCATTTCATTCTAAACATTCCACCCATTGCAGCGCTCAACAGGCTATGTGCTATCATATCATCACTCTACCCACACCTTCACTAATCAGCCATCATAGCCTCACCTTGAGCACTCTGTGACTCTGCTCCAAAAGCTTTCTCTTCCGCTCGGCAATCTTTGCCAGAGCAGTCGTGTGATTTCTTTGGAGCTGAACGATCTCCTCTGACAATACCTGCAGGCATACAGTACGACATAATAAAATAATAATAGTACACATATTAACTAATTCAATAATTACCCCCCAAGTCTGCACATTAGTACATACCAGGCTAATGACTTAAATACTTTTTGTATTTCATAAGAGATATTTACTTGGTAGTCATTGACCCTGCAAAACCAATGGCACACAGCTCATATCACAAACAATCCTTTCAAAACGTTATTTACAAGCAAAAGGTTTGGCTGCCTAGCAACACTGGAGTATTAGGATGTACACATTGTCACAAAGAGAGCATGCTTTACTACTGAAGTAATGAACAAGGCTTGAAGGGAAACACTTGCACTATACATGTACATATGTGCCTTATTGTATGCACCACACTGGACAATGAAGGTCTCATACCATCTCACAGGAAAACAAAGGAAAGAAGGTGAGATAGGGAAAACACAAAATACTTTAGTGCCTAAAACGTGATCATGGTTCCTATATAATTTCCTATTCATCGCACACAGTAATGTAGTGGAATCATTAACAGCAAGAAACAATCTCTTCCTGTTAAACACATCAAACGAATACCCCCTTATGCTTTAAAGGCAAAAGAATTGGAACAGTGATCATTCCACCAGTTAACTGGAATACAACTCTATATTATTAGAGTCAGATACACATTAAGGAATTATATAAGCGTTGTTTTGTTACTAAAAATAAAATGTGTGACGTTTTATGACGTTCTATGAGCTGTTGTGACATCGTTTGTTTTGTTTCTAGTGCGATCTGGGTACCATGTCCAGATACTAGCTCCATGTACGTACGTGTTTTGCACCTTTGTCAACAAAAAAGTAACGCATTTTATTTTTGGTAACAAAACAGCACTTGTGTATGTAGTGACACAGTTCCTTTAACTTTACAAAAAAAGAAAGACACCAAACTTGGGCAAAAACCACACTTCCTGGTTCTATTTTTTAAGGAGCTAGGGTTCACGCTCACGTGAACTTTAGCTGGCAACTTCCATTGACAACACTAGTGAATAAACATAACAACAAAAGCCAGACTGAGCTCTCAACATCATGTCAGGACTTCCTAGGTCAGAGAAAGACCTCAACCCTCTGGATACTAATTGGAAACAGCTGTAGACATTAGAGAAGTGTGCTTCAGATTTAGGCCTCTGCTAGTGGTTAGGTAATTAACTAATAATGAGCAATTATAATCCACTGTCTAATATAACTGTATTAATGAGATTGGAATTTGATTGAAAGCAGCCAATGGAATTCCAGAAAAACTGACAGTCAAATTGAATGTATTAATGCATGTGCGTGCAAATGTACACACACACACACACACACACACACACACACACACACACACACACACACACACACACACCCACCATACCTCAAGACGGCTCTTGTGCTGCTTACACTCTTGCTCCTGTTGCTTCATTCTCTTGAGCAAGGCATCAGAGCCAGCCACAGGGACAGGAATGAACCTAGACCAACACATAATCATATAAGAGCATTACATTCACCTCTCCCAACATCTGTGCATACCTAGGGTAGCCTAGCTACGCTACAAGCAGCCTTATGTGTGAGTGCCTAGCAACGATAATCTTCTTAAAGGGCCCGTTGCCAGTTTAAAGGGTGGGCTGGGGAGAACAAAACATCGCCTCGGGCAAGACAGAGCTTAATGGATAATTGGTTGTAACCCTAATCAATTGTTTATAGTGTAATCCTACACCATGTACAATACATACGTACATGGAACAGACTAAAAACCAAAAAAAAAAAAGTATGGACAAACAATATTTGTCATACTTACTTGCACATACCTACCTGTCCTGAAGAACACACACACATCTTAACACTAGTCCACAGAGACCCACATGTGTACACGACACTGACATTGAGATATATAGTGTACGTGCACACGAATACCACTGCACACTACACATGTATGTGTACGCACAGGCTAAAGAATGTACAACTGGTACTATGTTTTTTCACACCAAAGAAAAGAATATGCTTAAAAAAATAGCCGATCAATTAAAATTACTGTGTCAGGTGTGACTTTGTAATGGAATTACTAGAATGCTAAACACGTACATGAATATCTGTTCACACGTTTTGCATCAGCACACTCTATAAGGTCACTCATCACTAGCAGCTACACACTCGTGAAATTAAGGACCTCTAAAAATCCACTTTATTAATTGCCTAGATCTGATGTCATACTACACATATGTAAACTATTGAAGAGAGTATCCTGTGTAGTGACGACTGGGGATATAGGATGGAGCAGTGAGAAATAGCAACGGTCTTCTTGGAATCTTTTTCTCTCCCTACCATATACGGACTTTTGTTTTAGTACAAATCGCACCATTCATCTCATCGTTATTTCAACGACTTTGTCTAGCACCTAATCTTGAATACTTCACCTCATCTCCATGGATACCATTATCACGCTATTACTGCATCGTGGTTAGCTGGTATTCAAACTCACACACACAGCATACTATCTTTTTGCAGAATAACTAATAGAATTCATAACAAAAAGCCACAGAGTCTCATGAGGAGTAAATCACCCACATGCAGTGGACACACCACCAGAGCCAGGCTGGGGGCAGGTGAGCCTACAGAGCACACGTGGTTTACATAAGTAAGTGTCCCTCAAGTGGTGGGAACATGTGTAACATGAGAGGTAGGTCAAGTGCGGGGTCATTTGCTGACCAGATCCTTAAAGGAAGCCAAGGGAACAGCACACTGAGGGAAGACTGACTGAAACCACACTTGACAGGATTAATACACTTGCCTCCACCACACTGCTCCAAGGTGGTGGAAGGAAGGCAGGTTGTTCCAGCTGACTCAACACATTCTCACTCACAATACTCACGAAGAGGAAGCTTAGAATCTCACATAACCACCATCACTACTCATACTAGCAACAATGAGGTTTGCATGGCATTTTTATGCCATCGAACTGTGAGTATTTTTTAAAGTTAACAAAATAACTTAGACTAAAACATTTTTTTCCTGAAATTTTACTCCATAAGTTGAAAATACAACAATTGGTCATACAAATGGATATACAATGCTCAGGTTTACCTCCATGACATTTCTCACTAGCTATTGTTGTGGCTCCAAAATAGACAGAATCACACACACACACACACACACGCACACACACACACACACACACACACACACACACACCAACAGGACTTACTCTAACCTCAGTAGAGCGCATACATTAATAAACCTAACAATGTGACGTTCACTAGATAGGTATCACATATCACTCAATCCAATTAACATATTACTCGATGCGATTAACTTATTAATAATATCATCATTAAACCTAGCGACTAAAGTTACAGGCATACACTGAAAGTTTTTTGTCTGCTTGTTTTGTTTATTTTTGAATAATTGCATGCACAACTCACTTTTGAGGATCAGGGTTGTCCTTTTTGCTCTGTTCCCACAACTGTGTACTTACACCTGTTCATGAATGCGCGTGAGTGTGAGCATACATGGTGTAACTGATAGTATAAACATTGATTTTTTTGCTTTCTGACTGTACCCAGACACCACTAAATGTAGCCATGCCTCAGTTTGTCACTCAACATCCAAGAGAATGTTGACCTTTGGACCCATGCATGGTTTATGCTATGAACCACTAACACTCCAGGGGGGGTTGGCCAAAATCAAAGCACAAGAAACTGCCCAAATATCACTGTGTACTATTTTACATTGATGTTCTAGAACATGCATACAATAATAATTGCCATTTCCCCTGAAGCTACAACTATGACATCACACAAGCTCACACTTCATCTAGTGATGTCATAAAACGGTGACATCATCACAAGTACATGCAATTCAAAGGAAATCAGTACACACAACAGGAGAATAACAACCAAAACTGAAGACAGAAAAATCACCAAACTAGCTAGCTAAAGTTGACTTTATATGCACTGACTCTCACTGCAACACACAACTCTAGCTATTTAGAAAATGAACACAATGAACAGACCAGCAAACAAATAAACACTGCCCACCACAGACACACACAGACACACCACATTAAGGTGGCCGCACACTCCACTCACACACACTCAAAGGGAGAGACATAAAGAGAGGGTTACACACTTTTTCACTCAATGACATACCAGTTGGTACTTAGCAACAAGTCCAAACAAACCACCATTTCAGAATTAACAATGATAACGACCGCAAAGAGTAATTGACACATTACAAGCAGCACATACCAGCGTGCAGAAAGTCTCCAGGGAGGGCTTGTAATACGACCAACTGCCCTTGAATTCCTCCCATACCACAATACACCATGCCCTTCAGGTGTCACTTAAAGCCACTATATTACTTTACTGGGTTACAATACTATGAGTGATACTGACTGGCACGTTGTGTGGATGAATGTACTATACACAGAAGGTACTGGAGGAGACACCAAGGGTGATATAGATTGGCTATAGACTACTGTATGTGTGTTAATATTGGCTATACATTAATTTTTGGAAGCCATTTGCAAGAAAGTACGTGATACACCATTATCGGCTCTTCATCACAGATGACTATACAATTATATACAAGCATGTGTTCACACTGTATGCATATACATGTATGAAAATCACACTTCTGACATGAGGTGCCCCATCGTCATCCTTCTATGCTCTATCCAGTGTGCATGTGTACAAGTGTATACCAGTGAGTGAATAAGCATGCAAGAATGAGTGGTGTACATAGTACACACACACATACACACACACACACACACACACACACACACACACACACACACATACACACACACACACACACACACACACACACAAACAGATGAGGCATGTGTTTATTTATATAGCACTGTAGTCATGGCAACAGTCTTCCTCTCCATAATGTCTTGCGTAAAAGAGGTCATTACGAGGTCATTAGCCATCCTGTCCGTGGGGGTCAGGCATGGATGGACACAAAATACCCACAATCGACTGATGCACAGCACACAAACTAAGTGCATACAAAATTATCGGCAAATTTATGCATATTACTATCAATCGATGCAAGCACATGTAATCAACAGTGTCTTAGGTACATGGAGGAAATGTACATGTACAGGTGTACGAAACAAATATTTGAACAACTCCAAACATTTTGTCACCTACTAGAGGGTGATATGGCCAGACATAACGTGGTCCGAGCCATAGTTCCTATGTGTTCTGTTCACAGCATAAACTACCACATTAAAACAATGTAATTGGGATAACATTGCTGGCATTACGCACACTAATTGACCACTAATTACTATCAAAACAAAACAATTAGTGAAGATTATAAATCTCTGGAATAGGGTTGTAGTGAGCACAGCCAGTGGCAATTACAGCAATCATCGTTGAATAATTTAATGGTGATTAGAAACCCTATTGAAGCACTGTAATTCCACTCGTTAAGAGATTACAATCAAAAGCACACACGTGTAGGCTGAGATTAACTTAAAAATAATGCTAGCTTCAAAAGAAGGCTTCTTCTTTTTCTTTTGAGTAGTCCACATTAAAAGGAAAGGCATAAGAAAGTGTGGAAGGAATGGACGACACAATTAGATTGATTTGTTGCCACACTCCTATCTTGACACATTGCACTATGACATTGTGGATTTACACTACTGGCTCTCGAGCCATACCTCCAGAAAAGAAAGAAAGAAAGAAAGAGAGAGAAAGAGAGAGAGAGAGAGAGAGAGAGAGAGAGAAAGAGAGAGAGAGAGAGAGAGAGAGAGAGAGAGTAGAAAGAGGTCAAAGGTTGTCCTACCTTCATCATTGTATTCACATGAACTCATCCCATTGAAGTCGATGATGTAACAAGCATATCAACCCCCACACGCAATAGCATTAGCACCTCACATTGAAGGTGCATTGTGTACAAGTATGGCACACACAGAGAGCAATGGCAAGCCATATCGATGGTGATATGTGCATTTAAAGCATCAAGCCAATGAACACAAGTTCAATAGAAGAATACCACTCATTTTCCTAATAGCAATGAGCCGCCACCGTTGCTGTGATACATTGCATATGCACATTCAACAATGCAGCAAAATACATACAACAACACATATATAGACATAGAGATATGCATAAGACACTGCACACATTATACCCAGGGCTCGAAATATAGCATGCGCAATGTACACATGTATATATAGAGGAAGGATGTGAACCAAAGAAATGCACGATTATAGCAAAGTTAGAAAACAGTGCGAAATCTGATCTCGGTGCAATGCAGCCTCATACGTCAATTTACATTCAAATTGAAATGGCTTCCTCGAGTATAATACTACTGCAGCCTATACTGCACAATGTACATGTAGGGTACCACAACTAGACCTATAGTCCATCACGCAAATGTATACATAGATGTACACAAACACAGATATAGTAAATTCTTTTACTAAACTCAACAGAAACATTGGCAGGGTTCTAGCGAGATGGTCTGTAGTAGCAGACAGGCTGACTCCAGAGGCTAATGTCTTCACTCTTTGGGGGAGAGTGTAATGTAGTTGGCTATTAGGAGTTAATGTGCCACTGCACTGATGGTGGTAGTGGTGGTAGGATTATTAATGGATCATTCATTTGAGTGCAAAGGGTCTCACATGTATTACAGATGCAGTTCTTATTGTGTGAAACAACATACATACATACATACATGTACATATTGCTGCAGTCGTGCGGTAAGAGGCAAATACCAGTGGAGAAGTACTCCACTCACAAACCCTAGTGGGAGACGGAAGTCCATTAGCATGAACAAGTATGCAAGTGATTAGGCCAGCTCACCAGTCTTACTGCAACCCAATCCACCATCCATTACTCACCTCACTTCGTTAGAGCAACTATGGGCTATAGTCTTTCAGCGAGTGCACATGCAGCTTTTTGCGTACAAGTGCATGTACGAAGGAACACAACCAGGCTTGCATGTGTGTGTAGTGGGCAGGTATAAGTTCTACACACAATGACCACTTGACTTAAATTCAATTAGGACTAATTCACTTAGCACTCCACACTTGCAAAACCAAGTCTTGCTGCTAGGAATTTTACGAACCCAAGGGACTCCACACACACACACACACACACACACACACACACACACACACACACACACACACACACACACACACACACACACAACGACGCTGCAACAATATATCTATATTTTTCATTTAACAACAGGCAGTTGAAGTATGCAGCCAGGCAGTTGTGAATGCAGGCAAAGAATTTTTGCATGAGTAGATATGTGATTGTATTCCTAGCATAGCTGCATCCATCCCATGAACACTCATACATACTCATTTTATGCGAACATACGAAACTTGATAACAAATTCAAAATATCATAACACAATGGTACACTATTAGTTAGTTAGCCCATTTCATCATAATTTCATTAAATCTCTAAATTTTTCCAAACAAAAAAGATTTTTCTAGTTTTGTAAGTAAACAGGCACCGCCATGATTATCGCACCAAATAGGGCATGGTTGACACTTACACCCTGGTAGAGGAGAGAGATAGCCCAGCTCAACACCCATCAGTGACTTCAAATCATGCCAAATATTTAACCACATCAACACAACATACCAATTAATTGTAATTTCATTTGCCACTAGTGCTCAGAGAGAAAAAAAAAGACAACACATTCACACAGTAGCATCAAAAGCAACACTAGATAGTGTACATTCCTTTTCATGTACACACACACTTGAGCTGCATATATACACAGACACACACACACACACTATTCATTCATTTACTTCAAGCTGTGATACACTCCACCTGCACCTGAGCGAATTCCTATTGTTTAGACATCGTCTGCCAACAAACACTAGTTGTTAACAAATGCCCCTGAATGAGAAAAGAGGTGCTTCTGAGGACAAAAATCTCCTCTGGCAAGCCTGAAAACCTCAGGAATTTTCCCTCTTCCAAAATTAATACAAACCTGCATGTCTGAGCTGGTACACTGTGAAAACAGTCACACATACTATTGCCGCAGCTAGTCCAAGAAATCTCTTAGAACACATCACAACAGCATACCTTGTAGTGCATACAATGCAAATACGGACAGCGCCTGTCAGTCATACAGGTAAATGGCTTGTAAAAACTTGCCATATTCTCGGTGACCTTCTTGGAAATTGGAAGGCGGCGAAGAGGAAAAGAGTATAAAAGCATTCCAAGGCAGTGAAACTGCAACTTGAGGCTCACACACAAGCAGAAAGTGAGACTTGTGATCTGAATATTCCCACACCCTCCCTTAGTTGGTACAACTTTTGCAATTTTTTTGCACAAACAGCATGTACAGGCTAGAATCTATGCTTGGAGCGGGTTATGCATAAATAATATATTATATCTTGAATGTGTTTCAAGACATGCAAAGTGATTTACAAAGGCGGGTAGCGATATACACCATTTGCAAGTTTTACACATTTCTGTGCGGTGTATAGCAAATATAAATTTAACGTGCTTCAGGACATGGCAAGTGGTGTGGTTCAGTAAGAGTTGTGACTCTTTACTGCAGACAAAGAGCAACATGCTTCACATTCACCTGGTAACAGAACACTCTTATCAAATTGCACGTCAAATCACCATGGGGCTGAAACCACCACAAACTAGAGCTGACTTAACTATATTAGAGGCTCACTATGGACACTGCGAGGATGAGTAAGAGATTTCCAAGAAAAAAAATACTAAATTGCATTAGTAGCAAACCCACAACACACAGTGGTACATTGTTTCATATGACGTAACACAAGAGGTCCAATTGAGGGAGGGGAGGATTGAATGACGGTGATGTGTCATCACAACCTGAGCAGAATTAGCAGTTGGGATTAAATGAAACAAGCAATGCACACTCAAACCGTGTGTGTAAACCATGAAGAGAGAGTGGGAGACAGAGATAAAGGCAGAGGAAATAGAGAGGAAATTAACAAATCAATGTCATATACACAAGGATAAAACAGAACTACAGTTAAAATTTTGTTTTTCCTATTTTAAAGTTCAGCCAATTGTGATGGATAGACTTTATCTTGCACATTGTCACTACATTGTTTCGACCTGATTTGACCAAACTCAGGAGAGAGAGAGAGAGAGAGAGAGAGAGAGAGAGAGAGAGTAGAAATGCACCATGTGCTAATGTGGCAACCGTAATCCAATTTGTCCAACACCAGTCCATGGCTTCATGCAAAGAGCTTTTTCAATCCTGGTAAAAACCCAGGGAAACTAAATTGAATGGTGCTCACCTTGACAACACCACTGCACTACTAAGAGTGCAACCAAATTCAATTCGTTAAACCAGAACTAAAACAGAAGATGAAAGGCACAAACCTGATTCTCCTGACGAGCAGGACAAAAGGTACAAATTTCATTTACAAACACAAACATACATGCACGTATACGCACAGGGGAGCACTAGACCAAAAGGTATGACTTCCAAGTGCCAGTCAGCACCTGATGATATTCAAGGATGCTGCTATGCAATGAATACACACACCTGCACACTTCGCTGTCTCCCACTCACTGGTAAGTAGGTGCCAGATGGACAAACACACAAAGACTGTGATGCCATTGGTGTTTACCAAACTCAAGACCAAACAAACTGGCCCATGAATATCATTACAGCCTGGCTATGAATAGCTTATGAGAGCCAGATGACCTTGATGGCCAGCGCTTGTATGACTTCCTAATTAATAAGACAGCACTAGAAGTGGAAAACAAGGCCAATGTTTACAGAGTTGACACAATTAGCAAAACACTATGAATATTCATAAACTTCTCAAGCACTACATGCACCACACACACTGGAGTTTGTTTTACATAGAGCAGGAAAATGTGTGGATGTAATGCAATGCTGTTTCCTGTCCATTTGTGCCACACATTGTGGTTAAAATTGCAAAAAACCAAAGAGTAAGCAGATCTTAAAACGTGCAAATCACTTAAGTAGGCATCCACTTAAGTTTATTTTACGCATGGCAACAACTTCAAGAAAATGACAGTCATTTTGCGGAAGTTAAACAAAAGAGTGTACACACACACACACACACACGCTCACAGCATGCACAGCATACTGCATACAAGTCACGACAAGGAGCTAGAATTACCAACAGAACACAAACAAACAGCACTTGCTTCAACTTGACACATGTACACAACTCTCCCTTTGAAGAATACTCTCCAATACACTCACATCACTCACACCAGCCTTGGCAGTATATTATCCACTCAACTCCACATGGTGTTGGGCCCTCAAGTCAAACAGCCACACTAACAGAAGAGAGCAGAGGAAGGAGCAGTACAGAGCAGGGCACAAAGAAAGAAACTGAATGCAGCAACAGTGATAAACGATGGCTTGGCTCATTTCTGCTGGCCTGTCCATCACCTTCAATAAGAGGTGAACAAGAAGTGAGAAAACCTGTGTGTTTGCAATCCAAATTTTGGTCAGTCTTCCCAAAGGAAGCCTCTCTCCTGTGAAATGGTACACCATGGTGGGTCTTAATGGAGATGTGATAGGCCATGATTACTGCACATGTGTCCACCACCAGGGAGTTCAAAAGGTCACAGCCACACAAGTACACATGCACAAGGTCAAAAGGTCACACACAGCTGCATGCACCGTGCAACAATATACACAATAGGTGCATTCAGCTCAGACACCAGGTGCTGTGTACACACGAAGCAAAGATGTACAACGCTAGCTGTTTCCGAGCTACGCTCACCACAATATGCCAGGCTATACCCAACTGTAGAAGACAAGAAGGGTTTCCTATATCCCAACCTCCCCCTACAAAGATGTCTTCAAAGCAGTAATAACATTACGTCAAAATGCCCTTTGGCGTTTTCTCTCTACCCAAGAGAACACGTGTAAATGTACACAACCCACTTCAATGGCAACGCGACATTGTTCTGTCTCTGTGGTTTATGTACCTCCATTACGCTAAATGAAGTTGACAGGGATATTTGCATATTCATGAAGTGTGCTGGCTGTGTAAGCACGAGCACCTATACCAGAAGACACATGTGTTTTCATTGAGGGGCACATGTCACTAGCACACACACATGTGGGTGGGTGGAGTGGAGTCTGACCATACATGCTGAGGGCACCATTGAGTGGGTAATCAGTGGAGTATGTGGAAAATCCTCGAAACACAATTTTTTGTATTGCGTATTTATTTGATTGTTGATAAAAGTTTCAAACAACACAAGCATGCACATTGTTTTATAGCGTCTCCAAGAATGGTTGTGTGTGTGTGTGTGTGGGAGAGAGAGAGAGAGAGAGAGAGAGAGAGAGAGAGAGAGAGAGAGAGAGAGAGAAGGCACACATGGCACATGCATCAAGGAGACGGACTACAGCCACAGGCTGGCTATGAAAGGACACAGGTGGGTGAACTGTGCTCAGTGAATTAGTGTCTTCATGTAAAGACAGGAGGATGGTGGCACGATGAAGTCAACATGTTCAAATCATAAGGAATCACTTTGAACACACACCACGTACACATCACACACAGCTGGTTAATGCATTAGCGACATCATAACGATATTATTACTCAAGAGCAGTGAGAGTGCAGCAGGGGGAGACACTGGAACACCCACGGCTAACATACATGGAGACTACCAAATTGACACAAGACCGCTGTCACCAGATCGCAAATTATGATGTAATGGATTGTTGCAAATTGTCGAGACAAAAGAATAATGCCATGCCAAAAGGGTTTAGTAAGGTCCTATGGAAAGGTAAACACATCGATATTTCAGTGCGAGGATTTATCATACACCCTCGAATCATGAATGTTTAGTGAGATCCAGGTTACATAATCAAGACGGGGCGTTGCAACAGAGTTGGAGCAAGTAGAGAAATATTTCATTAGCATGGCACGAATATCAAATGAGGCCAAATGCTAGGAATGCTTCAAAAGAAGTCTGTTGTGTGTTTACTTCATCTCTCACAGCACACTGGGAGCCAAATGAGCCTAGAGCAATTCATAGCTGAAGAGAGGAGGACAACAAACAGGTGAACTAGGAACAGCAACCAGGGTGAAGAAGGAGCAATGTATTTGCAACAATGGCCATAGTACTTGATCTAAGACTATGGGGATTAAAGCAAAAATAAATGCAGCAAAGTCGCTTGAACTCTATTATAACGCTGTAACAAAGAAACTTAAAAATACAATTTCAATGGTCACAATAAATAAAAAGTTATATTAACGGCACATTGTTTGGGCTCAAGGAGATTATTAACTGTTTATCAACATGGTTTGGAAGTACTTTAACAAAACTCTGTTGGTTAAACAGTGGTTACTGATTAAGAGCAACAATCAAGTACTCTTGCTACAATTAGGATACTATGAACATGGTAAGAGGAATAGCTGGAAAAGATATCATCCAGGAATAACTACTGCTTAGTGCATTTCTTTGATCCACCCACATAATGGAATGAAATGCAGACCACTTGACAAGTCCAGGGCTAAGCTAGCTAGCCAGGTGTCTAAGTTCCTATCCCAAAGATGTCTACCATTCACCAAAACCTTATTACCATGATTCTGGTGCACACCACACCACACAGCAATCAAATCAGGATGTTTGAAAATATTATGCCATCATCATTAATTTTTCCTCCACTAACTGCAGCAACAGTAACGGCCATTAAAGGTTAATAACCACAAAAATGAACAAACAGCAAGTAACGCCACAATAAACACCTCCCGTGCTGGAGGGTGGCACTCCTCGCAGAGCTTCCTTGCGTGATCTGACTACCGGTACTGCAATGTAACGCGTACGCATGCGCAGTTCAACAGATAGACAACAATCATAATTGTATTCAATGCTAAAGGGTTAGATGTTCTATGAATAATTAAAGAAAGGGTAACATACATAGCTATAGTAGAGTACAAAAACATGATACATTCACAGTCGGAGGTCTACTAGGGGAAGGTGGCGGCTCTGCTCTGGTCTGTTCAGGTACTACACGCTGGCTTGGAGCAGGTTGAATTGATGACTGGGGTACAGGTTTTGGACAGGCTTGATGTGCTGGTGGTGTTATTTTGGGTTCAGGTCTTCTGGACTGTGAAGGGGGCAAGCGTTGTCTGCGAGATCTTGAGAAACTTTGATATGATTTCAGAGGAGAAATGTAGTTACGATCTATCCACTCTTTCTTGAAAATCATTATTTTTTTAACCTTCTTCTGCTGCCCTCCAATGAGAAAAGAGCTTGCAACCACCATCTTGGTGTCCACTGCACTCAACTCAAGAAATATGTTTGATCTGCCTTCAGGTAACCTTTGATGTTGTTCTGCAGGAAAGAAAATCTCTCCAACAAGGTTTTCAGGACTCAATGCCAAACAGAGTATCAATAGTTTAGCTTCTTCTTCTTCAGAAAGACTGTTGTGATTTTCCTTGTATGCGCGCAGCCGTCTAATTGTTGCATCTGAGTCGGGCTCAACGCATGTACATACACAGTTGAAGTAGTACATCAGCTTGGCAACGGGTGTGTCAGGAACAGTAGTTGATACTGATGTATTCTTTATACTAACCTCTGTTCGATTTAGAACCGCAGCCATTGCTATTATAACTTGTTGGATTGATGGGCGTGTCCATAATGAGGTCACTAGATATTACATGGTATTTTGAACTTAGCTTCGTTCTGAGGATAAGTTATAACATATACAGAGAGAGAGAGAATTAATTAACAAAGAGCCATTAGCTGTATAAGAATTCTGAACCTGAGCATGACATGTTATGAGAGAGTATGGTATGTTGTCCCAAATTTTTATCCGTAGCACCTATGAAACACCACAAAGTTTCTTCACAGAGAACATGCTGAAGCTGATCGCAGCTCCATGTGAGTGGAAGGTGGAACAGATGAACAAACTTGTTCAGCTTATACAAACTTGAGTTGGACAGCAACTAAACTCTGGGGAAGAGTTAAAGCATGTAACACTAAGTGTGACAGTGCTATGAAAAGACATCACAATGTATCGAGACTTCCTTGGGGACAGGAATCATGGGATAATAATGATTATGAAATAATCACAGCATGAATTATTCAGTCACTGAAACTATGCACTAAAAATAATACTGATTTGGAACCAAGACTGAAATAATATTACCTATGACATTGTGCATGTTTATAAATCCGTGTATCATGATCATTTTCAGCCAAAAAAAACAAGTGATGTCCTAGATGACCAACATGAAGACTTTTGTGGAAAAGAGTTGACTACACCTTTAGACATTGAGGAGAATTTGACACAATCACTCTCAACCAATGAACAGATCTGGATCTTACCAGATGAAACATGCATGGGGTATTCATGTGCCTAAATTTAAAGTCCCAGCCTTGTTTCCTTCCTTTTTATTGCACTGCCCATTCCTACACTGCTAATTTTTATGAAATTTTTACTATACTTGTAGAATTAAAATCAGCACCACATGATGTCATCCAACATGAATATGGATACCATCCAGGAAATGCAGCAAAGTCGCTTGAACTCTATTATAACGCTGTAACAAAGAAACTTAAAAATACAATTTCAATGGTCACAATAAATAAAAAGTTATATTAACGGCACATTGTTTGGGCTCAAGGAGATTATTAACTGTTTATCAACATGGTTTGGAAGTACTTTAACAAAACTCTGTTGGTTAAACAGTGGTTACTGATTAAGAGCAACAATCAAGTACTCTTGCTACAATTAGGATACTATGAACATGGTAAGAGGAATAGCTGGAAAAGATATCATCCAGGAATAACTACTGCTTAGTGCATTTCTTTGATCCACCCACATAATGGAATGAAATGCAGACCACTTGACAAGTCCAGGGCTAAGCTAGCTAGCCAGGTGTCTAAGTTCCTATCCCAAAGATGTCTACCATTCACCAAAACCTTATTACCATGATTCTGGTGCACACCACACCACACAGCAATCAAATCAGGATGTTTGAAAATATTATGCCATCATCATTAATTTTTCCTCCACTAACTGCAGCAACAGTAACGGCCATTAAAGGTTAATAACCACAAAAATGAACAAACAGCAAGTAACGCCACAATAAACACCTCCCGTGCTGGAGGGTGGCACTCCTCGCAGAGCTTCCTTGCGTGATCTGACTACCGGTACTGCAATGCCCCCCCTCCTCCCTTCACCCCCCACCCTTTTCCCCTCGGCATCCTTCTTGGAACAACCAGAGGAACTTTTGAATCACCTTTAGAACCAAGGTAAATATTACATCTGAAGGTATTTTTTCTGTAGGCTGCTTTGTTGTCCATTGTTGTCCTCCTATTGACTTCCTGTTTCCTCCTCAGGAGGGGGAGAATCGTGACTCCAGAAAGATGTGCTCCTCGGCTAGCCGGGTTTGATTCTAAGAATCACGCCAGCCTGTGTGTGTGTTTGGGTGCGAACACATACACACACACATACACATGCTCATTGTGCGGTGGGCACTGGTGCCACGGAATGTCTAGTGGAGACCCATTTCCTGTTTCCTCATTCGTTAAGTGAGGGGGTGGGTGAGACTCTGCACCAATGGTGCTTCAAGGCCCGTCTCATCTCTCAGTAGCACAAACAACAATAGCACAATAGAGGGAGCAATGACACAATACAACACACACAAACACATAAATTATATTAGCATGACCCTTAAGTGTGCAGTACTCGATGCAACTTGTTTCTTTGCGATTGACCCCCAGCTACTCTGTTGTCACCTCCACTCATCCAGTAACCGGCAATTAGCTAAAAACTTTGGTTGCTAAGTAATGGCAAACAAACACACATGCACACACACGTATGCTGTACATTCACAATTAGAGGTACTGCTTCATATTGGCTGAGTTAATTGTTAATCGTATTACCAAAAACACCATGCATGTATATGAAACACAATGAACAAAATCCATAGAAAAAAGCATACTTAAACAAACAGGCGTGATATGATTTTCAACAGTTCAATTAGTTCAAACTGCGATGCTACAGATATATATATATCAATAGCTACTCTTGATATTGCATTTTCATACAATTGTGCAACGTGTATTACTTAGTTACAAGCCAACTGGCCATTCTTAGAGCACCAACAATAGAGTGTGGTGAGAGCAATGACTAGCACCACCAACACCCTTTGAAGTGGCCAGCACTAGTTTCCTTTCTGTCCTTCACACACTCATAGTGTCTACACTGACAACAGACTCCTTCCTTCCTGACTGGTTACTAAACCATGCATGCCATACCAACACTAACCAGACTACCAGACTCACAGGCATCCACAGCCAAGAAAGGTGACAACAGAGTACATCACTAGACACAAAACAGTCCACCAAGATTAAAGGCAGAGGTCAACCTGAGCTGCCACTGGGCTGCTAGCCAGCTAGAGCCACCATCTTGGCCAGATTGGATATACTGGTGGTGGTGTCTGTTGTTACATCAGCAGACTGCCCAAAGGGTAACAGGGGAAACATGAGACTCCAAGCAGGCAGCCACATTGCTCAAACAGTGTTGATGGAAACACAACATCACATCACACCACACAGTGGTGGGTCTCAGTCTCAATATTATTATTGTCTAGAACTGTGAGAGAACACAAGCAAAACAGCTTCAAAGTTGATTCCACCACAGACTGACCTGCTCTGCAGCCTGTGAACTTCTAGAGTGCATGGGTATTCCCTAAGCAATGAGCATCCAGACTGCCACAATCAATGGACAAACAAAAGACTAGATATGGGAAACTTTATGGACCTAAAAGTGCATGTGTGCGAGATCTACACACATCAGCAGACATTTTTGCAAGGAAACAATTCTGTTATTGCTTTGAGTGTATTGTTAGCAGCCTATAATCTATGCAAATCGGTTTTACTGTATAGACATTCTATTGTGCAGTCACATTAGTCAGGCTTCACATAGTTTTTGCAATTAAGAGATGCAGCAAGCCACTTACATTGCAATGTTGGGAACAGTAAGGATAGTGCACCTGCAAGCAGTCTTTTTTGACTTTTTTTTTAACTGCCTTCTTGCCTTTTTTGTGAGTCTCAAGAAAGAAGCTAGTCTATCCCATGGAAGGTGGACATGAGTGGCAGGTGCTAGGTGTAGGGTAGAGAGGGGGATGAACTACTTGGGAGTGCATAGTAACCCTACAACACTACTTCCAAAGACAAATGATCCCTCAAGCATGTATAGACAGCCTTCTCTTCTCATCTGAAAACTCTTCAGAGCCCACTCTTGAAAGGAAGGAGGTGACCTCTCTTATCCCATGGAGTAGCCACCACTCCACTCTGAGGGACTCAGTCACACAAACACACCTGCTCCAACTTGGGCCTACTAGAAACCAAGGAGAAAAAAATTGCTCAAGAATGCCATGATAGGTGAATTATTAACCTCCAAACGTAAACTACAGAAAACAACAAGTTTATTTTAGGACATGTTTTCCCACATAAACACAGAGGCCACTCACACATACACACACACACACACACACACACACACACACACACACACCAGCTCCAACTAAGACACACAGCACACTGGACTACAGTCTGACACCATGTATATAATATTATCACATGCTTGCAAGATTTAAGCTGGATACAATTATGTTAAGTTATTCAGTGATTTGGGACCAGCAGAGGTACCTACCCTCATGGACCAAACCTCACCTCTGCCATGAACTAACAACCAGAAGAGGAAGATACTGGTGCAGATTTGCTGACTCAGCATCCCGTACAACAAGATCAATCCCAATTGCAAGTTATTTACGATTGGAATGCAATTAGCAGTATTGCTAGCTCGACAAAGACTGGTGTCTTCCGTACCGGGCCCACGACCACCTACACCTCTCTTGTAGACAAATCATCCGCAAGTAAATGAAATTTTGGCTGCTAAACAACAAAGCACTCTCCGTGAAGACCATGCATGGAGATATACAGTTACAGCTATGCCATTGGAGAATCAGCCCAATGCACCACAGGCTGGTTCATCTCCCTGCACCTGTGGGAAATAGGATATCCCAAGGACGCAGTGTGGTGAGCAGAGCTCATGTAGAAGAAGTTCTACACAATCCAGGTGTAATTGTTTAGCTCTTGAGAGCAGTCCACACGTAATGGACTTTAATAATTTATTTCGTGTTGCGTATGCAAAATGTCTATAGTTGCAATAGACACTTTGTAGTGGGATAAGTCAAGATCGAATGTTCTTTATCGAATGACCAAGTGTTTCTCATCTGAAAACTCTTCAGAGCCCACTCTTGAAAGGAAGGAGGTGACCTCTCTTATCCCATGGAGTAGCCACCACTCCACTCTGAGGGACTCAGTCACACAAACACACCTGCTCCAACTTGGGCCTACTAGAAACCAAGGAGAAAAAAATTGCTCAAGAATGCCATGATAGGTGAATTATTAACCTCCAAACGTAAACTACAGAAAACAACAAGTTTATTTTAGGACATGTTTTCCCACATAAACACAGAGGCCACTCACACATACACACACACACACACACACACACACACACACACCAGCTCCAACTAAGACACACAGCACACTGGACTACAGTCTGACACCATGTATACACATGCTTGCAAGATTTAAGCTGGATACAATTATGTTAAGTTATTCCAGTGATTTGGGACCATGCAGAGGTACTTACCCTCATGGACCAAACCTGACCTCTGCCATGAACTAACAACCAGAAGAGGAACGATACCGGTGCAGATTTGCTGACTCAGCATCCCAGTACAACAAGATCAATCCCAATTGCAATTATTTACGATTGGAATGCAATTAACAGTATTGCTAGCTCGACAAAGACTGGTGTCTTCCGTACCGGGCCCACGACCACCTACACCTCTCTTGTAGACAAATCATCCGCAAGTAAATGAAATTTTGGCTGCTAAACAACAAAGCACTCTCCGTGAAGACCATGCATGGAGATATACAGTTACAGCTATGCCATTGGAGAATCAGCCCAATGCACCACAGGCTGGTTCATCTCCCTGCACCTGTGGGAAATAAGATATCCCAAGGACGCAGTGTGGTGAGCAGAGCTCATGTAGAAGAAGTTCTACACAATCCAGGTGTAATTGACTTAGCTCTTGAGAGCAGTCCACACGTAATGGACTTTAATAATTTATTTCGTGTTGGTATGCAAAATGTCTATAGTTGCAATAGACACTTTGTAGTGGGATAAGTCAAGATCGAATGTTCTTTATCGAATGACCAAGTGTCTAGTTTTTTTGTTCGAGAAGCACAAAAAAATCGTGATAACGATATTACCTGCTTAGACACAAGTGAGATAATGGCCGACGACCAGAGAAGAAAGACAGCTTAGTGAATTAGCTGTTAATTCATCTAGGTCAGTTCAAAGTATCCCACAGTGGAATGGACCCAGGTGGCTGGTATGAGGATACTTAGTTGGGGGAGCACTTGAATGTGCCACGTGTGATTGAGAGTGAGTGTGCATGAAGAGATGGGGTGGTCACGCAGCTCAAAGACGCACGTTGATTGACAATAACGCCCAAAGGTGGGTGTACGGTTCAGCAAATAATTGAGTTTCGTAAGTAAATTTAGTGCTATAGCAACACACATGGTGAGAAGAAATATGCAAGACAAACAAGGCTTTAAAATTCCATTATATTAAAATACTAGGATAAAAATACTATAATTTTTTTATTTTATAAACCCGGCATCTCTGGACAGAGCTAGATGTACAAACAATGCAACAATACCATACCATAGTTACTAGAACATGCAGGACAACAACATCAGGAAGTTGTCAAATGAACCCTGTATGTTATTCCTACTACATGCACGCATGTATACAATTATATGCTTACAGCAATCGGCCTCTATATATACTCAAGTAAACAAGAGAACCACATTCACACGTGTATCACTATCATTCACTACATACTCTTCTAGTATAGTCCAGCAATGGTCAAAGTACTAAGTGCATGAAGAGGGGAAGAAAATATGGAGACACCTATTGTTTTAGGAGCAGGAGAGAAAACAAGCTCACAGACTATTTTTTGTCAAAACAATAGCAATCTTACCCATGAGAGTGTTTTTGAAGAGGCCCTTCAAAATATCTGAGAACTACAACCAGCTAATTTCTCCATGCCAGCACCACTATGGCTTGATATGTGAATGAGGACAGCTGGTGCAGAATGGTGAGTAGTGGGGGCTGGCCTGCACCTCACAGGTGAAAACAACAGCTCACCTCACTCAGAAGAGGCTCACCTTAGAAGAGAAAGAGTTTCTACTCTTATCAAATAGAAGTTAAATCCATAAACTGAAGCTTTAGATAGAGAGAGAGATGTCGTTAGCAACCAAGACAAAGAGCATAACTATTTCAAGGCTGGGCAACAACAGCCGTAGTGAAGGAGAGTGAATAATCCAACTAGTGTACTATTGTGTCGACATCTTGAGCCACTCGGTGCAGTACACAAGATGTGGATGGTTTGAAGTTAAATTACTAACTCTAAATCACATAAGAAGTAATACAAGAACCTTGTATGATAATAATGAGCACAAGCAAATTCATAAATCCACAAAACAACGATGTACTACGTAAATCTGATCACACCATGCAGCGTGAACAATACACACATGCACAGATACGTGCATGCACCAGTCAGAAGGCAGGAAAGAAGAGGATGGAATACAGCAACAGAGGGACCCATCGCACACACACACACAACACAACACATGTTAAAACTACAATCCCAAGTGTATACACAATAAATTGTATTACTATTGTATGTCAGAGGCACATGACACCTTGGAAGTCCAACGGCTTGCTAAGGTCAGGAAGAAGGCTCACAGCACAGAGCACGGAAAGGAGAGACCTAAAGCCGATAAGGAGATTGGCGTCTCTCTCTAATACAATTGTCACATTTCCTCTGAGTCACTGGTATGACATCTTAGGAAAATGACACTTAAACATTTTTTACAGCACAACAATCGTGGAGGACAGGATATTGGGCCACACTTGCATAACTCAGGCACCACATGGAGTCCACAGAGGTAGACAGAGCCATGTGCTTCCAGGAGTCAGCTGATTAGAATGTTTACGATTAGGAAACCCCGTTCAAACAAACACACAAACAAACATACAAACAAACAGCAAGTGACGCACAACAGTGCAGGCATTGATAGAATTGTCACACCTTATACGGCAACTAGAGGAGACACAGGGTCATGCATAGGGCCCAGCTGGAATTCCTCCTTGTAGCACATGTATGGCAGAGAGAACCACAACGGTGTAGAAAACAAAGGAAGCCCATAGGTGGGGTAACGACTAATGGATGAGTATTTTGTATAATGAGTTATTGGCTAACGGTGGAACATCCATGGCTGGTCCAACAAAGACAAGCAAACCAACTGCATTTTCCTCACAAGCTTCTCTATACAGGTGCACTGGATGTACACATGAACACACCCTGTGCCTCTAGACTAGAGCCTCCATACCACTTGTTGGGTTACATGCACACACACACACACACACACACACACACACACACACATAAGAAACGAATCGATGTATACAACTATTCCAAACAGATAGGTGCCATTACCTTCCTAGTAGCATTTTGTAGGAACATGTACACATCAGCAGCTAGCAGTCGTCGAGTCCCACCCATTACTGACTTCTCCAGGATATAGATGGCCATTTCTGAGCTGCAAGAAGTGATGTAAGCAGAAGATGAGGGTCATACACACATGAACATTACAATCACTATGACCGTAGTCACCAGAGATGTGCATGAACCAAGATGAAACACATTCACATTTTCCATGTGAGGATGGAACGAAATTATTAACATATTTTCTCTTTCATGCACCGAAAGACAAAGTCTCTGTGAGTCTTTGTTCTCTATTGCTATCACCATAGATACAAGGTCACTAAGCTAAGGAAGGTAGGGTGGAAAAAAATGTTTAAAAAACTGAACAGATACAATACCTCTGTATGACCAAATGTGGTTTTTCACACATTAATGAAATACTTTGAAACATGTAAATGTACACATGCAAACAAAAACACACAGGGAGGCCAGTTTAAACAAAACTGTGGCTTCATCCAAAAAACAACACACACACTGGAATGAGGTCACTTGGCCAGGGAACTGAAGAGCAGTCATCCAACACGCACACACACACACACACACACACACACATATGATAGTTACATACGTCGTCACAATAATTTGTTTTTTGAAGACCACAAAAAGTTACCACTGCCCAACTGAGGAATCTAATGATTGTATATGCATCTCTTTTGAGTTCTTTCCTTTCAAAATGACAAGGAGAATTGAAACAGAAGGTGAAAGGGGAATGGGTGAAAGCCACAAAGAATGCTCAATGCTTTGATTGTACGCCTAACTTCATCAAACCCTCGATGAGATTAGGAGCACAAGAAAAGATGGCGTCAGATTTATGATAATGAGACTCCAAGTCTAGGGGGACAATTACACTACGAGTATGTCAAAGGATGAAGGACGATAAACTTAGGGCATCTCACAATTGAAAGAATGGCTGAAATGTGTTGTGGACACAAAACAGATTCCAGTTGAAAGATGATAATAATAGAAACAACAAATTAAAGGCTTATTGTATTGTACTTTAGTTCAGGTTTGGGAATGGTGAGTCATTAATTCTTTCAATATCAAAATACCAGGTTTCCTTCACAATACTACTTCATACGCTGGACAGTACTAGAATAATAGTACTATAAGAGTACCACATTAAACGTGCATACCACGCGTAGAGTGATACTATTACATACATACAAACATGCGCATACACATACAAACACACACACACATGTCCGTGAGATGGGATGGAAGGCACTTTATTGTTTGTGGAGTTACATAACCCTCTGATTTAATAAGGTCCATTAGCCCACCTCAAGTTAAGTGGGCCTCAAGTGCCTTCAAATGTGAGTAATTGCATAGTCTCTGATTCCGTGTCCAGTGATAATTGATTTAATTTGGAGCAGCGGATGCGTGCAAGAACGACAACTAGAGATCAATCTCATTACAGCTATTAAGTACATCAGCACACCATACGCTACAATAAGTTTAATACATTACAGTAGCTATCAACATCAATTTTTTTTTAGTCTGAGCTCACCAGTTATCGGGTAAAGGACGTATACTATCAACGACCACTTGGACACTAGGAGTGTTGACCATGTCTTGAAGGGATTTGGTGAGGGCCTCTTGCTCAGACAAAAGCTGAGTGTCTGACTTCTTGAACTGGAGAGCCACTAAACCATCTTCATTTCGAGCCGTAGGCAACCGACTATAACTGATAGTCTACGAAACAACAAGAAACCAACACCATGACTAGTGCAAAAGACTGGATCTCTGTAAGTATTACCTTGAATCTACAAAGGAGACTATCTGAAGTGAAGTCGACTCCTTGGAGCTGTCCCTCATGACTCACCAAACCCTTGCCAGTTCCAGCCCAAGCTTGCAAGAGGTTGAATTTCGTAAGAATGACATCTCTCTCATCACCAAACACTCGAGGGTTCTTGACAGCATTTACAGTGAGGAGGGTTTGGAGGTTCTGTTCCAGTACTGCGTGCTGTTCTTGCTGCTGCTGTTGAATGGTTGGCTGCTTGAAGATACCAAGGTTACTGGTACCAGTGGTCAGGGTTGAGGCTAGGAGCACAATGGGTAAAGGGTCGATAAATGTACCAGTCATTAATTTCTTGACAAGCAGAAATGATGACCATTTCCAGTCAAATCCAATATGAACACAACACAAGCACGCACACACACACACACACACACACACACACACACACACACAAAGTACTTTTCTGAGTTCCAGCCAGGTCGAGCCCACCAAGTCCCAGGGTAGGTTTGCTCTGCCCTCCTAGCGACAGTCCTCCTCCTAGACCAGTCCCCAAACTACCTCCCAGTTTAGCTCCTGTTGACAATCCACCACCCAGACCAAGTCCTAGTCCACCTAAGGTACAAAATACAAAAATTATCTATCTTTAATTTCTTTTACAATTTAAACCCTTGCCTTGTTGTCCCAGTCCTCCCCCTCCCAGACTGAATCCTGTTGCTGTGCTGGTCTGTCCTAGACCCAACCCTCCACCTAGCTGCAATCCTGTACTGGTCTGTTGGCCACCAAGAGATAGCCCAGTACCTACATGAAGAACACAAGTGACAATAGAGCGTTTGTATTTACATAATTTTGCGCAATTTTGGGGGCGTGGTTCACGTAGCAGCTGCCTTCTGGTGTACAGCTAAAGTATTGCATGTATGGGAGAAATCGTTCAAGTCTGGATTTTTTACTTACTGCAGCCACGGGAAGAGCTTGATTCCAGGTGATTTTTGACACTGCTACCTTGTAAGCCACTACATATAAACCGATCACTGAGTGTTATATAGGCTAAGTAGCAGAACAGAATTCTCCCATACATTTCTCCCTGAGTGCTAATTTGCATATTCAGTTACTAATTTACTTATTCATCTGTATACCACTGACGTCATAATAAAAACGCTCTATTATTAATTTTGTGCAAACCCTTGACACAAATTTAATATTAATATAAAGAGTATTTCAACCAACCTGAAGTTTGTCCAAGACCCAAACCAGTTCCTAGTTTGAGTCCACCTCCAAGTCCACCTAACCCTCCTCCAGTAGCTCCCAACTGAAGGCCACCAGTTGTCCCGCCTAAACCAGTGGTACCCAGCCCGCCACCTGTTCCCAACTGCAGCCCACCACCAGTACTCTGACCCAGCATGACTGCTAGTAGTAAAACAACAACAGAACAAACGCTCATAAGTTACAATTAGTCTATCCTTATACTTTAGATCTTAGATGATATATTTTATGAAACTCTTACTTTGAGAGGAAAAGAAAGCAGCTGAGAAAGAGAAGTGCTAGAAACAGGTTCAATCCAGTTCGATGTTTGAACTTTGAACCGCGGTTAAAAATGCGCATTATTTAGAATACAACGGTGGTGTTTATTCTCGATCTTTTCTGATTGTCTTTGGTTATAGACTGCTAGCTAAGATGCCACGGTATGAGCCGCCTAGAGGGGGGAATAGAGGAGGAAAGGACCAGTTTGAATGGGAGGATGTCAAGGTAGACAAACACAGAGAAAATTACTTAGGTGAGTTGGAGTGTATCCTCAGTAAACAATCAAACTTTTGATATAATTTTTATGCTCCATACAACAAAAATATGTTGTAATGTGTCTTCTGTATTCTCTCTTCTTTTTTAAAATGATTTTAGGCCATTCTGTAATGGCACCAACTGGGAGATGGCAGAAGGGAAAAGATCTTACATGGTTTGTGGCACAGTGCATATGCAGTCTGTCGTATTATTGTATAATATTTGCAGCCAGACCCTTACACATGATGTGCCGGACTAAATATTTATGTGCATTCATACCAATACTCTATCATCAATATAGGTATACCAAGCAATCTAAAGTCACTGGGAAAATGGACAGACTCAAGGCAGTAAGCAAATAGACACCTATATGCTAAAATGTTGGATCCGAGTTGCATACTTTAAATCCATGATCATGATATTTTAATAAGAAGCTTTCACTCCTTCCATAATTTCAGGAAGTAGCTGCTGTCAAGAGAGCTGAAGAGGAAGCAATGGCAGCTGCATTGTGAGTCAAATAAATTCATCTTTAAGTTAACTGCGTGCTCATGATTTTAATTCTTTCTGTTCATGCTACATGTGCCAGGGGACTGAAACCATCTGCTCCAGTCCAACCTCAAAAGGTGCTGACAAAGCAAGAGATAGCTGAGGTGTGTAGAAGACGATCGGTAGAGGAGATGGACGAGTCGGAAGAAAGAATCAAAGGTGTTGGATTTCAGAGGTTAGAGTGTGTGAAACCATTGGCTGTAATAATTATGGCTATGTACATGTACATTGCCATAATAATTGTGTTGATGTGTTTGGTATACACCTGCAGTCGAAGATCTCAGCTAATGTTCTCTGGTACCGAGAGCAAAACAACAAAAGAGGGAGCAACAGTCTTTGAGGTATGTGCATACATTGTGTGTTTGTCAGCTTGTGTGCACATCTCCCATGTGAGTGTATCAATCACACTCAGCATGATCCAGCTCAGAGCAAAGGAGACGACAGGCTCAAATTGGGAAAGGTTCATCAAACGCCAATACAGAGACAAGCAGCTACACCGTCCGTATCCAGCCTTCCTGAGGTGGAGGAAGAAGAGAGAGCTATGAACAAGAGTGAGCCAATCATCACCACAGAGAAGAAGGCTAAGAGGTGAATGTCTTCCTAGGAATGCTGCTGCAGATGTACAGAACAGTGAAACCTCTGAACAAAGGGCATTTTGGGACAATATAAATATCGGTCTGTTTGTCCTCTGTAGAGAGGTTGTCCTCTTCTTGGAGGTTCTGTTTGTATTGCTACAATGGGGAATTGAAATTTCAGGAACCAAGAATTATCCTTTGTCAGAGGTTCTATTGTATCTACAGTGCTATTGCTAGCATTATGCATCTGAATATTTAATTTAGTTGCTTTTTGTGGTGTTTTTTATCAGGAAAAAGAGTAAAAAGGAAAAGAAATCCAAGAAGAAGAAGAAGAAAGCTAGAGCAAGACATGAAAGTGATAGTTCCTCTGAAGAAGAATCATGGGTGGTAAAACACAATGATTCTGATGTTGATAAACCACCAAAGAGCAAAAAAATACATCGTTCTGATAGTCCACGAGACAGAAGGCCTAGGAGGAGAAAGAGACAGGACTCAGATAGTGACAGTCCATCAGAGAGAAAACTTGGTAGAAGAGGAAGACATGATTCAGATAGTTCATTGGATGGAAGACCTAACAGAAGACCTAAAGGCAGACATGATTCTAAGAGCCCCTCACCTACCAGAAGACGAAAAAGACATGAATCAGAGAGTTCTACAGAGAGAAGGCCCAGCAGAAAAAGGCAAGACTCTGAAAGTCCCTCTGCTAGAAGGTCTGGCAAGTGGAGAAGGCATGACTCTGAAAGTCCCTCTGATAGAAGGCCCAGCAGCAGGGATCGACATGATTCTGAGAGTCCAAGGCACTCTAGAAAAAGAAATGGGGACGGTAGAAGACGTGGTTACGACTATGATACAAGATATGAGAAGGGTAGAGGGTATGAAGATCGATCTAGAGACAGAGATGCTCCTATTAGGAAGAGGCAAAGACATGACACTATCACCGATGATTGATTGTATAGCTAACTTTTTCTGTACTACATAAATACATCCACCATACATAATAATAATAATACAATTATGTCATGCATACACTCAACATGGTTTTGTAAGCACATAACAAAATCACTAAATTTTATACGCACATATCTTCTATGCTGTCAGTTGAAAGCAGGTACAAAGTGCTACATGGTCAGAGGGATACTTTGAGCAGGGAAGGCCACTCTCACCAACCTCCTCTTCAGTTGGAATCCTCCATGCCATCTCTGCCAATAGCCTGTCTGGAGTGTACCAAACATAATCGATGGTATACTTTGATTCTTTCCCAGGCCTGAACTTCCAAGATGTAAAAAGTGGCTCATTTCCAGAGTAGACTTGCTTGTAGGAGCTAGCAAACTTCACACCAATATTCTTCTCTGCATCTGCCAAGTATTGGTAGACAGGTTCTTCCTTGGGGGCATTAAAGTCTCCACAGATTACAGCTGGGCTGCCACGAGCAAAGGTCAACATTTCAGACAGAAGATGCTTTCCCTGACTCAGTCTCAGCTCTTTACCCTCAGTCTTTGCTTTCAGATGGGTAACTGCCACACACAGTTCTTGCTTCAAGGCATTACCATTATCCTGTTCCTTTACTCTGAATCGAACTAAAATGGCTACTTGGTGAGAATCCTCACCACTTTCCCGTTTCAAAACCACACATTTTTTCTCGACCAAACTGAACATGGAATCACGGTAAAAGAGTGCACAACCATCAGGACCATTGTTGGGGTCATACTGGGTGCATGGAGAGTCTGGCTTTGGGAAGAATGTTCCTATGAAACCATTTGAAGATAACTCAGGCTTTAGACTGTCCTCAAAGTGGTCGACCTCTTCAAGGCATACAATGTCAGCCTGGGATCTCAGTATCTCCTGGAGAATCAACGGTTTTCGGTAAGCCCACTGTAAACAGTTAGGAGGACACTTAATGAAGCTACCATTGCGTGCTAGAGCTGAAGGGGCAAGAAAGAGAAAGAAAAAAGAGTCAATTAAAAATCATTCAGGAATGGCCCACACACAAGGGATGGTCACTCCAATACTAGCCTTGGAACCATTAATTTTGCAAACGCAGTTAAGAATTTTGACCACCCAAAAATCCGCCTTGACCTCTTGACCATGGGGTTGAAACCTTCTTGACCACTTGACTCGTCCCTAGGCTTCCCTTTGACCTTTCACTTAAGGAAGGTCAAGGTGAGCCAGGGACAAGTATGGAAGGTTTGATCACACTTTGACCATAGATATTAAATATAGCACTAAGTGACCACTCCTTAAATACCATGCCGCACACACGCACACACACACACACACACACACACACACACACACACACACACACACACACACACACACACACACACACACACACACACACACACACACACACACAAGTTCTTAGTACACTGTTACGTATTATGAACGATGATATGTCATATTTACTATCAGCAAGGATATTCCATTGAAGTACTCTGAATTTTAAGGCAGTATTTGTTTTTGGAGTAGACTCCTCCAGTTTGTTGCTGTCCCCTTTTAGCCATTCTCTAGGAATAAGATCTGCTACCCTCTCACTAGAGTCTTCAACTAAATTGGCCTTTTTTTCTGGTGGAATGGAGTCGGTTGAAGCAGTGCTCTTGGCTGCCATTTCAAGAGGAGTGTTACAAGCTGTGATCAACTTCCAAAATGAAATACCTCTGCTGATCCGCCCACAAAGCATTTGGTCACGCCCACTTCACTGGTTCGAGCAGATAAAGTGTCACATGGCTGCATTTGCTTCATCTTCAAAACCTCCTGAATACAAAACAAAGGTCTCAGAGGCAACAGAAGCTGGAGAAAAATTCGTACAAGTGTTTTACGAGACGCTCGACAAGAGAAGACAGGTGCAGTCCAATGACCAAGTCTAGACTCTAAATAAAGCGCACCATTAGGAATTTGCACATTGAAATTTATGTGTAGTACACAACATAAACAATGTCAATAACAGAGCCTTCTCACTCTCTTTACTCTACAGTTAATTACTGGCTTGTACTCCGATTCATCACTGCTGGTGTGGAATGGACATGCAAAATCTGGCGCTGTGGATATCACACACTTCTACCAGTCATTGCCTGGCAGTGAACATGCACTGCTCACGTTTGACTGTCAGCCTGTAGCTGGTGGCCAAGGAGAGAGCACTGTTCTCGTTGTGTGTGGAGGTCTTGTTCGGTTTGATGGGCAAGACAGTGAAGAGAATTTTTCACAAAACTTTTTATTGTCTAAACAAGGAGACGTGTGGAAAGTTGATTCAGACTGTTTTAGATTTTTAGACAAGTTATAGCACCTCTTTAGCATGTTCTTAGGTTGCTGATCATTTTTTTTCCATTATACCAGACAATTATTTCTTTCACACACCACCATCCCAATCTATTAATTTCAAAGTGTTTATGGTCGACACAGTCCATCAACATGAATTAAAAACAGAACAAAGTGATTTGAAATAGTCACGACTACTCAATACTTTCTTTAAACATTACTGAAGACTCAATATTTTATATCAGCTTGTTGAAGGCTTGTGTATCTGGTCTATTTCACAGTAGCTTATAGCTCCATTGAGATAAGTCTGCTCCTCTTGTTGGTACCAAAGAGCAATGTCAAAATCAGGAAAGAAAAACTGAATTTCTCTTTCAGCACTTTCAGAGGAGTCTACAAGAAACAATACAAAGTAGCATTATGCATTTTGAAAGTAATAAATTTACCTGATCCATGTGTTGCATTTCTAGTGTCAGTGAGTCCATACATGCCTCGTATTGTAAGAGGGGCAGTTGCCTGGGCAACGTACGACTTAGTGGGCCCCATTAAGGCCCGCCATTTCTGTATTGCATCCCTGTGTGCCAGCACCATAGGATTGATGGGACCACTGCTCATATGACTGACAAGACGAGCAAAGAAGAACCTTCCTGAAGACAAAGGAAGTGGAACAGAATATCGCAATTTATTCTCGATCTCACTATAATTGTTACTACTCTCAATACAGTACCTTGATGTTCAGAATAAAATCTTTCAGCATCTTCAGTTCGTAATGTCTCAACAGATGACCGAATAATGTGAAATCCTTCTTGAAGAATAATGTTCCGAACCATCTACATAAGTAGAGAGTAACACATCAAGGGGTGGTCATGACCATACCTGCTGTACTAACACCCACGACCAGGATCAAGATGCGATCAAGGGCCAGGTCAAGCAACAGAAATTGGCCCCATCAAGGATCAAGAGAGCTTGATTGCTTGCTTTCAATCAACAGTCAAGGTCACTAGCTACAGCCAGCATGTTTTAGTTGGGTCAAAGGTCAAAATTCTTTATTATCAAAGCCTTCCAAAATGGTGTGATCAAGGGTCAAGACCTTTACAAAGTTGGACAGATCAAATTTTGATCCCAGTCATGGGTGCTAGACTAGTACAACAGGTATGTTGTGACCACCCCTTGTACATGGCCATCAATATCTAGTCTGGTATATCCAGACCATTCAATACCTGTGTTGCTTGGGGTCGAGTAAAGAGATCTGGTTTGAGGATGGCTAGTGAGAGCTGAAGTCTTCTTGATGCCATCTGACACAACACAAGCACAGTGAGTCTGACACTGAGAGTAATCTAAACATGACATAAGCAATTATTTAGTATCATTATGATAATATTTATAATTTATTATGTATATGCAGACTTGTTGAGTGAGCACAACTTACACCAAAACTTACATTTGAATTATCACAGCCAGTAGTCGATAATCATACAAAGAACAAAACCAGTCATGTTGTTTACATCCTCTGTCGCCATGTCCTCCGTGTACAGATCCACGTGGCGCACGTGGCCATCTCTACTTGTGTGTTAATTAATGCGCATGCGTACAAATTCCCCATAATCACAATGCAAACCTGTGTCAAAAAAAGTTGCAGAAACATTCCAAAAAATATATACATAAAATACATAATAATACTACAGTTCAGATTTTCTTGTGCTCTCATAGTCTTCATTACTGCCAAACGACTCAGTTGGAAGGTTGTACATGAACCCACGAGTGTACATTAAGTAAAGGATTAACCCAAGAATGACAAAATGGCTCCAAACAAGCATCATCATTCCACCAGACCGATATTTAGGATGAATCCCGTACCCAATCCTAAAAATGGCTCGACTGACAACAAACACTGTTGAATAAAAAACTATGATTCTCATTTCCTCCGGCTGAAGATAAGTGATCAGTACCAGAACAAAGAGGAGAAAAACTAGCAGCTGTTCAACAGTATTGGCCAAAAAGTTCTTATCAACTTGAATGTGTGTTTCTAGTCCTGATAATGGGTTGTGTGCCGGACCAGTCCCTCTTTTGTTCATCACCACATTAATAGCAACAAATAGAGTCGTCACACCAGGAAAGGCACACACTCGCAACGCATAGATCAACTTCACAATGAAATCATTGGACTTGGGCACAGGAATTGATGGGCAATAGTAGTACCCTCCATACATGATGACAGCTGTCGTGATTATTGAAAGAATGAACTGCCCAATGAATACTGGAATGATCTTCTTCCTCTCGGCCCTCCAGTCTCCTGCCGCTTCACCCTGCTTAGTAGACATCGCCATTTTTCTTTCTTTTCGTTCACAAGTCAGCCTCCAAAGGTCACGTCACAGACAGATTAACTAAGAGATAAAATAAATTGATCAAAGGTCGCTAGGCGTGCATGCATCATTCTGCAAAAGGAGGTGGGGCTAATCGTCCTATAATATGATCTATTAACTATAATTATTTTAGTTTGTTCTGATTGGCTCATCTACTTTACGATGTGTGAATGCATACCTTTAGTTTGGCAAGTCACACACTGCCACGTTCAATCAGCCATTGGAGTGTTGACTTACACATGAATACACTTACCGTGTTGACTTGCGCGATCGTTTGTGATTACGTCATCAAGAGTGTGCATTCCTAACTAATGTTTAGTCACATACGCTCAAGTTCGGTCACTCTTCTCCTTGAAAAGTGGGAGTGGTCCTCATTTTTGTTATTCCATGTGGAAACTCATATTACATTACATGTAGTCTACTCATCGTGATAGCATTCCAATAATACAGGATAGTACATTGAATACTATCAAGGACAGCACTGTTCATACTGGGATAATTTCCTCTGGGGATGTCACACACACTCAGGCACTGGCAGGCAATCATGACACGCCATGGTTATGGTACACGCAGTCATTGTTTGCAAAATTATTAATTAAATTCTTCATTGCACGACATTGTTCAGCTTATTTGAGTGTGCCAAATGACATTCACCATCATAATACTACCACTAATATAAGGTAAGTTCTGATTTACAAATACTTACTTACTGTATTCTGTGAAATTTGCTATGTGAAAGTAATTAAACTAATATTCAATTATTAATATTATTATCAGCATAGCAATGAGGCTACTATGAAATAGACTATGGCTCACAAAAATTGTGATCAAATTGACACCCTTTTCCAAAGGGGAGGGGCTTATTAAACTGTGTGCAAAATAGTACTGTAATAATTATTATAGGAATGTAAATCATAATGGAATTAATGCATGCATGGTTATGAAGTGATCAATTGTACATGTCTGGTCTTACTCTAGCTATAATAATTATACTGCAGCTGTATTTTGAGTCATAATAATTATTTTTGATTTACCCATTTATTTTGTGCCTACCTGTTGTAACCCATAAGTCATGCCATTATTTAAACTATGCATGTAGTGTTTTAAATAATATTATGTGGAGAAAGAATGTCACGTACACTCAATGAATGTATAATAATTAAATGTTTAGTCAGTGAACCAAACTACAATACTTTACATACGGTCACTTTAAAATGTTTACTCGATTAAGATTTAAAAGGTGCACACTCACACTAAGTCTTTCATTCAGTCATCAAACAACCATTATAATATTTTGGTGACTGACTATAAATTAGTACGAGTGTACGTGATGTATCCATAGTAAAGAATGTCAATGCATGGTCAGCACTGTCACAAAACAATTATTAAGTTTTGTAAAATTATTATTTATTGTAAGATCATCTACTGATTCAATCGAATCAGTCACCATTATCAGCATTCTTTACTATAGGGTCCTCACATAGTATAGCCTCATGCATTTATTTCAGTCACCAAAATGTACATAATAATACTGCATTGTACACTCTCAACAATCAACCAGCCGTCAAAATAATATCATAAATTTGACATTCTTCACTCTAAGATCATCACATAGCCTCACGCATTTACTTCAGTCTGCACTAAAATAATAGAGTATTATCATAAAATTATTTTTACTGTAGGATCTCGCTTTCAATTAGCCGTCAAAATAATATCTCAAATTGACATTCTTTACTCTAGGGTCATCACATACACTCACATTCAGTCAGTCACCATGCATGGGCGTTCCGTCCTCTGTGACGTGACATCAGTAGGTCGACAATATACCACTACAAGCTTTTCCCCTCATATAAAACAAATAACACACTAATTGAATAATGTCTGATGGATGTGACTGTAGAAAACCACCAGAAGAATCAGCACAAGTTTCACTAGTCAATGTTTGTTTTCATGGAGAGTGAATAATTTAGATAGAGGAAGTCACATACACTCAGGTTGAGTCAACCACCGTTAGCTGTGGGGGGCAGAACAACCCTATTTGGGGTCAATTGGATCACTGCATGCTCACATGGTTGAACTAAGTGCGTGTGACATTAACAAACTACAATTGAGATTGAATGTGGCATGGCTAAGGTCAGCCATGCCACCACATTTATAATATACGTAGCAAGAACTTCACTCACGAAAATTTTTTGGCAACATGCTACTTGCAATGCAATGCACAGGTGAGGAGCAACATGTTGCAAGAGAAGGAATAATGTTCATTGTTATTGCAATAAATTTCAATTTGACAACAGTGAGCATGGATGTTTAGTAAACGTATTCATAAAAATCACATTAAAGCTTGTACACTAACAATGAAATAATTATTGCTTTATGTATATATGTACCTTTCATATACTTTTACCTTTTACTTTTCAACTACTAAAATTAATGTGAGGCAATCACTGATTCATACAATTATCATGCAATAATTATGCTTCAGGACATTCTATTGCAGCTCTCCTCATGCGAGTGGCTATTGACACTTATGGTCTTAAGGTTGCTTCCATTATATCATTATTAAAATTAATGTCACATATACTAAACTCAAGTTGTCACTGCATCATCATAACTCTTTCTTAAAATTAACATTCTTTACTGTACAATGATCATGTACACTCACATTCAGTCAATATGTCACATGAGTGTTTCATTCTATGTGACATCATTTCCCCCCCTCATATATATATAAAACATCTAGCTATTTGGATATGACTGTAGAAAGCCATGTGTACCACAAGAATCATTAATATTAACATTTTGGAGTAGTATTGTTTGCTATCATGTTGGAAGAAGGAAATCACATACACTCAGCTAGGTCCAGTCAACTACCACTACCATAGGATAATTATGTCTACCAATTGACCCCAATTAGGGTTCATCTTACAGAATTTGCCAATAATTATGCTAGGCTGAGTTGCTGTGGGATATGGAAAATTTTAATTGTAATGTTATCAGTGTTGCCAGTTAGCATTTACAATGCATGTTGATTGTGACTGGGGCACCGAAGTAGACTAGTATATGCATAGATAATAGCCAAATCTCAATGTAGAAGAGTGACTGCTCAAATGACAGACAGAAAGTGATTGAGTCCGGTAAGTCCACAATAGCAAATTGAGAGACTGAACATGATTGGCAAACGAAATGAGGAAAAGGGTCGCCACGATTCTAACATGCGCACGGCGCGCGTACGGTCCGCGCACGTGGCGGCCTCCGGCCGGCTCCA